>VZZY01001530.1:1000-31084 GCA_013400335.1 Eurystomus gularis
GGGAGCGCGGCCGGCAGCGCTCCCCCGCCCCGGTGTGACCCCGCCGGCGGCCCAGCACCGCGGGCGGGACGGGGAGCGGGTGGGCAGAGGGAAACTGGTGAGATCGGACGAGTTTCATAACCGAAATAAAACACGATCGTACGGAACGGGAAGATAAGGAGCGAGAAATGAACCCCGGGAAAAACAAGCGGTGCCCAGTGCAGTCGCCCACCGCCCACCGGCCGATGCCCCAGCAGCGACCCGCCCCTCCCGGCCAGCTCCCCCAGTCCGTGTGCTGGGCGTGACGTCCTGTGGTCTGGAACACCCCTTCGGTGGGCTGGGGTCGACTGTCCTGCCGTGCTCCCGCCCAGCCTCTGGTGCCCTCTTTGCTGGCCGAGCACAGGACGCTGAAACGTCCTGACCTTGGGGCAAGCGCTGCCTGACCACAGGGCTGACTACACACCAGCGTGTTACCGACGTTGTGCTCACGCTAAATGCCCAGCACCGCACTGTGCCAGCTGCTGGGGAGCAAGTCATCCCAGCGGAAACCAGACATCCTGACAACAGCGGGATACTGTGAGGACTTGGTGTAAGTACCTGGAGATCAGCACCAGCGAGGCCTGTTCATCATCCCAACTCCCAGCTTGGCCACAAACATCAGCCTCCATGAAGGTGCTGCCAAAAGACGTGATGCCACACTACTGTTGCCCTCAAACGATGCTGCAGACCCAGCTTTTTCAAGATCTTGTTCCCAGGACATGGCAGGCAATGACTCCAGATGTGCCCCAGCTGCCTTGGTTGCTGACAGCCATGATGACTGGACACTGTCTGTCACAGAGACACTGCTGGTTTCCAGATACCATGTCCATGAGTAACGCCTCAAAAAAACAGTTCTGCTGTGAAAGGTCTCTGTGTGTGCCACAAAGGCCCCAGAAGGGGCCTGAGATTTTGGCTCCCAAATATGGGCCCCACAGAGTGTGGTTTGCAAGGAAGCTGCCGCCCATGGAGAGCCCAAGCTGGAGCAGGCTCCTGACAGGAGCTCCAGCCCATGGGCATCCCCCACGCTGGAGCAGGGCAGGGTGTGAGGAGGGAGGAGCAGCAGAGATGGACTATTACAAATTGACCCCAACCCCCATTCCCCATCAGAGAGAGGAGGCAGAAAAGCCAAGTGTGAAGTAGAGCCTGGGAGGAAGGGGAGAGTGGGGAGAAGGTGGCTTCTCCCCAAGTTTTGATTTTGTGTCCCGTTATTCTACTCTATTTTTAATTGGCAGTACAATTAAATGGATCTTCTCCAGTTCCAATCTTTTGCCCTTGACAGTCCCTGGTGAGCCATCTCCCTGTCCTTAGCCCAGCCCGTGAGCTTTCTCATTGAGTTTTCTCTTCCTGTCCTGCTGAGGAGGGGGAGCGAGTGGGGCTGGGTGGGCACCTGGCAGCCAGGCAAGGCCAACCCACCACAACGTGTTCCTGGCTGTGGTCTTGTCACAATTTCCCCACCAGTTCAGAGATGTAGAAAAGGAAAATAAAAAGAAATGAAATAATCTTGACAACACAATGCCCCTTCTGGGTTTTTTTTTAAGTCTCTGTACAAAGCAGAGCTTACGTGTTCTGCTGTCGTGCCGCAGCAATTTGCTTTTGTAAGCAAATATTCCACTTTCTCAGCTCTTGTCAGGAAAGTGCGCTTAATGCTCGCTGCCAGTTTTCCATTTGGCTGCAAGTCTCTTCTCCATCCCCTCTGGGACTTCCCGAGTGCAGTCATCACCCAGAAACGAAACTGCCTGGCTGAGAGCTGGTCTCACCCATTTAGAGGCAGTGCTCCTCTTCTTGGAAGGAACTGTAGGAGACAAGAACGTGCCAGGTCCACACCTCCTGCATTCCCACACACAAAGGCCGCTGGTGCTTGTCCTTTTAAGGATGAATTTGTCACCTGTCCATTTCATAGCTCTACCAGTGTGAAAACCTGCCCTGTATTGCTCCATACCCAGATCATTCCTAAAGAGCTTTTCTGGGAAGGGGAAGGAGTTGAAGGATAAGCCTCCTGTCCATGGCCCAGTGCATCTGTAGCACTCAAAAAAAAAAAAGAAAAATTCAGGAGGGATCTAGTTGTATTTGTGGTCTAAGAATAGTATGGGAAGAATGCCCTGAAGCAGCAGGACCTCCTTCGTGGATCGGTACAGCACCATATGGACACATGGCATGGCAACAGGCTGGAGGGCTACCAGTTTCACCCTCACCAGCTGGAGGAAAAAGAAAAGAAAATGCCGAGCTAGGCAGGGTGTTGGGCAGAGCAGCACAACCCCTGGTAACCAAACAACGCACACGAGAGAGGGGAAGGTAGGAGAAAGTGTTTGGGTTTGGGTGCGTGCCACAGAGCAGCCCGATGTCCCCCCAGCCCCTCGCGCTGCACGCACAGAAACCCTGCTCTGGCTCCAGGTGCGCGGCTCAGTGCGGAACCTCGACAAATCCAACAGGGCCCTCTGTGATGACAAAAAGCAAGGCATGCATTACAAGTCGTGATGAAGAAGGATTATTCTTGTGTAGGGTGATGTGTGAACAACAGCACGGGCACAGGAACAGCTACAAAACCGCGGATTAAATGCAAAGAGTTTGTTTTCATTACCTCACTGAGCGGAGGGTCCCCGAAGTGGCACCCAGGCAGAGGCATGTACACAGGGACACCGGCACCACAGAGCTCGGGCCATGCTGGAGGATCCCAAACCAGCTCTCTTCGCCTGTATTTCAGGGAGGGACTTGTGCAGCTGTAGCAAACCCCTGTGCTTCGACCTCTCCCGCAGCAGGGCAGGCATCTCAAGCCTGTTCGATACGCTGCCACTGAGCCTGTCGCAGGCCTGTGTTACCCAACCACAGATGTACTTGCCCAGCACGCAAAGCTGAACAGCAAGTGCTGTTACACGCGCTATGCGTTGTCCACCTCAGCCGCGGGTCACAGAGTGTTCACAACCCTCCTGGCCAAGCTTCTGCTGTTTTCCCACAGGTCTTATTTTATTTTTTTCACTTCAGGTGTTTCCAGTGGCACTGCCCTGGTTTTGCTGAACTCCACGGAGCAGCACTACAAACTCTCTGCCCCAAGGTAGCACTGCCAGGGAACTGAGAAGCTCACGGCTAAGCCATCTGCTCCTTCAGACCTCACCTGCAGGAGTTCACACAGGAACTAGCTGGAGTTCTCATGACTGAACTCTTGTGTTTGTTACTGGGAACAACGGATGGTGCAGAAGAGAAGGCCTGCAGGAAAGCTGCTGCAGCTGAAGCTCACTGCGCCTCAGCAGCCAAGGCAGCACTGGCTCTGGGGAGCACTGCCCTGGAGAAGACACGGGGTAAACAGGGCTCCCTCAAACCCAAGGGTCCCCATCACCCAGCTGTATTGACCCCCATGAGAAGGCACCACGCAAGCCCCATGCCCACCAGCTCTGCCCAGCTTTTGATTGGGCAGAGCGGGGCAGCTGTGAGCCCTGGCTGCAGACAGGTTGGGAACTGCAAGCAGAATCCACCTCTGACTCATCTGCCATCTACTGCTCTTCTGGTCACCCGAGGAAGTTGAGAAGTTTGGCACCATGTTCACCTGACACTGGTTTTTCAAGAACTGCTACTTGGATGATGAGTTACACGCTTACTGCAAACACTGGAGATTACAGTAAATTTTCTTTGGCCTCAAGACAGATTTAGACACATTCAGCCTCTTTCATCTAAGATCCCAGCACTTACGCCCTTGCAGTTCCTTCACAACAGCTCCTTTGTGTCCCCAGTTTTGGCTCTTACTGCTCAAGTGAAAAAAAAAACAAAACAAACCCAACCCTCCATCAGTCACAGGGCAGGAACATGGAGTATTTCCTAAGAGGAAACTAAAGGGAAAATCAGTTTCATATCCCCACATTGCCTAATTGCATTCTAACCACAAATCTTCTTAAGGCCACAGCTCAGTACAACACTTGGGGTGTGGCAACCTCGCATTAACGTACTGCTGGGATGTGGAGTTTGGGCAGGTTGGTTGGTAGCGCTCCTGGCGGTGTTCAAGGAAAGGTTGTGAACCCTTTCTTCTCCTGACTCTGCAAAGGTGGCGTGGAGTAAACACGGCAACTCTGAATCCACTTCCAGCAGCGTTAAGGAGGCAACAGTTTCAGTTGGAGAACTAGTGACAATCCACCTGGCTGGGGAAAGCTGCTGTCCTAGCAGGCTTGAACCAGGGATGCGGGTGGCAAGGCTTGGACGCCGCAGCCTCCTCATTCCTCACATCACCCTGCCCATGATGCTCTCCTCCCCAGCAGCCTTCCCTGCAAAAGGGAGTTTAGAAAGAGCCAGCCCCATTTTCCCAGCTGCGTCCCTCAACCTTTTGGGTTGGCGACTATGGTTTAAGTCTTTTAAAACAAAAACTCTGGTGTCAAAAAAGTCATTACAACTCAATCTGTACAAATTGCTCTTTTTTTTCCCCCCTAGAGCAAGAGCTATTTTCCCCTATAACAGGAGCTATTTAAAAAGCTCCGAGTTCATGCCAGCTTTATGCTTCCCTGTAGTGATGAAGCCAGTATGAAGGTAGCTGGTGCAGATCTGAACCTGTTCCAGGCTGGTTTCAACGCCCTTGAGCCTGGGAGGAGCGCAGCCAGTGCCAGCACGCACTAGCTCCTGGCTGCGGTGCTGGGCAGGCAGGAACCAGGAGCCACGGGGAGTCCACAGCTCAGCTCTGCTGAGCACAGCCCTGGCACGGCCCCGGCGCTGTGAGGTTTTCTCCATTTCAGCGTTTTTCGGTTACTTTGGGTAATGCATTACTCACCTTCTCCTCCCAGAAACCACATCTGACTGAAGCACAAAGAGTGCGGAAACCTCAGGAGGGAACTTCAGACACGTCACATGGAAGACCTTGAATTTAAACAAACAAACAAAAAAATTCCAAAGAAATTCAAGGGAGCATAAAAACGGTGAAGGTCTTTGACGCTGCAGAAAACGCAGACAGAAGGCACTGTCTAACGAATTACCACAGAAAGGTCACTGGAAATACTGCAACTCAGGTTAAAATAATTTTTTAACTGTTTATTATAAAATACATATATACACGTGAAGGCACTTTGAAACCGTTACAAAATTTTCATATGAGCTATTGTTTTAGCTGTTCGACAAATCAATATTTTTTCCATCATCACCTAAAAAGGTGAAAGAAATGTGAACTGTATCCAGTTGTAATACATTCATTTCTCTAACGAACAAACCTCTGCTATGAGGGTTTTAGCACCATCACTTTCCTGCCGTTTGAGGCTACGCTGAGAGGGCGGTGAGCAGACACCTGAGGAGAGGTCTGCACGCGATGCTGAATTCGTGTGCAGGCCTCACGCCGTGATGCCCGCCCCTGTTCCCCACCCAGAAAGGCTGCAGATGAAGCAGACTCTGCCGAAAGCTGCACCAAGATTCCCCGTTCCCCGCTAAGACAAGGCTTTTAGGGACAGGAGTATGTACACGGAACAGAGCCGTAACAGCACCGAGCAGCACATCAGGAGAGAAAGGGTGTTTCTCTTGTACTTTTTATCTCAAGATCTGAAGACAAATATTAAAAATTGAATAAAAAAGAAAGGAACTGAACAGAAGAATCTACATGAAACCACCGCGTGGCCATCTCCTCATACCATGGCTCTCTGCAGGCAAACTTTTCTGAAATAAGCACCTTTTTGGGAAAGTAAAAAAAAACAGCAATATTTAAAGTAGTTAATTAAACAAATTACGGAGTTTGTACACTTTCCACTCACTGCTGAGTAGGGTCCCTGCACACACACACGTTTAAATACATTTTCTTCATTCATCGCTGGCCAGAGTCATTAGCTGAGACTGAATCTGTGGCAGTGCTTCCCTGGAACCGTGGCACTGCTGGCCTCGCAGTGTGTGCCAAGCAACAAAGTGAGCAGGGCTCCTTCAACAAGTCCTGTGTAATCGTTTGTTTGGGGTTTGGTTTTTTTTTCAGTTCAATAAACACGAACTGAAAAAATACAGTGCTGAGAAGTTTCTCTGTGGCTCGAATCTTAAACGCAATTATGAAATAGATCAAGGTACTGATTTACAGTAATGAATAAACCTTGACTCTTCTCCACTGTGGTAAAACAAACCCTACCAAATCCATCAGCATAAAAAACTTAGTTACAAGAACCGGATGCTGGAATTGACACACTTCCAATGAATCCAAGCCTTTAATAGCTATTAAAACCCCCATATATACAAACATGCCTTATCTGAACGGCTTACAGTCGGTGTAGATACTACACAAGAGGCAAAGATCTTCAGGAAAAAATAAAACGAAGAGATAATTTGTGAAAATGGATTTGTGCATTTGAGCAGCTGTAAGATGGCCAAAGCTGTTTGTAACCCACTTGTACTGCCCCAGGGGTGAGCTGAGTACCTACAAACAGCTTCCGCAGCAGGGCTGTGTCAGGCTTCCGACAGGGAAGGAGCAGCTCCCGCGGCAGCAAGTGCCAGCTCCAGAGAAAGGCAATTCAGACTGGCTGAACCGTCCCTCGGTGCTTGCTTGGGCATCAGCACCCAGCCCGAGTCTCTGCTCTCTGTACTCTATGGTCAAAGCCGTCTGACCCATGTCGCACACACCTTCACTGACGTTCTGACAGGAGATGGAGCATGGCGCAGATCATGCTGTTCAAAACTGCTCAGCTCTTCCTGAGGTTAAATGATCGATTTGTTCTCTGCTCCAGTTACTATGCAGTGAAATGTGTAAAATTCCACATTCTTTTAAAATAAGGCACTTCTCAAGTTTCTTTCCCAAATACCAAAAGCTTGAGGAAACTTAACTGACTTCACTCATTTCCTTACTGTTCCAAAAAGAAAACCAACGTTACTAGAAGCTGAGTTACGCTCAGAACTCAGGATGCTCTAAATTAGGCATGAGGAGATCCAATATGGCTTTCTACAGATCACTCTTCCGCCTGAGCAGCTCAGGCAGTAACTTAAGCACAGTGCAGCCTTTGGGGATGAAGATCATCACCACTCTCATTCTCAGTGTGTACTACTTAACCTGTGCTCCTTGCATCCTGTGGAAGTCTGGTCAAAGTTCAGCGTTAGAGAAACTTGGCAGTTGTCTGTCTACAAGAGCAAGAAATAAATAGCCCGACAGCTGTATCCAACTCCATAGCTTTTGGATCCCACAGAAAACTGGCAGTTCTAATGATTTGCTCTTTCACTGACAACATCCTGGAGACGTTTCAGTAGAACATCATCATTTTCCTGGCAGAGGCGCTTCGTAGGGGATTCAGTGTCGCTATCAATTGTTATCGCTCGCTTCTTACTCCTGTGTTCACCTTGTTTTATCATATTGTTGATGTCCTTCAAACTCTGCAATCGAGATAAAAAAAAAACCCTGAGTTACTACGACTCCATTTCAAACATGCTCTGGTTTTCAATTTTCTAAGAAAAACCCACATTATTCTGAACCTCTCTGCTGGGTGCGTGATGGGTTCCCCATAAAGAATTCTACCCTTCACTGCAAAGGGAGACTCGTGTAATGAAGCCTCTCTGCATTAGAGCACATCCTAATCAGGAGATTAATTAGCCCTCTCTCAGACTGACCCCTTTCAACCTTTTTGCCCCCTACCTTGGAAGGGCTCCCATTAAATTTATACAGTAGTGCAGATCGAGGGGTCAAGCAGGCACCGTTCTTGTGCGGCGAAATGTAAATGGAGTGCTGCTGAGAGATCCGTCGGGGGGACACTGGCTGGTGCTTAATGCTGGGGAACGGAGACAAGGGAGGGGCTTCCATCTGCAAGAGAGGACAAATTTGGATAGGAGCTGAATCAGAAGATACTTAAGAACAGTAACTTCACAGAAAGAAAGATTAATGCACTTCCAGGTCTTTAGAAGATTTTAACTCATAACAGTTAAACAGCAGATCAAGTATCTACCAAACAGATGCTCCTCACTTTTGAGGAAATGAGCATTGCTGAGACCAGGGTTGTAAACAACTGCACCTGCATTTGTCCTCTTGAAAGGCTCTCAAAGCAAGTCCTCATATCATTACCTACAACTGTTTGACTACTGTAGCCACACCAGGTGAATAACAGAACGAGATTATTGACATACGTTTACCTGTCAGGAAGAATGATTATTAGAGCAGAATTCCAAAATATTTTACTTACTGCATGATCCTGGTTTGTGATATCGTACTTCAGGGCAAATGATTTTACTCTTCCTACATAGATTGCATTGTAAAATTTAATAAGATCTCCTCTCTCCTCTGTTCCTGACTCACTGAAGTTCTCTGCCACGGGTCGTCCTGGGGAATTCTCAGTTTTCACAGGCCAGCCTAACAATAAGAGAGAGCTTCAGATTTCAGAAACATCATATCAGCAAACTGGGCACTTCAGATTCAAACTTACAACATCCAACTGACAAGAGCTTGTCCACACATGGACTAGTTAATGAGAGGAATTAAAGAAATGTGCTTCAGACAGGAGCAGGGTGTGCTGTGGGTGGATATGAACGTGAGGGGAGCTACAAATTGCCGCTAGCAGGCTAGAGGATTATCACTAAAAAAGTGCCAACATAAATCCTTATTCCAAACTTGGAAATAGCTGTAGGAAAAACTGTAGCACAACCATCCCCTTTTCCCATGCCGCTTGTGGGGAGCAGTACAAAGCCATTTGTTGCTCTTAAAACTGAGTTTTAAGTAGTCTGGCAACTCGTAGCATTTAGCTTCTGTGGAAGTTTCTAGCGATCAGCTGGCAAAGCAGCTTCATACTCAGCTCATGTCTGCTCCAGGAAGCCATGGCACCATCTGTTCAGGCCCATGACAAAATGGCTGTTGAGTGGAAAGAGCTGCAGCCACACAGCAAATGTATTTCTGTTAGTGTTCTCTCTCACCTAATTAAGCCAGACAGCCACCAAATACAGCCTTCTATGTTTCACCCTCCGTTCTGTTTACTGCCAAGGAAAACATGGCAACACAGAATAAAGCCACCTGCAATCGGTGCACCGTGAGACAATCATCAAAAGCTTCAGCTGGTAAGTGTGACTGCCTCGTGTCACCACACAAGGATATACTGCTGTAAGCTGGTGTCAAAAAGGTGGGCGTTGATGCTAGATAAAGGAGAGACTAGTCCATAAACTGAAGAAAAAGTCTGGCAGGAACAGCAACCGAAGAACTTTGTAACCAAGTACATTTGTTTGACAAAATACCACAGCCCAGTGCCACTTCAGATGCTCTATGACATCCTGGGATTGTGGAGCTGCTGAACAGGATGCTGAACCTACAAGAAATTAGCCCTTTCCTCGACCTGGCAGAATTCCCAAAGCCGTTTAAAAAATGGTTCTAATACTTGTTGAAGCAGTTGAATCTCACCCACAGTGGGCGTTTACCACATAGAACAGTCTTCTACATTTCTGCATGTGACCTGGCTGCAGATCTGCTCCGCTGATGGGTTCATACATGGGCTTGTGATCTCTGTTTCCTGACAGGTCGCTAAGAACAGGCATGGCACTATTTTCATGCTTTTCTCAAATACCACTCTTATCCCTTTTTTCTTCTAACCCAGAGCAAAGAAAATGTAAACTATTTAAAAGAAACCTGAATATAAGAAAACAGTGGTCTTAGAGTCACCATTTTTATTTTCTCAAACAAGTTCTCCCTGTTTAAGCCTTCAGGGTAGGTAATAATAAGAAAAAACGGCCATAATATTCCAGGTACCAATAATCTTTCCGCATTAACCAGTGCTGCTGTCTAAGAACTACAATAGCATCAACACTGAGGAAACACTTCAGCCTTGAGCAACCTAATTTAAGGCAACAAAAAATTAAACAATTTTTCCAACTAGGAAGTGATTTTCCCCATCTAGCACATAGGAGGGCTACTGACAAGATGGTTTCTTTTTCAACAATACATTTATTTTTCTTTGATACATTTGAAACCGTAAAACTTGCTTCACTTATTACTTGACAGTTCAGTTCTTGAAATGCCACAAGTACATTTTTAAAACCAGCAGATTACTTTGCACATACCTTCTGTCATCTCCACATCTTGGTATGCATTTTTGTCTGATAGGACATCGGTAGAAGTATTTCTTAACAGGACACTCCTGTAAACCTGCAAGACACCAAGAAAAACACTTGCCAAGCAAAAGAAGGAAGTCAGACGACCAGATGAAACTCATCAGAATAAGAATGAATATAACACTGAAGAGGATCTGACTTTTCCCTTATCGGCATGAACATTATCCAGCGAGATCTGGACAGACTGGAGAGCTGGGCAGAGAGGAACCTGATGAAGTTTAACAAGGGCAAGTGTAGAGTCATGCATCTAGGGAGGAATAACCCCCAGCAGCAGTACAGGTTAGGGGCTGATCTGCTGGAGAATAGCTCTGAGGAAAAAGACCTGGGAGTCCTGGTGGACAACAGGCTGACCATGAGCAAGCAGTGTGCTCTTGTGGCCAGGAAGGCCAATGGCATCCTGCCATGTATCAAGAAGAATGTGGCAAACAGGTCAAGGGAGGTTCTTCTCCCCCTCTACTCTACCTAGTGAGGCCACATCTAGAATATTGTGTGCAGTTTTGGGCTCCCCGGTTCAAGAGGGACAGGGAGCTACTGGAGAGAGTCCAGAGAAGGGCTACAAAAATCATTAGAGGAATGGAACATCTCCCTTATGAGGAGAGGCTGAGGGACTTGGGACTTTTTAGTCTAGAGAAGAGAAAACTGAGAGGGGATCTTATTACTGCATACAAATACTTGAGGGGTGGCTGTCGGGAAGATGGGGCCAGTCTTTTTTTGGTGGTGCCCGGTAACAGGACTAGAGGTAACGGGCACAAGCTTCAACATAGGAAGTTCCACTTAAACATGAGGAGAAAATTCTTTACTTTGAGGGTGGCAGAGCACTGGAACAGGCTCCCCAGCGAGGCTGTGGAGACTCCTTCTCTGGACGTTTTCAAAACCCGTCTGGCCGTGTTCCTGTGCGACCTGCTCTAGGTGATCCTGCTCTGGCAGGGGGGTTGGACTGGATGATCTCCAGAAGTCCCTTCCAACCTCTATGATTCTGTGATTTGGAAAGGCACCTCTAGTTGGGATTTATCAAAAAGAAAGGCCACACTATTTACTCACGTGGCTGTTTGCTTGGGGCTGATTTCTGTAACTTTTCATTATGTCCTGAAAAGTTCTTTCCTCTTTGGTTACCTGGAAAGGAAAAGGCTATTGAAGACCAAGTGCAAGCAGCAAGGTCTGGCTGCTCAGGTCCTGTCTATTCAATCAGCTTCCCTCTATACAGCTTTTTTGTGTGTATTACTATAAAAGCATAATTTTAAAACTTGGTCCTCATGATGAGAATATGAAAAAACAAGTGTTTTTCTTGTTCAGGCAGTCCTTTCTTAGCTACTAAAGCCTTTTTTTGCTTATGCTGCTTAGGAATCACTCCTGGGTTATCTTCTAGTGACACAAAAAATTAAAGAAGGGAAATGTTAAGTAAAAAAATGTATTTGTAGATTTGAAAACTGGGCCCCTCAGCTTTTCTAAACAGAAACATGAGGAAATCCTGAACAAAGCACTAGGCAGGTATACACATGCAATGTTGGCTTTATTTTGTCCTTTAAAATAGCTCATTTGTTACAGGACTTTGTTTTTCAGCCATGCAGCTCTAACTGTAATAGCAGATAAGCAACAGTTTTTGTAGGAGGAGTCAGGAGAGAATGTATCAAGGTCTCTGGCTGAACTGTCAAGTCTCACACTGCACTGGAGACAGTGCTCAGGAGACTGCATTTAGAAAAAACCCAACAAAACAACCGACACGGTAAAATACAGAGCACTGACTATTCACCAGTTTTGCTTTTCTACAGCTGTCAGTATCCATGCCAGATGAGCCCAAGCTGTGCTGCAGTTACAAAGAGCACAGGTAGTCACAATCTGAACATCAGTTTCCTTCCACAGATTCCTCTTCTTCACTTGTCTCCCACAAAAAAAGGTAATCCAGCAAAAATGTTTTCGAGGAGCCTGGGCTTAGTTTCACTTCCCTGAATTTGTCTGAATCAGAGTTGATGGCCATTGTAACCATCAGCTCCCGAGTTTGAGTCAAACCAACATTCTACTTCTGTAATTGCACTCAGTAACACCTTAAATCAATGCCTGCAAATTGAATAAGAAATGAAGGAGTAACAGGCACCCAGCTTCTCACCCTGAATCTTCAAGAGCTATGAGGATTTTTGTGGAACAGAAACTTTCCATCCATACCTAAGCCTGTGAGCTCCTGCAGACGTCTGCACCCGCGTAATTCCCTAACTGCAATGGTGTCTTTAGGTTCACAGATCACAGATGGGCAGGACAGAAAACAAGAGTGGGGCAGTGAGACCACACGTGGCTTTGTCTATGCTGACCAGTGCTCCCCGGGAACACACTCAGGAAGAGAAGAAAAATCCTTTCTTAACCAATTGGCTGGTTGATGGAAGAAGAGGGGGGAAAAAAAATATACTGGGACTTCATCCACTTCTTGGAAAGACTTTCCCCTTCCCTCCAGTAATAAGACATGAAGAAACCAATCGAATTATAAACTGTGAATACAATTTACATTTTCTGTTGGCGTAAGATTCCCTGAATCTCTTAAAGCTAAGCATTACCTTTGCCATGATATAAAAGGCACAGAGGAGGAGCTGGTCCAAATGTCTGTCCTTCATTAGATCAGCACAATGAACCAAGGTGAATTCAAAGCACGTCCATATCTTCCTGCGCAAGTCATTGGAAACATCCAGTTTTAAGCACAGGTCACGCAGGCGCACACTTGCCAGGTGATAAACCTGGAAGAAAGAAGACACACAGTAAAGAGTCAAGCCAAGCCAAGCTTAACCTAGTCTGCAAAAAATCAAAGTCCAAAAGTAGAGCTCTTCTTTATTTGAATAGTTTGTTTCTGCAAAATTTCCGCCCACTGCCCAAGACAAGGTCTTCAAAGACCAAGTTGTCAACTCTCTCCAGATGTTGGATCTCTAACGCTTACAGGAAATCCACTTAAAAACATTATGACTATAGCTTCTATACCGTATCACTCATTCACTATAATCGAACACCTCCAACAAGCACAAAGAAGGGACATTCTTTAATTATGATTAAGTCTAATTAGCAAGATGACAGATTTTTTTTTCTTTTTGATTACCAAAGACCTGTCTCAAAACCTGAAGTAACTACCAAGTGCAACATTAACCTTCTTCCATTTATTTCAGAAGTTCTCCCTTCATGGATAGTAATTATGCAAATTATTTACGCTGGAAAGCCAAAAGTTAATTTCATTTTCACTTGCTCTACTGAACCGGAACAAGAATGGAAAGTAGGGAAGAAACTGTCATTTTGAACCTGATCGTTGTAAACAGACAGTCAAAATTTACAGACAAGTTTAAGTGAAGATTTTAGCTCTCCTTCATAACTAAGAGCAATTTGTTGCCTACCACATGGTTTGTCAAATACATGGCTACAGCTGAAGTATTCCTCAACTGAGAGTAAAGCTTCCAAAATGCAGTCCGAGTTCATGCCTGGCAGCTGGCTAATCAATTCTTAATCCATTCTCAGAGGCAGACTGTCACTATCAAAATTAAAGAACCAATAGTTCAGACAGGATGCGGCTTTCAAGTGCTTCCAGGAATTAGTTTCTGTATTAAGATTTCCCTTACAGACTGTTCAATGTCGAATTCTCTACATTGACAATACGGCTACCCTACAAGTGGGAAAGCTCTGAAAGTAAGTACTCTAGTAAGAGAGTAACAAAAAAATCTAGTATTTTTGAGATATTAATTTAGGCATTTATTCTTCACAGGCATTCAGGCAAGTTATCCCCACCTCCTCCAAAGACCCCTCACACACTCTGCACTCGAAATGAAAGCAACTAGAAACAAGTAATGTGAAGTTTCTCCAAAGCACAACCCATTCTTAATTTACCCATCGTTATTTCAAGAAATTCCTTTTCACTGGAAACTTTTAGATAGCGTGTTATTCACCACTGCTTTCCAAGGTCTCATACCAGTGGGATCAGCACTACTGGGTAGATCTCAGAAAATTGTAAATGAGAACCTCCAGATGCCAGATCAAAAACCGTGCAGTTCTGAATGAGCGAGACTTAGGAGAATAATCCCATTTCCGATATGCCTAACCCTTAATGGGGAGGCAGTAAAAATAGACAAGTAAAAACTACTGATATTTCTTAGGTAGGTATTTATAGAAACTGTGAATTAAAGAAAAAAAAAGCATGAAACACCTCATGAGAGGGGAGGGGAAGGAGGAAAATTAGATTCTCTCCAACACCTGACAACATCCCTTCTCCTCCCAGGTAAATAAGAACTGCTCATGCCAAAGTGGAAGTACATGAAGACTGGAAGGTAATGAAAACTGCAC
Source organism: Eurystomus gularis (assembly GCA_013400335.1). Taxonomy (NCBI): domain Eukaryota; kingdom Metazoa; phylum Chordata; class Aves; order Coraciiformes; family Coraciidae; genus Eurystomus; species Eurystomus gularis. The sequence goes on from VZZY01001530.1 coordinate 15,326, forward strand.
AAGCAGGCAAGGTTGAGCATGGCCAAAGACGGCAGTGAAGCACTGCTTCCTAATAAAGCCACTTACCTTTCTGTAGAACAGTGCCAAGGATCCTGTTTTCTTTGGTTTGCCTGCTGACAACAGATGTACTTCTTGTGCTGGATTCGTCTCAGGGTGGCAGGGAGCCTCAGCCTCTATTTTACAGGGCTGAGCTAAATTCACCGAAATGGGTATCAACGTGATCCCACCCATTTCATTTGCGATACCTGGAGATGACGTACAGAGTTAGAAACAAACCGTTTGCTCTCCTCATGCTGCAGAGTTAAACTGCAAATGATAAATTAATTCACAGACATTTCATACTAAAAACATCTCATCCTTCTATACTGGATGCTAAAAAGAATCTGTCCCTTAGTCTTCAGAAAGGATTAACAATTACATTTCTGGTAATGCTTAAAGGAAGAACATGAATGTGGAATGATCATTTCTAAAATCATCTGAAAGTACAAAGTTTCCAAGAAATCACACTTTCTGCAGTCAGTGCTCCGCTCCTTTAGGCGAGATGGGCATTCTCTTTCTTTTTGTACTATTCTGCAAACCTGAGAGCACATTGTACACAGTCCTCATTAGTTCCCTCAGTAGTCAAACTCTTGCTGAAAATCTCCTTAAAATGAAAAGTGGAGATTTAAAAAATCTTTATCTATAGACCCAGTTTTTAAATTAAAAAAAAAAAAATCTATAAAACTCATTTCTCATGCATCATTTTCAGAAATATTCAAGCATCACCCAACTTCAACAAAACAAACATCCCCCACTATTCTGCTACCATTAACACATAGCTCTTAATCAGAAATTGCAGAATCTTTTAAGATTATAACGGACAAAAGTTAAGACAAACAGTAGTAAATCATCACTGCAGCTGAGAACCAAAGCATCGCTTGATCTGTGGTGAGGTGTAACTGGAAGAAGCAAGAGCCCCACAACTCTGCTGACAAGGAGGAAACCTCAGGATGTTTGCCAGATATCAGATGTCTCCATGGAAGGAGATGTCAGTATAAACTTCAGCTTTTTATTTTTGATAAAGTGATACATGTTCTTAATAAAAAAAAAAAAGGATACGTGTTCAAGATGCATGGGGTCAGGTCAAGCAGATCTTGAGAGCAAGCAAAACATGTAGTAAGAGAAGAAAAATGGGAAGAGTTTGTACCGTGCAGCGGGATAGTAACCTTCTGTCCCATTTTTCCTGGTACCGCAGCTGTTGTTAAGGTCAGTATTGTTTGGCCAGGAGAAACTGACACATTTTCAGCAGTAATGCTCAATGCTGGAGCAATTGTCAACTTAGTTCCTTCGGTTAGAATTTTTTCCACCTGCATTTCTTTGGGGCTGTCATCTCCAAAGAGCCTTCTCTTAGCACTTCCAGCTGTAGGAGAACTGTAGCGCTCATGAACGGAGATTGGTGACAACGGCTGCACGTCTAGAGTGCAAAGGAGAGAAAACCCAAACATGAAGAGGAGCAATGTCATAGGAATGCTTCCGCTGAGGAAGGGAAAGGCCAACCTTCACACCGCAAAACCAGAGCGCATAAATCACTTCCTGTTAAGAACTAATCTCACAGTTCACTGCTCCTCAGCAATACAAACAAGACCTACAGTCTGAATGTCTGCTTTTATTTTGCAGGCATTGCAGACAGCTTGCTTTCACCATCAGGTACCAGATGCAAGGTAAGAGTAGCCAAGCTAATTTGCAGAGACAGAGGAACACGCAGGATTACAGTTGCTTACTCCAGTTTGTTCAGCACATTAGTAATATTTACAAGTGTTGTTCCTCCAAACACATTCCTCTACAGAATCACTGCCCACACTCCCTGGATATGCTGCCTTCTCTATATTCTAGCTTTTAAACAAGTCTCTAAACTAACCCCAGTCAGAAGCCTCCACCCTCATACACTCCCAGTTACTCTCAGGCTTTTCTGTTGCTTTCAAACATCTGCTCCAGTAGCAAGACTGAAGTGCACAAGACTAACTTACAGGCTGCTGTTCCCCTGGCTTTTGGCCTTTCCGCTGAAGTCTGCTGGCCACTTGCAAAGACACCAGCGACAGCAGTTTCCTCTTTCCCACAAAGCAGAAATCTTCTGGACAACTGGCTGGGTACAACTGATTGGAGACCTTATTCCTAACTCTGCCAGGATGGTTTTCTTGGTACCACGGGCAAATAAACATTCCCAATTCCCACCACTTTCCATTTGAAGTTAGGAGGAGCATTTGGCACCAGATAGTCATATATGAGATAAAAGTCTCACACTGCCCTACCCATATATGACACCACCTCCAAGTTGCTTTCCCTTCCACCAAGCAACTAACAACATCTACAGCAACTCCTTATACATCTCTTTTCGTGAGTGTTTAAAAAACGGTCTTGCAATGCAATTTGCCAAACACAAAAGGAGACAACATCACTACATCCATCAGTCCACAGTGCACCAGCAAGAACTTAAGGACTATTGTTTGAGATACAAGAACAGCAATTCTTAACAAGGGAAAGTACAAAAAAAGCAACTGCAGCACTGCCACCACCTCTCCACCCTCACTGCCAAGAGACAGTTGTGTGTGACAGAGGAACCTGCAAAGAGCAAGGGGGTTCTTCAGAGGAAAGAATACTGCAAAGTACTGTCCCCCCTCCTGCAGAAAAAAAAGTTCTGTAGGAAAGAGGAACAAATGCAGCTCTGTCATTCCATTCAAAGTCACCTGAAATCCAGTCAAACTCACTGAGAAGAGAAAAAAACCCCCAAAAGCTGGAAAAATCTAAACAGCAAAGGACAATAAGCCATCAGATGACAACCCACCCAAGGGGAAGGTAACCCTTGCATCAAACAGCAGCAAAACTTGCTCTAGTTGAGAAGTAAAGCATTATCCCCAACGTCTGCTGCCAGTAAGATGCAGCAGTGGTGTGACCAGACACATCGAGACCTTCCCTTGATCAAATCAGGTGCTTCACAATTCTGAACCCTTAGCTCAGATTCAAGATTGCTTTTTGCGATTACAAAGTCTAAACCCCCTCTCCCCAGATTCACACATTCAAATCATATCAGAAACCTTGAACATACCCCTTCTTAAACTCCCAAGATCTGTCCGAACCTCTTTTACTCGAGGATGAATTATGGGAGATAGTGGCATCATAGGCAAATGTCCAAGGCCACTTCCTCCATTGCTTGCTTCAAAATTACTGGGAAATATTACCTGAGAAATAAGAAATGTCAGTGTAAGATAAACAGATTTCCCTTCTTTGAGTCAATCTATTAATACAAGTTTTTCCTGCAGCAATTGTCTTATTTCAACGGTTTTCTGTATAAAACAAGAAAAACAATGTCCATTTCCTAATAAAAGGAAACCAGGTAACATACTTCTTCACAGGTCGGGACCTTGTTTTCTGAGGCCTCGAGGGCATTCCAGAGTGCTGAGTCCCGAGTCCAAGCGAGACTCTCAAGAATTTGTTCCTCAATGCTGTTGAGGTGCTTCACCATGTCTCTGGACAGTCCTTCCTCAGATCGAATGAACACTTCAATTACCTAGTGAGAACAAGACACAACATACAAAAGCAAAGTCATATTGCTCCTGCTTAACACCATCAAATCATTACTCCTTTCAGGATCCTGTCCAAAACTCCTCCTCAACACAGAATGCTCCTCCTCGCATCTTAACCTTCCTCAGCCCTCTTCTAAAGCTCCAGATAAGGAAACGCCATAAAGCTTCCTCGGAGAACTTACTGATGCGTTTACTTGCTTATACTACAGAAACTAAGCACCCAAAAAACAAAGTTACAAATGGTGCAAGTGGAATAATAAATAATCGGCTCTCTTGTGTGAAGTCTTTGTGATGGCAATTTTTTTTCACATCAAAGAGCCACAAGAACATACACTGAGTAGCAAAGAAAATTCAAATTGAATGTAAACCTGTTCCACAAAGTTGGACCTGCACCAGAGCATGTGGCATTGATGTGGGCTACCAGCAGCCACAGCAGAATCGCCAGATGTGTTTCAGTTTCACTCTTGCCCTGCATCTGAGGACTAAGGAAGAAGAAGGGAGAATAGAATATAAAACGGCTTTCCCAAAGGGTTCTGTTTTTTTGGTGGTTGTCATCTAATCAGAATGACTTCTGGACTAAGCACAGTAAGCTGTTTGGTATCTAGTAAAAATAGGAGGCATACTGATAGGTGGTAAAAGGATCAAACATGACAAAGAACAGAAGTGACACTGGAGGCAGGGAGGAACAAGGTTAAAAAAGAGCAAAAAAATGGAGAACACCCAGGAAAACAGACTTCATGTTCCAATATATAAAGTAAAATAGAGAAGAAAATTAAATTTAAGAAGACAAGTAGTAGTCATCAATGGCAACAGAGACTGTTATTGCTATTTTCATAGAATCATAGAATGTCAGGTTGGAAGGATCGTCTAGTCCAACCTTTGAAGGTTTTATCACTAATAAGCAGAACTATATCTTGCAGTCAGTAAGTATGAGCATCAAAATGCTTTAGTCTACTATAAGTGTATATATATTAAGAACTGAAAGTTGACCAACAGCATATTACAATTGGGTACCATTTACAAAATTGGTTTTTTGCTTTAAATTTCAGCTTCAACTCCAGCATTACAAATTCCAGGTAATATATTTAAGGATAGACAGAATTTCAAATAGGCATATTATACATGAACATCAGTCCTTCTCCTGCTTGGTTATGTAGAGGATGATGTGCTTCCTTTCTAAGCTACTAAGCCTAGTAACATGCCATTTTTAATACAGATCCAGTCCAAAGACAGTATTTACCTTATAGAAATAGAATGGCCTGAGGTCAAGAACTTCAATGATCCAGGGAAAGGTACGAGGTGAGCTATATGCAAAAAGCACGATCTCCAAGCAGCACGCCATGAGAGAGCGGTGAAAGACATCTTGTTCCAAGAGAGCCTGCAGACGACAGAAATGTCAGTGGTCTAAGGTTTGGGAAACGGAAGTCTGAAGTTTGTGGCACTAGCAGTGCATAGCTTATTGCTGGAGAGAAAAGCTGCTGCTTTTTGCTACCTTCCATAATCTCCTCTTTTTACAGAGAAGTTTAGAATGGTAAAGACTGCAAGTCGACTAACAGTGCCGAAACCATCACATCTTTCATACAAAGGCCACGTGAAATAGCCTCCTCCTTGTGAATCTCAAAGCAGAGCAAATGCATTGCTGACTAACAAACTATTGATATTGTTAATTGGATAAAGAAGAGAATAAGCATTATCTGTCCATAAAGTCATGATTCTGGAAGGCAACACAAATTAGGATGGTTAGTTATGCCAGACTTACACCATTTTTAATGGCAGTAAAAGCTACACTTAGGCACCTCTCAGATCTCTCCTTTAATATGAGCAAGGATTGCTCTGTTCTGGAACTGTCTGAAGACAACCCCCTAGAGAGGGTAACTAAAAGCACTCTCCTCTTTTGCCAGTTCTTTACTTACAGTCAGGTCCTTCCCATGCAGTCTTCGTGTTTCTTGTACCATTATAGTCTCCAAGATTTTATAGTACAAGATCTCTGCCAGTTTTAATCTGTTTACAGCAAAATCTGAAATTTAAAACCAGAAATGAAGCCCAATACCGCTTGCACAAATGACTAAATTGACCAATACTTGCCCTTCCCTAAGAAAATAATGTGTAGGTCTGCATGTATAGATTTTGTACATCAAAAAAGTATGTTCAGAAACCCACTAGCCACAAGAACAGAATGAAATTCTAGGTATGTTTTAAAGGATTATGCATTTAAATATTTCTAGTGATGTAATTTTGCAGACGGTTGCAATAACAATTTTCCTATTTGTATTCAGTTTCACTTTAAATTTTAAATCTAATAAGAATGTAAGTTAATTTTTGGAAAGAGCTGCTGTAGTTTCAACGCTCTCTTGGTTATCCTGTTTTGAACGGCAACCTTGGTTTTACTTCATAATAAAATTTTATTCTTTACAGTGTCCTGTTTGATAGCAACAGTCTTCTGTTTGGATACATTCTGGGTTAAAACCAGCTCCACCGTATTAAATACTTAGACAATATTATGTGTACACATCTCATTTGCCCTGGTTTAATATTTCAAACACCCCATGCGTTTCACATCCATACCTATATGAGATCCTGGCTGTTCATCTGTTGACTGAGTGTAGCTGTGGCAGAATGTCTCACCTATTTCTTTCACTCTGCTCATAATGCTTTCCATAGGGCTGCGTGCACAAGACCTGAAGAGAAAGCCTTGTATGTGTAACTAAATACCCAGTTTCAAAAATACCTCAAAAAAACCCCATCCAAATAAAAAGCAGCTAGTTATATCGAGCTTTCCTCATCAAACAATAACCCATATTGCCACAGAGAACAGAGGAGAACATAAAACATACAGAAATACTGTTTCCTTTTTTCCCGTTCTAACAGAGTTAAAAGAGGCTACACAGATTTTGGAACAAATGCAAGAGAACGGAAGGGCTACAGCAGTACACTCAGGAGAAAAACCTATCTGCCAGGAGTAAGGTATTAGGAAGGATGATCCATGGGCAACCAAACGCATCCACAAGACCACACAAACCAGGCAGTTTGAGGGAGTACAGGAAAGCCCTCAAAGTAAAGAGTCAGCATCTTTCCCAAAATATCTTATTTACTAGGAAGGCAGAGCTGAACTGCTGGATACCACACAGGCTCTATCATAAAAGGGGCCAGAGAATCTGTCTGGAGTTGTTCTTTCTGCATGACTCCAGATCTTCCAGCAATTCTGGATTAGAGGACAGTGGCTTATGACTAGTGCCAAATTAAGACACTGAACTATTTTGAAAAGCTAGCATTGAAATAAACTAACGTTTCATTGAACAAAGCCTTCTGATAATGACAAAGTTGTGTTTCCAAGGAATTTTAACTTGAAATTCAAAAGCATAGAATATTACACAGTCCAAAACACAGTTCTTGCCATCTCTCCTAATCAGAGAGCACATATCCCAGCGCTTGCTGAACTTGTCTCCAAGATGAGCAAAGTACTCAACACATTTCTTGCCAGAGGCTTACTCAGTTCTCTTCCCCATTTTACTATTCACACCTCTCTTGGCAGACTAGTTTATTACTCAAACACATTTTTCAGAAGAGATTGCAGACACATTCATGTTTTAATTGTGTAATATAAATAATATCTAACACTCCTTAAAAAAAAAACCAAACAACCCAAAGAAACATTAAAAATAGAACCGAATCTTGCTGAGCATTTGTAAACTTTTAAGAACAAGTGCTAGGAAACCTTCAAAATACACATAACTAACAATGAGAACTAAAAGGAGTATTTTTCACCTATTTATGAAAATTGCTTTAAAAAAGCAAACATTACATTTGCACTTCTAATATTAATACTTCAAATATTAATAAAATCTTAAATGTCCATTACGATTAATACAAAATCTGAAGACTTGACACTGTAATACAGCAAGGCCTTAATTTGCACGGGTGCTTGTTGGGCAAGCACCCAACAGCTTTACAAGTACTTGCTATTAAATCATTGCTTTTTTTAAGCCAAGAGGCAACACTGATCCATCTTTCACTGATAAACTGTTTTGTTTACACTCATCTGCTTATGCACCAACGCTTTCATGTGCATTTCACTACAGCCAGCAGGCAGTTGTGTGTCCACGAGCCCAAAATACCCGTTAATTTTTATTACCGGGACTCTGTCCTAGAAATGGTGGTCATGAAAGATGAGGGTCTGTTCAGCAGACACTTCTTTTGATTTCCCAGCATCACACGGCAGCTGTAAGGGCTCTTGCCTGGGAATGCTCTAACTCCTGCCTGCCCTAGGCCAGACACCACAGCTCAGGGAGGAGACTGATAAGCTGAAGCATGCTCAGGGAACAGCCACCAGAACAATGAGAAGTGGAAAACACAGCTGCTGCTCCACGAGAGATCAGCATCCACAGGAATTAGGTCACTGCTAGTCTTATATATATGCTATGAAGTTAGATTAAGATATCCTGAAGTAGTATCAAGGAGAAATGGGGAGCCCTTAAGCTGCTTTTAGTCTTATCTTCCCAACTCTTTATAGCTTAACTGCAACATCTCCCTCCTCCCCTAAAACCAGAGGCAACGTAGTTACTATACCTTTTAATTGAGCCATACTTGTTAAAATTTAAACACACAAAAAAGTATTTGGCTTTCAAGCAGACAAGCAGCTACATGAAGCTACATTAGTACAATGGTGGTGAAGAGTTGGAGGGGGGGTGTGTGTTCAGCAGAGGATAAGATCATCTAGAAAACAGACGACCTTTCAACTAGAAATCTTACAGAAACACTGACAACAACATTCTGCGCCAAAGAAAAAAAAAAAAGTAAAATTTGAGCAAGAACAGTCACAAGCATGAAAAGAGGAGTTTCCATTTGTACGGAAGCAGCTGCCATGGATGTACTTACTCAAAAATAGCTATAAGTTGTTCGCTCGGTGCATTTTTCAACCCCGCCACCATGTTCTGCAACCGGCTGACACTCTGTGTTGCTGAAGCAACAGGAGTGATGACAGCTTCCTTTTCTCGTAGGTATCTTCTTCCAGTCAGGGGAGTTGAAGGTGCAAATGACCTTTTCTGTCAGATAGAGAAAAATAATAAATAAAAGCTGGCAACAGAACCGTTTCAAAAACCTTTCAAATGAGCATCTCCTGCAAAATCACTCCAAAGATTAACACGACACCACTAGCACACTACCTGGAGGCTGCCATCAAACCTGTGGTCTTAGAACTGAGTAAAAATTACTTAGTCTCCCCAAGACTCCATAAATATGAAATATAACAGAACTTTAGCCAGACCAAAATTAACTCAAAGGCTTTCTAAAAATAAAAGAGAATGAGAATTCTTAAAGCTTGTAAATGTTCAAGCTCACTTGAACATTGAAAAATACAGGGCAGCAAAGAGAAAGTCCATGCTTCCCTTCACGATCTCCGACTGTGCTAGCTGGGTCACCCAAGGAGGATGTGGCAGAGCTGCCTAGGAGAGGGCCATGGGAAAACGTTCCTTGGGAAACACTGTCCTGCTGGACCCAGAGCCCCTCCCCGTACCCAAAGAATGACACAGCACTGAGCAGACGGAGCTGCTGCACTTACCTATCTGTATCCTGCTTCCTGAAAGCAATGCAATGAAGTTTTGAATTATTAGAACAGACTACATCTTGAAGGCAAATAAGGAGCAAAGGCTGGGGTGGCAGTCAGTATGAACAAGCAGCAATGAGGTTATCATCCTACAGAAATTGAAGTCTGAAACTGATAAACTGATTCCAAACTGCTGTCTTTAATTTGTCTGAATATGAACCACACATATTTGGGAGAAAAAGCCGAGCCATGAGATTCATTTACAGCAGCACTAGCTTCTTGTAGCAAGTGTTCTTATTTTTTCAATTGACATGTAAATCAAACAGCATGTGGTTCTTCTACACAGCCAGCACCATTCTCCCCCCTTATCCAAGTTTTAAAAAAATAAGTGTTTTCCCACGTGCCAACTTCATTACATAAATTTTTAAACGTAGTGAAACAGAACTGTTTTACAGGCTATTAGTTAGACTTAGCTGGGTTTTATGTCTTGAATGTTATTTTCCATAGAATAGTATACAAGTTGACTTTTCCTGTCCTAAAAAAGGAAATACTGGGAAAACAAACATATTCATCCAGCATTAAAGGTTTCATAGTATTCTTAAAGGGTATAAATGAAGTCTGAACAAAACCGTAAGACCTACATATTTAGGTCAGACTATACATGTGAAAGCACTTATCCTGCTAAAGGAATAGTTATTTGCTAAATTCCACAGGAAAGAAGACATTGCCATTTCTCCTTAGCAACAAGACAGCATCCACTGAAGCCTGCAAACAGCATTCATCATCTTCCTCCAAGGGAGAAGTTCAAGAAATTCAAAGCCACCTCAGTGATTCAAATAGCGTACAAGGAAGGAAAAACTTGAAGGATTGCCTCCAGTGAGATCAACACATTAAATCACCTTTTCAAAATGCTGCTGAAGATGACTCTCCACATGAGCTCTGGCTGCTGTTTTCCCTACTGGCACGTCTGCAGGGAATTTTCGAGGAGTGCCGATTTCTTCTTCAGCATCAGCTCCTAGGAAAACCCTCTCGTCGAAGTCACCCACTGTCAGAACGTACTCTTCATACTCTTTATTCAGTGCTTTGCTGAAATAGAAGCCCAGGTTTTATATCAAAGGTTAAAGAAGAAACAGAAGAAGAAATAGAAGAAGGTCACGAAAAGGTGCCAGTGAAACTAAGCTACAAAATCAAAACTAACACACACAGAGTATTCAATGCTTTTGGCAGCAGTGCTGCTTGTAAACAGAACTTCCCTGCCCCAAGCAATCTGCCCGTGGTCATCCGTGCCTCCACTCAGACTTAAACCCTCCCCGTTCCCTCAATGACCTGCTGCAGGGACCACTCTTCCTCTTAAGTGACCACCAACATCTGGCTCTCAGTAAGAGGAGGAAAAAACAACTTTGCTTCCATCCCAGCTGCAAATAGAACAGTTTGGAAACACTCAGCCAATCAGAGGTTAAATCTTTGTACACAGGGAGCACATTAACAGCGGTTGCATTGAACGAGCTACTTTTGATTTCTACTTTTGCCACTTCATACTTTGTAATTTTCCCAGTAGTTCAGAGAAAGGGACATTTAAGAGCTAGCTGCCTGGATTCACTTTCTAAAATCACCACAAACATATAATACCAAACAAATCTTCCATTTTCTTTATTCCAGCTAATCCAACTGTAAATTGGAAACACTCTCACAAAGACTTCAAAGCTTTAAGCAAAATGAAACTTTGGATAAGTATCAGAAATGGCTCGGATCAACAAATCCCTCCTGCACATTTTTCCTGACATATGAATGCTGTGAAACAGCTTTTGCCTGCAAAGCACCTCAGCAATTCGAGCTACCCCTTCAGCACGTATATGCGTGGAACACAATAATGTATTCATGATGCAGGCGAATCGTGATCCCACTGGGAACTTGACTGCACCACAGGTTCACCCTCCCCAGGGCTTTTAGAAAAAGTAAAGGTCTATGAGGGGTTTGGACAAAGAAACAAGAGAGGCTTCCACATTTCCTTTCGATGTCCGGCTCCTTGCAAGAGCACAGGGACTACTCTATCGTTCCACATGACAGTATTATTAAAGTAATACTTTTAAAGTAGAAATATTAGAAGTTCACTGCTTCAAATGGATTACAGTAACACCGTTTTATATCAACATTTGAGTGTTATCTACACTGTTAAAACAATTGAGTCTTTACTCAAAATTCTCAAAGCAAACCAACGAGTTGAAAATTCACCTTGCAAAAACAAAATATTAGGTATTTTTGGAAAAGGCAAAACACCCCAAACCTTTAAGGGATGCAGAACAAAACAGCTGCTGTTTTTATTTTGCATTTAAATAAGCTTTCAGAAGCACATTTTAAAAGTTTCTGAAACAACTCTACTTGCCTCCCACAGAAACACTCTACCTCTTTTTTGTGGTTTTGCAATTGTTGTTTCTTTTAGGTACTTCTGTTGCATTCACAGATTTACACACTCAACTGGAGACTGACTGACTTCCAGCCCAACCCATTCTATGAATCTAAAAACTTCCCTACTCAGGTATATTTGAGATGTGTGTAGAAAAACATCCATGAACTTCAGAGGCAAGGTTTTGATTTGCATTACATAACTCAAAGGTTACAGTTGTCAGAAAATAAGGGCAAGCACCATAAAAGCTGACATTAAGGAAGCAGCTCTGCAGCTGGCCCCCTAACATTTGACACATCTCAGATCCAGAAAGCACCTTCAGCCAGAGAGCAGCTTTGATTGTCAAGTAATTAAACATCAGTAATCATGCTAAGATAAAGGAGCAGGAAAACCTGAGATTTAGGATTCGAAAACCTGAGATTTAGGATTCAAAAGCCTGCAATTTAGAAATGAAACCAAATGTCATGATAAAGAACATAAGCTGTAACTTACTTATTTTCTGTAAAATTGCAAAGATCCAACAGACATTCTCCCTTTAAGACCTAAGGATAAAAAGCAGAAATATCTTACATAATAAAATCAAAACCGTTCCAGCTCTATCAGTGTGAGGGCATGATGGTTTTAGCCAAAAAGGAATTGAGATTTAGTAGCATAACCGGACTCTTTTTTTGCCTAGACCAAAGGAGTACAATGCCATTAGCAAGACAAACAGATGAGGACAAAGCCCAGTTCACTCCAAGCTCCAGATAAACTCACTCTTCAGAAACAATCCTGCTATTTAATGTCTGTTCTACTGGCAGGTTAGGGGCTGACCTGATGAACAGAAACTTCCACAGAGCTTGGAAAAATATTTCAGGATCAAAACCAGACAGAAAGTTTGTATCCCTGCAATCTCAGCCTCTTCCTTCCAAAGCATTTTGCTCAACTCCAAGACAAGCAGTAGGACCCACGGTCTCATGACAGTTACCCCATAAAAATATCTCACAATGAGATTACTACTGTGCCTGAAGAAAATATGATCATCCATGATTCAGTTTCACACCGCCGAGAAAGGAAAGCAAAGATTCTCCACTGTCAGAAAACACCAAAACACAGGGCACCTTACAGCACACGTCATTAAAAGCACTAAAATACAAAGAAAACTTGACCCAGCCCAAGTTCATCTGTCTAAAAGACTGACCCAGCCCAAGTTTATGTGTCTTATTACTTCACTTTCCTGCAGGATTTAAATGGTCTCAAGACCATTCCTCCGAGCACTACCATGTATTCTTAAAAGTAGTAAGATGTACCTTCCTATCAAATAGTTTTGAAATGTACGGTTTAAAGTAGTGTTCCTTTATTCCTTTTGCTTCTACTAAAAGCCCGTCATGCAGCTCACACAGTGTGGCAATGATGCAAGGAGGATCTTCAAAGGCTTTGATCTTTGGTGAATGGAAGTCCACTGGTAAGCCTGAGAACAAAGGGTGGAGAAAAAGGACAACCAACCTTCAACTTTAGTTCAAAAGAACCAAAAGAACAAAGCATATTTGATTTTAAATAATCTGCCCCCACCATACCTTTAAACGATGGATTTAGCAAATCTCTTCTATTTGGACACAAGAGGGCATTTGCAAAAATCAGGTCCAAGCAGCACAGAAGCAAATGATAGGAATTTACTAAATCATCTCCAATCATACGGAAATTACCTTCAAGAGACAGCACATCACGTCAAGCAACACAAAGGAAGTTCATAACTCAGAGCACACACAAATCATGCAGCTAAAATGCCAACCTACCCTTAGTGTACACAAAGAGAGTCCAGCAGAAGTTGAAGAGATCTTTAACACTGCATGGCACCCGCCTAGCGAGAAGGAAAAGGGGGAAGTCAGTCTTCAGTTCCACGAAGCTGGAGCTTGTTTTAGGGTAAGAGTTTAATTCCATTTCCTTGCTCAAACGAACCGTTGGAGCCGTTGTCTATCTTAACTTCACACTAAGGCACCATCTAAACCACAAGTCCCTATTTCAGCTTTCATTAACCAACAGTCTCCTGCCGCGCTCCATGGAGCGTTCTGCATGTTTTACTAAAGCATCTGTCATTCCTTCAAAACACGCAGCTACAGCTTCTATCACAGCTCACCTGCTGCATCATGTTTGGAGTAGAGATTGTCCAAAGTCATGGAGCTGGAAGGCCAGGGAAGGCATTATTCAAGAGAACTCCCAGAGAAGCTAAAGCTGCAGCTACAGTAACCTCCAGAGATCACCTTGTGCAACCCCCCTGCCAAAGCAGGGTCACCCAGAGCAGGTTACACAGGAATGCGTCCAGGCAGAGGGATTATGTCACGATAGCAGCTACCTCAGCCACGAGGTATGTCACGATAGCAACCACCTTGGCGAGCCAGTGCCTCGCCAGGACAAAACATCCCTGGGTCACTTTGCTGCTCAACATTTTCCGCGTTGGTCTTGCTGTATCTCAAGTTCACCCATCCCACTGCACCTCTCCCCACCACACACACACCTCCTCACCACGGGCCAGCCTCTGCATATCACAATGAACTACGTAACCAGGCCTGGAGGCAAAGCTCTGCTGACACGAGCCATGACCCGTAAAGATCAGGGATGTTTCTGCATTTCAGAATCAAGGCCACAAAGAAACTTCACTTCACAACTTTACATAACTTCTTGAAGCACAAATAATGATCTCAATTTTCATAAATCTCTGTTACATACAGGCCTTTCCAGGGAAAAGTCACACTGAATCTCAAAAATACCTCTGCTTCCTGCTTCGCTGTGGTTTAGAAATTTCTTCGTAAGGGTTTTGAAATATATCCAGAAATATTGGTTCAAACTTTTTGAAAATCACAGTTGACACTTCAAAATTTCTCTCCAGCCTCTCCACTCGCTCTCGGAATTCCTGTGGTAGATTTGACATGTCCATCCACTTCTTCATTTTGCTAAAAAACTGAATTAAACTTAAAAGAAAAAAGAAAAGACTTTTCAATCTTGAGCTTCAGTTAACTTCCTTTATTCTGAATTTTTTAAAAAGTCAAAATACAACATATTTACTGCTTAACAATTAACTTGATTAATGTATGCATTTAACATTTCTTTTGATAGACTCCCAAACTGTACATATTGTAAGTTTTTTACCTTGTATCACTTTGTTTTTTCTCCTTGACTCCCTCTGAGGCACAGGAACAGAAACACTAATTTTACTTAAGGGTGTCAGCAAAGCTATGTCAGTCAGAGGAGGGGTAGAAAGACAAAGCACACACAGCTCTGCATGCATCGAGGGGGAGGCAAGAGAAGCAACAGAACCACAGGCAAGAATCTATACCCATCAAAGTCAGGGATAAACACAAACACAAAACCCTGTTACTGGTAGGTGCAGCCACACTGGCAACCTCCCCTCTGGCACTTCAGCTGAGAACAAGTCTTTAAGTGGAATGAGAAAAATGCCAAGTTCTGTCATCTTGGGTCAGAGTTACAGCAGCAAGTGGAGCTGCCTGCCAGGAAGCCCCTGCAGCAGGTAAATGTTTCTGTGACTGCACAGTTCCGCATCCCCAGAACACTGTTTGGCACAGCTGGCAGCACTACATCCAGCGGTTTGGCCTAAATCCTGAGTCAGGCAGCAGTCTTATCTGGGTTGCTAATGGAACACTCAGAGGTCTTGCCTGTGATCCAATTAACTACAAAAAGAAAGGAAATAACCGGCGTGGGTGGAACAATTGCTGGTCTGACGTAGGTGGCTTTTCAAAGGCTTGAAGTTGAAAACTATAAATTTGCATCTTCTTTTCCATGTTTAACAAAAGAGGTTTATTGCTTTTATTAAGCCATCACCTCGGGACACGAATTTTTGCAGCGCTTGGAGCCGTGAGAAAACCAGCGGGTACCTGAACGAGCGGCTTTCGCGGAGCAGCGAATTAGCAGCCGCGGGCAGCAGTTATTAGCCAGGGCACCCAGCCAGGGCAACGAGCCCGGCGAGGAAGCTCACCTGAGTCTGGCGGAGCGCAGGATCCTGGTCAGCGACACGCCGTTCCCCTCCATCAGGCCGCTCCCCACGGTGGGCACCAGGCTCTTGCGGCAGGCGACGTAGAGGGCGCAGGCCAGCCAGTGCAGCGCCTCGCCCTGCCGGGGCACGGCGAGCGGAGCTGCAGGAGCTGCGGCCACCGGGGCCGCCCCCTCCGCGCCTCACGTACGTGTTTATAGACATGCTCCGGCAGCGTTAGCCGCGGGCAGAGGCTCGCCGGACCCCCCCACCTCCCGCCCGCCCCCTT
>VZZY01001530.1:31325-111470 GCA_013400335.1 Eurystomus gularis
GTGGGCGGGGCTTCGGGGAGGGGGCGGGGCCTCGCGGCGAGAGCGCGGGAACGCGCGTAGTTGCGGTGGATGCGGCCGTCACCGCTTCCGCGGGAGCTACGGCGCTGCCGTCCTCCGAGCTGGGCTGCTGGTGCGCCAGGGGCTCTGCCTGAAACCCCCGACCCTCTTCTGGAGGAGAAAAAGGGAGAAAGAAAAGAGTCACGTTGCTGTTTTCCTTGGAAAAATTCGTTTGCAAATTATTGTGTCTGGACGTACAGGGTGCCCCTGCAAACTGCCGCAGTTTTGCTGAAAAATGGAGCAGGAGCCACGGGAGATGAGCAGACATGTTGCGGAGTATCTGCCACGGCTCCTGCTCCATCCCTTGATCCCGCCGCGCCGAGGGCTGGTGCTGGCCTGGCACCAAGCGATGCTTTCAGTGAGGCTGGGCTTGAATCCCAGTCTAAACCCGTAACGCCACGTCTTCATCTGGACCAGTGGAAATGGGAGCCAGTAACTGTGCGGACGGAGCCGTTCTCACTGGAGGACTTGATGAGGTGAGACGGGACCGGGCCTGATTTTCTGCTGGGCTTGAGATCTTGGGTTGTTTAATGCCTTTTTGAGGTGAAATCTGGGTTCTCCACAAATTAGTGGTGCCTCGGCGCTGCCTCTGGGCTCAGGCCACCCCTGGGTGCACCAAGAAACCACAAGAACTGCAGCAGGAGGCTGAGGATTGTGTTCCCCGACTGCTACACCAGCTGTAAAGGGCACATCGTGCAGGTAGCTGGGAAGGGAAACATGACAAGCTGGATTGCTCCTACCACTAGTTTTCCAGAGCTGCAAGGCCAGCTCTTGCCTGGCCAAGCACCCTGCCCTCCCGGCCAGCCGGCGGCTGTGGGCTGCGTGTGTCAGCACACACAGTGCCGGGCACTCAGGAACTGTCAATGGTGCTTTTACCTGTTGGATGATGCTCTTGGTACTGCTCCAAAGTTGTAAAAAGTGATGAGCATTAGTGGTCTCTCGTGACTCAGCCTGTGCTCCACAGCCCTGGAGCTCCTGAAGAAGTGGGAAATACAAGTGCACTGAAAAGCTCAATTTTATTCCATACAAGCCAAGTGTCGTTAGAGGAACTGCCCTCTGCTCATCTGCTCACTGCCAGTGAGATTTCCAACCTGGACTCCTTCCGTGTACCTTTGTCAAGACGCCAGAGGTGCGAAAGGCTCCCCCAGCCCTGGGTCATACCAAGGGAAATTGTGAATGACCTTTTTGTGCCTGTACAGAGAATGAAAGATCCTGTCTAAATGTGCAGTGATACTTTTCAGTGTGCTATTGGATAAAAATCAAACAGGGACAGACATGCAGAGATAAGCAGCTCCTGAGTGTTCTTCTCTGGAAAGGGCACCCATAACCTGCAAAGCAAAGCCCAAGGAGAGCCGTGCCCACCCCTGCCCAGCCTCCACAACCACAGCCAGTCACACCCTACCAGGAGGTAAGCAACACACCTCATCTGATGAGTTGGAGCATGCTGTGGCCACCGCCACCACTTCATGGTGTAAACATTTCTCCACACACCACGGGGCTGCCTGGATTCTGCAGATCCCCCAGGCACATAGATACTCTGCATTTGTAATGCCAGGCTGCAGTGTGTGAAGCCAAGGGAGACTTGGGAACTGGAAATTCAGAGTTCATGCCATCGTTGGGCCTCCTCTGCCCTGCCCAAGTGACGTGTGATGCCTCTTCTGTCCCATGCTTTCCTGTTCCTCCCCCCAAATAAATGCAGCAACAAAGTGCCAGGACGAGGTGTTTGTGCAAGGGCAGGGGAGCGAGCAAGCCCGCTTCGTTTGCTCTGCGCCTTTTATCCTGGGCCTTAAAGGAATTATTTAGCTTTTCCTGTGCATCCATTTGTTCATCTGGTAAACTGAATTACTACCTACTTTTCTAAAGCATTAGATCCTCATAGTGAGGTTTATGACAAGCATTTATTTGGCACCTATTAGCATTTTACAAAGCTGAGATGGAAGTGCTCAAGGTCTCAGCAAGAGGAACCGAACATCTCTTGGGCTAGGAGGTGCCGGGTATGCACATGGGACTGTCACAAGTCCCAGGAATTTCATGACTTGGCTCCAGGCTTCACCTCACCCTTCAGACAGAGCAGGCCAGCCGAGAGCCTCTGCCCACCATTGCATGGTGCTTCAACTGCCCGAGGAGCTGGGCTGCTCCACTGACTCTAGAACCCACATGGCTGGACAGCAGGTCAACTCATGCAGCACGGTGAGTTAACCCACATGGCACGGCAAGTAAACCCATGCAGCACGGCGAGTTAACCTACATGGGATAGGTTAACCCACATGGCACAGTGAGTTAACCCACACCACGTGGTGAGTTGTGCCACACCACACAGTGAGTTAAGCCACCTGGGACAGCAGGTTAACCCACGCACCACATGGCAAGTTAACGCACACAACACAGTGAGTTAACCCACGGAGCATGGTGAGTTAACTCACACCACACGGCACTTAACCCACGTGGCACTGGGTGAGAGAGCTGCTGGCTGCTGCGGGGAGTTGGCCCAGTGACCTCCTTCCGCGGCAAAGCTGGTGAGCAGCCCTTCCCCAGAGTCACGCACATCTCCCGCGGCACCACCAGCAACCCTGGAGAAGGGAGAAGTCAGCTGGGTTTGACAGCTTCTCAATGGATTTGTGCTGAGAAAAAGGCAAGTAACGTTTATCACTGAGTCAGGTGAATTAAACATTCACATATATTTGCTGAAAAAAATTATATACATCTGTAGCAAGGCTCTGCCAAGTCTGAAAGATAAGCATCATCTAGTCACTAAATTAAAAAAATAAAAATCTGACTTTTAAATCTTTTTCTTTTTATCCATGTTCAAGAGCACAGACAGTTTATTTTGTTAGCACATTTGGTGAAGAATGTATGTTTGTGTGAGTAGCCATGAAAACTGGTGAAAATTTGGCATTTGTTTTGGATATGATGGAAAATAAGAAGAAGCCACTTACGCCTTACAGTTTAAATAATCCACAGAGTATATCGGGTTGCAAAAGGGTCACAAAGTAGCAGTCAAAGAGAAGCCTAAACACCCGGAGACGTAGCATACATGTCCGATAAGGAAGAACAAGGTATAGGCATGCTGGCTAATTAAATAAATGTCACTTCAAACCCTGTTCCTTACACGTGTAACCCTGGAAAACCCATCCCGTAACAAGAAATGGACTCTGGAAAGATTTCTGTATCCATTCACAGTAAGGCTTTGAAGATAGATGAAGTTTTATAGCATTTGTATTTTAAGGATTTAGGGCAAGTACATGTTCTTCTACTGAATAAAAAGAAAGTTAGTACTTAAAAGGTTCAAAAATATATCAATCGTGATTTTTTTTTTTTTACATAAATAAATTATATTGATTTTGGATTTAACAGCTGAAAAAACCCTTTCTGCTTCCACTGGAGGCAAAACTGAACAAAATGTTAGTTAGAGATAGCAGCATTTCTAAGAAATCTGTCAATAGTGATACAGTATCTATGCTACAAGGATGTCATTAAATAGAACACATTTAATTATTGGGGGGGGTTGCATTATGATTGGTTACATACTTAAAAAAAAAAAAAAATTATCCAATCCAGTAAACTGGGAATAAATTCCGTGAAAATATAAACCAAATGCTTTTTAGACCATGGGTAACAGACTTCTTTGAGATGCTAATTTTAACATGTACATAATTTATAATCCCAAAGGTATAAAAGACAATGACAAAAAGCATCATAAATAAATAATGCAAACTGAAATAGTTATGTCAAAACATTTGGACCATCCGATAAATTAGCAAAACTGTAACAGAAAATAAGTAAAAAATACAGTAAATTGTGACAACCAAATGTGAACCCGATGACTAGCACGCTCCCAAGTCCCTCACCAGCCTGCCTTTGTCTCACTGCTGCACCACCCTGGGTTTATTTCAAGTCTCAAACCATGAGCTGCAAACGAGAACAAGCCCAAGTGAAAGAAAAAATAAACAAGGAGTGAGGGGAAGGAGAAATGAGAGGAGTTGCCTGTGGAGGAGTCTCAGTACCCAGAGCTGGGGTGGCTGGTGGCATTAAAACCTGTCCATTGAAAATGCAGACATCAAAATCATTTNTACTGTTCAACAGCAAACGGAATGGAAAGAAGAAGCCAAGGTCATCTCTTCACAGTCCTATGCTAGGAAAGGAGAAGCTCGAGCTCTGGAAGTCTCAACGGTCCTCCTCAGAGGACTCCCCAGGCAGGAAAGGTGGTCTACAGCCTTTCCTGGCTTGCCGAAAGGATGTTACTTCTGGTGTAAGAAGTGGAAAATACAAACTCAAAAAGCCTCAGTGTTCATATAAGAGCATTAAAAACAGTGTGGCCTGTTCATGGCTGGAAAAAAATACCTTGACAGCACTTCTAATGCCATAGATGAGAACTAACGCCATGGAGGACAACTGAAGACAAGCAGAATGGTGAAGAAACTGGTAGCTACAGGTACAGTAATCCCAAGAGAGTCATGCAAGATGTGCAAAAACCTTTCCAGCTCAGGCTGAAAAGTTCTCGTAACTACCGAGGAAAGGGCAACTAAACTCCACTTAACATAAAACCAAACTTTGGTTTTCAAAAATACAAAAGAATGTCTACCTCATATTTTCACTCACGGCAGTTTGTCTCCAAACCTCTGAGGTGGGGGTGATGAAGAAATTATATCACTACCAGTTATGCTTTTTCCTTTCAAAGAAATGAATATATGCATTTTCAATCATTAGTTATATACTTGTGTCTATACTACTATTCTAGTAACCATGATAAAATAGGGAAATACTTTAAATCAAAAATACACATTAGCACTTACTATAGCTGTGCTTTTTACCCCCAAATACAGGCTTTTTCGTTCAGTGTTGCTGTAGACAGAAATACCCTTGTCTGCATGTAGACCAAGAGGTAAAAGACTTCTTTTGCTCTTGTTTTTTTGCTGCTTTTTCTTCTCAAAGGAGTGAGCAATTTGGGGGGGTGACCGAGTACTGGATTTGCTATCGTCAGCTGGGATGAACGACTGGAAAAACAGAACGAGAATTCGGTGCCTCCCATACTAGCTAGACAACACTGTTCATCTAATAAAGTGGCAAGACCCTGCAACTATTAACATGTAGTATGTCACCAGAGTTTTTCTGACAGGGAATTAGGTAGATAGTATTTACTCATGGAAACACAGGTTTATGAAGGCGGAGCGGGGCGGGAGGGTAAGTAACAAAGAGTTTATGGGATAAGAAACTCACAAGCCACAATCTTTTTGTGTTTTTCTTTCAATGAAACAAAAGTTCTAATTGGTATCACGAGCCGCTTCGCGCTCCTCTTCTGCTGGTCCATCCTGCTCTTTCTCTGCCGACAAAGGCGGAGTTTGCTCTGTACAGTTCTGACTGTTCGCAGCTTCCTTTTCCGGCAGCGAGACAGTTTCTGGCTCCAGGTTTGCCGATTCCCCTTTTGCTTTCTTTCTCTTCCGCTTCTGGCTTTCCAGGTTCGCTGCCTCTGAGTGCCTGGCTTGCTGTATGCCGGGCAGCGCCATGCCAATGCCAGGGGAAAGAAACATCGAGGGATAGATCAGTCCAGGAGACATCCCTGGGATAAGAAATGGGTTAAAAGCTACAGGACTACTGGTAGTTATTGCGGATTCTGTCTGATTAGAAAACGAACTAGGACCAGGCTTATCTTCTGAGAGAGTTTCTTTTTTCCCATCCTGGCTACTCTGTTTATCCTCGGCAGCTTTCTCTGCGCTGGCTGTACCACTTTTCGTTGTGCTTGTTAACGAAGTCGGAGCAGTCGCAGTACAAGTAGTTGTCATGGGGGGGTTGAGAAGTCCTCCAACACCAAACATCTGCGGTACAGTAGCCATGCCCGGCAGCATCATGGGCAACATACTTAGGGTGCTTTTCACATCCTCACCAGTGGGCACTGCTGCAAATCCAGCAGGAAACCCGACCAACCCAGTCAGAGGGATCCCTTGCATGTTTCTCATGTTCTGAAGTCCTACTAGATCCATCCCAGCAATCAGTCCATTCATGAACAGTGGTCCCATTCCAGAAGAAGAATCTGCTACGACACCAGGGCCTTTAATGAGTTCACTTCGGGGCCTTCTTCCCCTCCGGCGGGGCCCCGTGTCTCGGAGCACAGGCTCAGTTAGGATGCGGTTGAATTTGCTTTCTGGTAAGTAGCCCTGAAAACGAAACACAGACAACAGAAAACACCTCACAGTTACTACTGCATTGAGAGAAATCTGGCTCTTCTGTGCTCGCATCTGCATCCCAGACGGTGTTAGCACAGAACTATTTGCCTACATGATATGGAATTTGAGAGGTACGAACGACTTTTCCCCAAGGGATGCTGCCAAGGGCAAAACACTCTTGCTCTGCCCTGGCATGATGCTGCAGTGTCAGAGTGCACAGGGAGGAAAGGAGGAAGCACATTTTAACCCCACATTTTCATCCAAGCCCTCAGCACTGGCTGTTCACAATGCGAGAAGCACCGGGACAGCTCCATGTCAGACGCCAGCTTAGCTCCCTTCCCAGTTCTAACTGTGGCTACAGCAACAGGTGAAAAATCATCTCTTAGAGATGAAGGGCCAAATTTTCAAGACTCTGCAGGACAGTAAAGCTGCATGGGATGACACACAGAGAGTGGACATGCTGTCTGAGGAGCTCCTGGACAGAGCTTCGCTGAGACACCAGGAAGGTTCTTCTGAGCATTCAGATACGGGACCAAAACCCAGCAGCCACAACTGGGCGAGACTGTCTGCTTACACAGAGCAGGACGGATCGATCCAGAGCGCAGTTTAAAACTCCATTTTTCAGCATTCTCATCACAGACATTTAAATGTTTTCCTCTTTGGCTCCCTCAAGTTTCAATATTGCCATTCTCCGAACCATTTCCAGTAATTGATTTAGGTAGGAAAAGCATTTCGCGTTGCCACCTGCACTGCAGAAACCCGGATCAAACGACCCTGGCCGTCTGCGCAGCCCAGCCATTGCCCAAGGAGGGAGAACCTTCTGCTCTGCTCCCACTGGCACATGGGAGAACCTGCACGAGGCCGTGGCAGCGCTGGGCTCTGCAGCAGCTGGCCCCACGCGCCCAGGGCAGCCGGACGTCCCTCCACATGCATGTGCCGGGACGGATGCGCGCTTGCCAGAAGCCAAGTGCTGATGGGGCTCGGGAGCACGGATGCTGACAGGCATGCAGCCGCTGGACAGGGTGCAGGAGCAGGTGCCTGGGGCAGTGGCCAGGCACACTGGTGCCCACTACTGCCAGCAAAGAGACTGTCCCCTGCAAATGAAGGTGAGGAAGAGCTGCTGGCTCACACGGGTGCTGGCTGCCCAGGCCGGGCACTGATGCCAGCCGGGACGTGGAGCTGCTTCCTGGACAGTGGGATGGACCGTGCCACATCTCCAGTGCTAATTAAAAGCAAATTTGAGAGCAGTACCAACCTCTAAGCCAATTGATTCGCCCTCCAGGCCCCTGCACAGGCACCACATAAACCACTGCAGCCACAAAAACAGGAGCCGTAGGGAGAAGTCGGGATAGGGCCAGCCCGCAGGGCAGGGAAGGGTGAGTGGGCAGCACATGTGTGCTGGGTGGGAGAGGACTGGTCCTCCTCCTCCTCCTCTGGCTCTGCCACTGCCCGGGTAGGGACTAGGTGACCAACAGGGTGAATGAACATGGCTTGGCTCCGTCCTGCCCCTCTCCCTGCCAGCGTCTGAGCCTTTGGGCCTGGGGGCCTGCCCTTGGTGGACCCAAGGCTGCACAGGCAGAGTCTGCAGGAGCTGCTGAAAGCCTTGGCTGAGGGTATTCTTGAGAATTTGACCCATAAGAACGTGTTTTGTCCATCTGCTGCTGTCCAGCACCTGAGGTGGGTTACTTCTCCTAGGGCAGTTTCTCTTGGCCCTGCTATTTCTAAGCATCCTGAGGCTTTCTGGACAGTCACCCTGAGGTGCCGAGCCCCGTTCCCGGGGTGCTGACCCCCCTTCTCTCCTGCCCTGGCCGCAGGGCTGGGCTGCGGCCCGGCCCAACCTCCCTCTCTGCTGTGAGCACTCCCGGCGCAGCCGGCCCTGCGGCCATCCCCTCCCGCGCTCCTGCCTCGCAGCTCCCGGATCCTCACTGGAGAAAGGTGGTGGGGATGGGGACGGGAAAGAAAAGATGACATGATACAGATTTCTCCAAAAGCTCTAACTTACTGAAAGCTTAACAATGTCAGCCCAGTCAGCTGCAACAGCATACTCCAAGTTTGCATCAAGCCACCTTGGCAATTCCTTCAATGCTGGTGCTGTGGCTCCCCCTAACTATAAAACACAGCAGAAGGATGACCTCTATTGCAGAAAGAGTTATGGAAAAATAATACAAGAAATACGATTACACCTCCCCTAGCTCCTCGCTTTGGGCTGCAATTTGGCCAGGGCAGAGACTCTTCCCTTGCTACACAGCTTTGCAGGACTTGGTGTGTGCCTGCTGCCTCCAGACAGCTCAGGCAAAAAAGGCATATTCAGCCTCTGGCCCATCCCATCGCCCTCCCCATGAACAAGTGATGGGGACAGAGCTTCTACAAAAGCCATGCTCAGAACCTGACAAACCCACAACCTCACCCAGGTCTCCAATGGCCATTGTGAGTGCAACAGAGGGAGACACAGATGGGGCTGAAACAGCTTCTTTCTGCCTCACTCCAGTTTTGGCTTTACGTGTGATTAATGCCACATCACCTTCTGACCTAGTGCAGTCCTGAGTGTGTTTAAGAACTGAATTTGGGGGGACAATATCCCTGAATGTCCCTTCTCATTCAGAGAGGTGAACATTGGTGCACTGGAGATTAAACTGCAGACAAGTAAATCCAGGCTCCTTGCTCAGTAAGCAAGAAAGAGCCCTTCAAACCCTCCACCTCCCACATGCCCAGCACTTGGACAGGTACTGGTATGCTCTGCCTGCACCTCGTAAGGAGGAACAAAAGAAAGGTATCTGCATGGCAACATTACAATTTGTGGCATATTGAAATGAATCCAAGGGGAACAATCAAATCTGGAAAGGGAAGCACTAGCCAGGGCTGTGCTGATGGTGGCTTTAAAGCTAAAGGCTGAATCCCTTTGCCACTGTGGGGTCTGTGTACCCTAGCAAGGGAGAACATTCAGACTTCCCTTACTTCACACAGAACATCACTTATTTCACAGGTCTGTGTCCCCTCAGGCACACATGTCACAGGATAGTGTAGATCAGTGACGTGTTCCAGACTTCTGATCTTTCCATGGACTTGTCTGGATTAAATCCCCCACAAGGTGAGCTCAGGCTCTGCTAAGCACTCCAAGACACCAAGGGCAGAGCACAGAACAGCCTTCGCTTACCCGCCGTCCGGTACCCTTATGTACCACAGGCACCCGCTCCTCTCCCGTGAGTGAGCTTATGTCCAATTTGCTGGGGTCCTTGCAGCGTTGCCTCCTCTGCTTGGGCTTGTCTGAAAAATTCTGGAGTGCAAACAAAACAACGTTAATGAGACTAGATGGCTTAATGAGCTTGGATGGCTACAAGCCCTGCAGGAGAGCAGCAGAGATGAGCTCCCGAGGGACAGAGGGTCCCTGTGGACGTGGGCGGGAGCAGCATGAACCGCACAAGCTGGTCTCTGCCACCACGCCAGCTCTCAAATAGGTCTAATTAATGTTTGTAGGTATGAAGTGGTTTTCAGTGTACCCCACTTGGACTGTTCCAACCCCTTCTTATTCCTCTCCAATCCTAAAACAGTAACCTGCTGCCAGTTTATGCACCTGAGGTGCTAAGTGCAACAGCAAAGAGAGAACAGGTCTGCATGTGTCCCAAGCCCAGCTCTGCGTGCCTGCAGGTGTGCAGCTTTAGAATGAACTACTGCAGGCAAAGAGAAGCCCCCAAGCTTGGTCTGTCCTTCAGTAAGTTCACAGAATCACAGAATAGTCGGGGTTGGAAGGGATCGCTGGAGATCATCTCGTCCAACCCCGCTGCCAAAGCAGGTTCACCCAGGGCAGGTTACACAGGAATGCGTCCAGGCGGGCTTTGAAAGTCTCCAGAGGAGACTCCACAACCTCTCTGGGCAGCCTGGGCCAGGGCTCTGTCACCCTCATGGTGGCGAAGTTTCGCCTCATGTTCAGGTGGAACTTCCTGTGTTCCAGTTTGTGCCCACTTCTCCTTGTCCTATCACTGGGCACCACTGAAAAGAGACTGATTGCTCCATCTTCCTGAGCCCCACCCTTCAGATATTTATACACATTGACCAGATCCCCTCTCAGCCTTCTCTTCTCCAGGCTAAACAGCCCCAGGGCTCTCAGCTTTTCCTCAAAAGGGAGATGTTTCAGCCCCTTAATCATCCTTGTAGCCCTCCATTGTACCCTCTCCAGTATCTCCCTGTCCCTGTGAACTGGGGAGGCGGTTGAGCTGCTGCAGCTTTCAATCCGTCCTACCTGGAGAGAGGACGCCCACCTGGCAGTGAATCCTGGGGAGCTGGCCCAGGCACTGGGGCCTTGCTGGGAGCATGGGGTTCACCAACAGCATGGCCAGACTGGGCGAGCTCCAGTAAGTCCCCACGGAAAGCAAGGGAGATGGAAAGGAGTGGGATGGTACCTGCACACCTGCTTCATCATCTGACTGCTTCTTGTGGTGCTCCTGGGATTCTGGCCTTGGGCCAGAGCTGCATGTATCTCTGGACTTTGGAAAGCAAGGGCCATCTTGCCTGAGCAAATGCTCATCTCTAATCTCTAGCAAGCTCCAAAATACCCAGGGCTTGCCTGTACTGCAAGCTCCAGGGAAGCCCTGCCTCAGGCACACAATCCTCCAGGACCGAGATGCACAGTCTTTTATGTACTGTCACCACATTTCTTCCTACTCTGTTTCACAGCCTGGGCTCTGCCTCCACACAGTCTAATAGGATAAATAAGCTGAAACTTGGAGAAACCTGACCTGTGAAACCAAGAGGTGGTTGCATATGAGATGGCAAGAAGAATCAGACAGACTTTGCACTCCACTCTCTGCAACTCTGCTTCTGATGGCACGTGTGGCCACGCAATCACAGCTTTTGCAGCCTGCAACACGGCTGCTCTGGTTTGAGTTCTAAAGTGAGGAAGTTTCCTCTTGTCTGGGAATCTTATTTAATGCAACAGCGCTGCCTAAGATAAGCCTAGGTGAAACGAAGCAATACAGACAGACCTTAAGCATCCCAAATCCCTTTTCCCAATCCTCTTCCCCATCCCTGGTGCTTCTGGAAGACATTGGACTAATTGTGCATTGGGCAGATGGATGCACGGGAGCTGGAGAATGGAACTCGGGGCAGGAGGACACAGCTCAGCAACTGTGCCCGCCTCCCAGACATTTAGGGGACCTCCCAAACAGCCCTGATGAACACCACAAGCCATGGTACAGGACAAAAGGCTGCATTTTGGAAGCCCTGAACTCAAGAGCAACTGCAGAAAACTCAACACAAAGGGCAGCACACAAGGCAGACACACACACACGTGCCACCAAAGGCCACTCTTACTGTGCCAAAGCCAGGAACTTCGAGCGTGTAGTCGGACTGCTGACGGAGCCAGTCAAGGAGACTCTTATTCGGGACAGCCTTCTCTGCTTGGCTGCCTGCAGCTGGGACTGGCTGTGGAGTTGAGGTAGCAGCAACCGGCCCATCGGGCAGGGGACTGTTCTGGAGGGGCTGCGGCTGGTCTTCCTGAACATCCTGGAGGGAATAGCAGGGAGAGCCCATGAGCGGCATGTGGTGATGCACATGCACCCAGAGAAGCCAAGCTCCCAAAGCAGGTCATCTGCTCCCATCACACAGATTAATCCACATATTCCCAGGGCCTGTTCCTTAAATCACCACCCACCACCACATCACACTTCCACTCAGTCCACAGCACTGGTCGCATGGAGGGCAGAGGGAGCTGGGAGATGCTTCTGAACACAACTGGAAACACCCTAATCCCCAGGACCAGCTTCCCCCCAGATAACTCCTACAAGTAGTCTAGAGGGATTGGTCTTGCTCCCAGAGCTCCATTCTTCTTTGAGTGAACCCCAGGGTAGAAGGAAAAAGGGTGCAGCAGGCTCTTGGCCACAGGTCCAATGCAGTTGAGGACCTTTCTCTAACCCTAGACACCCCCTGAGGTGGGACAGCTGCTTTTGATAATGCTTAGCAGCACTCAGACACTCCAGGCAGGGTGCTGCAAGCTGGAGGGAAAACTTCCCTTCCTCACTGGAGTAGTATCTGCTCCTGCCTGCTCCAGCACAAGCCAAGCTGTCCTGGAGAGGTCCCACAGTGTCATGGGCAGCAGAGCTTGTAGGGGAGAGAGGGACCATGAGACAAATTGTGCTGACTCCTCTGGGGCCATGCGAAAGGGGGGAGAATCAACCCACCTGCAGCCTGGTTGGAAGAGGCCTGTCCTTCAAGAAGATGAGGTCCATCCCCTCTACATTTTTTCTCCTGCCCCGTCTCCTTCTCATGGCAGCATCATCTCTTCGGAGGCTGCCGTTTACAATTTGTCCTGTGACAGGATGGATTAACCCTGCCTGGAGGATGCCAGACAAGTCCATGCCCAGGGAGCCCTGGAGGGTGTTTACAGTCCCCAGTTTGGGCATGTTTGTGTTCAGGGGGAAAGGAGATGTGTTCCCTGGGGACCCATCAGAGGCTCTGGACAAGTCCACTGCTGCATCACGCCAGCCATTCAGCACAATGGGTGGATGAACATGGGTTGCTGCTAGCTGCTCCAAGCTCCTCTGTTTGGCATCTCTCTCCACCTCAAATTCATAGGGCCTCCTGTGCTTCCGCTCATCCTTCACAAAGGCAGGGGTCAGGAAACCTTCCTGTGTGTATCAAAGTCACGGAGAGCGTTACATCTGCCCTTGCACTGCCTAGGAACCACAGCTCTTCCAGTGCTGAGCTAATGGCCAGGCTCTTCTGCCCCTCCGGAGCCCTGAAGGATGCCCTTTCCCTGCACACATCACTCCTCTCTTTCGCTGCATGGGAGCACCCTCACACACACACTTGGAAGTGCTACAACCCTGGGTGCTCTGCCAGCTGCTGGACAGCTGGGCTGGGTCCCAGCCCAGCAGCTTCCATCTCTGCCCTGTCCATCAGCAAGAGGAGATGAGAGAGGGCTGGTGTTGATGGGGCAGTGCCCTCACCTGCATCCTTTTTTTTGGGACACCGGGGCACGGTCCCCTTTTTCCCCTGGCCATGCCGGGTGCTCCAGCACTGACTCTGGAAGCACCTTGACGGCCACAGAGGCTGCAGAGCTGCTGCAGAACAGCCGCGTTCCTGGGAGAGGAGCATGGCTGAGGGGGGCTGAGAGCACAGGGAGCTCACCCAGAGCCCTCAGTGGTGGGGACCAAGTGGCTTAAGCCATGTGCTACATTCCACAAGTGGTGCCAAGAGGCAGTGACAACCCAGGCCCTGCTTGGGAGACCCTGAGTGCTTCTGGACAACGATTCGCCCCAGAGTCCCAAGCCCGTCCCTGCCTGAGGCCCCCTCACCTTCTGTACCTGCGAGATTAACACCCCATTATTGAAGCTTGGATCAGGGGCTTCTGACTCGGCAAAGCTGTTCCTGCTGCCAGCGTTGCTGGCTACCGCTGGCGCTGTCAGCAGGCTCTGTGTCTCAAACTGCTGGCTGGAGGAAGGCCACTTGCCCTTCAGGATGGCGTGGCAGATGTTGTCAATGCGGTTGATGATCACACGGTCCTGCAAACAGAATTGGATGGTGGCAGGCTGGGACTCGACTGACTGACTTGTGTATGTCATCACAGGACTAAGGCAAACCCAGTCCTGGTGACCTCAGCTCTGTGGGGAACTGCTTTGGGGAAGGCGTGTCCACAGTGTGGGTGCTTGGGAAGAGCACCCCATGTTAGAGCATCTGTGGAGAGCCACATGTGGAGGAACAGGAGGCACAACTGGGGCTGTGTGAGTCACTGCTGGCCAGGACTATGCAGGAACACTTGCAATACAAACAATGTTCATTTTAAACTCACCTTAGGCCACTCAGAGAAGGAGTAAAGCGTCTTCTCCTGTAGCAGCTGGGCTATGGTCGGTGCCCGGGCATCCTGAAGGTCATCGATCTCCCCAGGCAGGACAGAAGCAGAACTCTTGCTCTCTTCCTCCAAGTACTTCTCTGGACTCTCTGAGAAAGCAGCAGAGAACAGAGCCCATCACTGCCCTGACTTTCTCTCCCTCTCGAGGTGGGAGGAACTCCCCACAAATTCCCACCCCAGAACCCAGCTCCACAAGGGTCCCATTCTTCAACCAGCCACCAAGAAACACAGCAGCACTGGGTCACAGCAGGCACCCCTGCTCAGCAAGGGCCAGCATTCCCCTGGGCTGAGTCTGGGGGGGCTTATACTGCAGTGGCCCCCATCCCTGATGGTCTCTATACCCAAGGTGGGCGAGGAGGAGGGCACGTGCCTTTCCAGCCTCAGTGCACTGTGCCAGGAGGGAAGGCGTCCGCATTCCATGGGATGCTCATGGCAGAAGAGCTGCTGGGGCTCAGAGTGGGGGGTTCTGACCAGCCCTGCTGGCAAACCAGCCACCAACTCTTTGCTCCCCAATCACATCAGCCAGAGGCACCTTGACTCCTGCAGAGGGGAGGCTGCTCAGGGGCTTGGCAGCTCCAAGGCTTTGGTTCTGCAAGGAGGACAGCAGGTCCCTCCAACCCCAGCCGGAGGTGACCGTCAACCAGAGGGAGCTCTCAGGACCGTACCTTGGCTCTGGCTGCCGCTGGCTTTCTCCCCCTCGTCTCTGTTCTCACACTCTTCTTGCTTCCCCACATGGGGCTCGCGGTGCAGGGCGTCTCTGCAGCCTGTCTGCCCCTCAGCCCCTTGGCCCCAGGCCTCCCCCCTGGCACAGGGGGGCTCTGCCCCTGGGGCCCTCAGCAGAGGTGCAGGCAGGCTGAAGACCTGGCTCTGAGCCTGGGCTGGTGAGTGCTGCAAGGTGTTCTCCTCATCCAGGCCATGGTCCTCCCTGCCCTCTGGCCCGGGCTCCCCCAGTTCGTCGGGAGTTCCCAGCCCCAGGGACTCTCTCTCACCATTCACGTCTTCCGGGCAAGTGTCCTCGGGTGTGGGGAGGCCAGAGCTCTGCTCATCGCCCCCCAGTTCGTTAGCCTCAGAGTCACAACTGGCCCTGGTTCCGGGACCACTCAAGCCTTCTACAACATCTGCTGCGGCCTCAGAGTTGTCATCTTCCTCTTCTTCCTCCTCATCTTCCTCGCTGTGGATCTGACTTGGCCCTGACTTTGTCTCCAGTCCTTTCTCCTGAAGCAGACTGATGAACCTCTGCTCAGGAGGAACATTTATTTCATAGTTGTGAAGACTGGGACTGTAGAGCCCCACACTTATGACCCCTTCCATGGCACTGTGCTCAGGAAGCACTGGCGCAGGGCTGGTGAGGTCTCCTTTCTGCTGCAAGGCTTCGCAGAGCTCTGCTGGGACGCTCCGCGAAGGGTCGCTTTCAGGGGTAGAAGGTGAAGGCTCAGCTTCCTCGTTCTGAGCAACCATTCGGTCACAGCCCACCTGCACACCCTCTGGGAAAGAAGTGTCTCTCATGGCATCTGCATCGCAGCTGGATGGATCCTCGTCCCCCTCCAGCTTGCCCTCAGAGAGTTTAGCAACGCTGCTTCCAACATCTGGGCAACTTGGGCTGTCTCGGGCAAGGGAGCTTTGCTCGCTGTTACAGGCCTTCTCATCGTACATCATGCACACCAACGAGTCTGGCAGAGAGCTCTCGTCATAGTTACTGGAAATGATGTCCCGGACTTTAGACATGAATGTTTCACAGTTTGCATCCGGTGGACTGCCCCCAGCCTGGGACATAGTGTTGTCTGCTGCTTCTAGCTTGATCTGACTCTCAGCTTCATTCTCCAGGGGTTCACAAGTCCGGTCCACCTGGCTGTACAGAGGGGAACTGTAGAGTTTGGAGTTAGTCTGGTAAAGGCAGCACAGGGTTTCTGGGCCTGGGAGCCCTGTTCTTTTATGCTGGGCATAGTTCCTGTATGCATCTAAAAAAGACAGCTGGGGGTCATTCATGATGTAGTAGTCAGTGCGATTCAGGCCATGCTTGGCGGTGCCGATCAGCAGGTCCCGATCATGTTTGCCACACTCCCACCACACCGGCAGGTAGAGGCTTGGCCGGCACAGCTTGAGCCGCTCGTGGAGATGTGGACACTTGAGCACCTGCTCGCGCACCTTTCGCAGAAGCTCGATACGGTAGAGGGTTCTGGCAGCACGTTCCTCTGTGATAGGCTCCACGTAGATGTCAGGGTCTGGAGGACCTACAGCAGGGACAGAAAAGCCAAGGCCCCATTACACAGATTGATGGAAGTTACTCAGAGGCAGTGAAGAGCAAGGGCAGTTTTAACTCTTGCTCAGACCACAGGTGAGGTGGAGGGAGTGCTTGTGGCCACCGTTGAGGCTTCTTTTCCCAGTCTCAGCACCTTCCATTCATTTGCCACCAAATGGACATATGGGAGTAAACTCCCTTGACTTTAGCAGCTGGACCAAGAGTGGCACTCAGCTGCAGAAGATCTCAGAGCCTTGTCTGAGCTCTGGCCCATCAGTGCTGGAGCTGCCTGGACCTGTTGGTGGAGTGGCTCCCTGGGGTCTGATCCTCTGGTAGCCCTTCAGCAGGTTCTCAAAGATGGGAGTTCCTCAACTTCTGCAGCTCTTTTGATGAGGAACACCCACTTAAAGTATTAACACACACATCGAAGGAACTGCGCCTGAGGCCAGACCTCCTGACAGGTCTGAGACTAAATCCTTTCTGGTGCTGTCAGAAGCAAATTGCTTTGTGCTTAAATAGCCCCCAAGCAGCTTTTCATCTGCCATGTCCTGCATGGTGCCAATGCATGGGGGCTCTACAGGGCATTCTAGAAAACAGATGCGATGTGTGCTGGCCAGGCTTCCCAAGCCTCCTGCAGTGGGTTCAGACTCCCTTCACTCTGTAGCAGAACTCTCTAGTCACCTATTGCCACAGCACAGGCACTGCATGGACTCTGTCCAGTGCCAGCAGAGATGCTCAGAAAGAAAGGAGCAACACAGATCACCCAAACAACCCCCAGCACATGTGGAGGACATGTGATCTGCTGCTTTTCCTCTTCTCCTCTCTCACATCTGGAGGCTGTTGTCTCAGATAAAATTGGTTGTGATTTCATGGGAGAACTCTGTGAGACCTGCAAGAGCAGAGGCTGGAGCCCACAGGGCTGCCCCACCTTCCCACTGCACTGGGGAGGTGGTACACAGTGGCGACAAGGCAGCCAGAAATGCACTTGGCTTCTGCGAGCCCACAGCCTGCCTGGCATCTTGCTGCCTCCAGCTGTCCCTGAAACTCCTCCCTTGCTCTCCTGGTCCAGGAGAGCAGTGGGACCATTTCTGACCTATGGCTACATGGACCTAGCGTTACCCCCCCATAGGCTGTGCAATTTCTACTCACCATCCCCTTTCCACAGTGGGAGACCACAGACATTCTTGCACATGGCTACAAAGCTGTGGAAGTACTTCTCCAGGCTCTCATCTGTCTTCTTCTCCAGTCGAGAGATGGCTCGGAACTGGGCCCAGTCAAAGACCTTTTTCTCCTGGTCATAGATAACCCCAAAGGAGGAGACAGTGCGGTAGAAATCTGCCTGCTCCCTCCTGGTCCACCTGTGGGGCAGGGAGGAGACATGAACACCTCTGAGACACATTCTGGTCCCAGCATGGGCAAGGCACTAGGCAGAGGGGCTCAGAGAGGATTATCTAGTGACTGCCCACCAGTTCTGGGGGAGCTGCCAGGAGGAGCACACCAGGGAGATCACCATAAGCTGCTATCTTTTGCCTTATGGCACACAGTGAGGAGAAGCAAAGGCCACGGGCCCTCTGGCTCTTGGCTCACTGTTGAGAAAACCCTCTTGGCTGTTTGCAAGAACACAAAGTGCAGCTCCTGGTGGTGCTGCCGATGGGGCGCAGGCTCCAGCAGCTTCTGTGGAAGCACAAACCTACCTCACCTACTCGCTTCCTGCCACATTGAATTGTCTCATCACCCCCACGGAAAGCTCTCTCATCCAGCCTCTTCCAGAGGGAAACTGGGACTGTGGTTTGTTGCTACTGGTACCAAACAACACCCACTCTGGTAACTCCTGTGGACTCCTGGGTGCCAGGGGTGGGTGCCACCCCCTCCCCACTGAAGGAAAGCAGTGGGGGGTTCAGTTACAGCACTGTTAGAAAATAGCTTTCACTCTGGCTTGTGCCCTCTGAGCTTTCACCTCACAGGGATCACTCAAAGGAACAATCCAGGACAGAGATGGTGAAGAGTGTCCTGTGCAAGCACAGCCCCAGGCAAACAGAGTACAGAGAAACAGGCCATTGAGAACAGGTCCGGGTGCAGACTGCAGAAGCAGGGCAGGGAAAGGTGAGTGCTGTGGGCTGAAGAAAGCTTCAAGTCAAAGCTCAGCTCCTCTGAACTGCAGCTCTGAGGCAGCACCAGCAAACTGCCGGGACACGCCAAGGGAGAGCAGACAGGGTGACAGCACCCACAGCACTCCCCAGCTGACCAAATACACCTAGATCAGCATTTCCACCCCTGCTCTCAGGGGCTATGAGCCCTCTGCAGTGATACTTCCTTCCAAAAAGGAGAATAACAAGAAGAAAGTTAAGAAAAAAATAAATGATCTAAATCAAGAAGCCCAAGGGGGAGTTTGTTGAAAGGCCCAGGACCTTTCAGGAAGTCCCAGGGCTGCTAACTGGAGACTGGCAGTGACGGAGGCAGCACTCCACTGCTGCACGCTCTGCCCAAGTTCTGCAGAGAGCTGCTCAGAGTGCCAGGATGAGCCCACCACCCTTCCATTTCCTGGGATGCCAATGAAATGGGAGCGCACTGCGAGCAGCTTGTGCCACCATCGCTGGGCTCCCAAGGCCATGAGCAGGCAGCTAATGCAGCAGCTGGAGAGCCACGAGGGTCAGAAGGGCTACACACGTGGGCTGTGACAGCGCTCACCCATCACCCCCACCCACGGTGTGTCCCCAGTGCACCACACTGCTCAGCAGCACCTGCTCTGCTGAGGCCCAGGCTGGGTATGACCCTGGAGAGCTGTTCCCTTGCTTCCTTTCACTGTATCACCAGCTGCTCTCTGGCCGGGCTGGCTGCCGGAGCCACAAGGCTCCCTCGCAGCTGGGAGCATTGTTCCCTGTCCAGCAAGGACCCACACACCCCTGGCGTGGGCAGCTGGCTGCACGGACAGCCATGGTGACATTTACTGGGGTAAATCCAGTAGGGCAAGGACTTCAACTGGCCTAAATCAGCTTTGGAAAGGATCCTCTGCTGCGTTACCTTTTCTGCATTTCTTTGTTCACTGAGTCCATCTCAGAGGCTCTCCTGAACATGTCATCCTGCAGCCAGTATCCATGGTTACCGGGCATGAGCATCTCGGCACGGGGAGGCAGCTCTTTGCGGTTGCAGCGCTGGTAGACGGTGACAAGCCTCCGCAGTCTGGCTGTGAGAGCAGATGAGACAGGCCAGCAGGATCTGTCTGAGTCGGAGCCATCCTGGGCTTCAAACATCAGCAAGAACATTAGTATTTAATGCACACTCAAAGCTACAGGTTCCTGTGTCCCTCCGGCCAGCTCCCAGAACTCCTTCCCAACTTCCTGCTCCCACGGGGGACACCAGGGATCACAGTCATGACTGGGGGCACTATGGTGCCCATCCCTGGGCCTCCACACCCCAAAAGCTGCTGACTCACAGCCTCATCATGTCTGAGCTTCCTTCAGGGAGAACCCAGAGGCAGAGACTGGGGTAGGAATGATGGCTCTGGACCAGGCCATGCATGGAGGACTGCAGCTCCCTGCTCAGCAGCGGGGCTGGCCAGCCCATGGCAAGCTCCAGCACTGCCTACTGCAGAGACCCTGCACGCTCATCTCATGCAGGCAACTGCATGGACCAGGGCAGGCTGATGGCTTCTAGTCACCCCTGGCTGGCTTTGGCTGGAAATGGGTCTTTCCAGGGACCTTTGCTGCCCTGCCACTGAGCCCATCCCTGAGTCACGTGTGACTGCACAGGACAGGAGCCTACCTAGGTGTAGCCACCTCATCCATTAACAAAGAGCAGTGTGCCCCCCGAATCCCGCAGTGCATCCCTCCCACCCAGCAGCACCCACCGCTGTGCCCCGGCTCTGGCTGTGCCACCCTGCCCTGGGAAGCCACGTGCCACACTGTGGGAGATACGGCCTCACCTGCCGCTGGCTCGTCCCGCTTCTCACCAGCTTCGCCCACCCCAGCAGCCACGATATCCTGAAGAAGGAAACCATCAGAGAGTCCTCTCCAGCCCCACACAAACCCTCACACCCGCAGCCTGCCCAGCCCTGGCAGGATGTGTCCTGTGTCACTGGCTGTGCTCAGCACATGGGATCGGAGCAGCACTGGCACGGGCAGGGGAGGTGACAGCTCAGAGGGCAGTGCTGTCCATTCTAGGCCTGGAGGGCAGGTCCACCAGTGACACAGGCTGTGGTGCCACCGCCCAGGACAGCAGCAGTGCAACAGCCTCTGCTGCTCAAAGGAACCCCGCGCCCTCCCGAGCTGCCCTGCTCCCTGCTCTTCCTCTCCTCTGGAGCCATTTCTTTTGGGATGCCCTTGACTCCTTTGCCAAGGCCCCACGGGGCTCCTGAAGTGCAAGAGCCAGCAACCTGCTGGCTGTCCCCAGCCCTCATCCCCCTCAGCTCCCAACGAGGCGGATGCTGCCCAGGTCTGCAAGGAACACACACAGGCAAGAGCAGAAGTTGTACCCTGGCAAGCTGCAATGACAGACAGAGCAGGGCAGAGTCTGTGCATGGTACAGCAAAGCTGGCACAGAGCAGGGTCACCAGCAGCACTGGTTCCAGTGCCCCACAGCAGAGCTGATGGAGCTAAGCCTGCAGCACAGGGTAGGAGGGCAGGCCTGGCAGCAGCAGACGTACATTTGTCACTGCAAATCCCACTCACCTCCTGCTTTGGCAGCCCCTCCAGCTTTTCTCCACCGCTCTCTTCCTTTTCCATGCTGCCTCTGGATAGGAGAGTGGATTAGTCCCTGGTAGCAGCAGCACAGCCCTTGGCTGTGCCAGTCGTAGGCAGGAGGGAGCGGAGGATTGGTTCTCACTCCATTCCCCTGCCTCGCACCGAGGAACCAGCCGCCTCTGTCCTCCCCCCTGCTCTGCTCCCGTCCTCCACCCTGTGCACAGCTCACCCGACAGCACTGCCCCACTGCTGACACGGCCCCAAGGAGCGAGCCAGGCAGCCCTGAGAGCATGGCTACATCCCCTGCCCACCTTTCAGCAGCGTCCTGGGCCCCATCGCTGACGCCCTGCTCTGCAGAGAGCAGCTTCTCATCCGGCATGCCCACCTTCTCCAGGAAGCACAGTGCTGGGTCCGCCCGCATGGCATTGTACCTCTCGTAACCTGCCAACACCACGGGCCATCAGAAGGGAGAAAGATGGCGCAAAGCCAGGCCTGAGCCTGGCTCCAGCAAACCTCCCACTCCACGGGACACAGCTCTCACTCCCCCTGTGCTACTGTGAGAGCAGTTCTCACCCCCAGAAACTCAGAACACTTTCCCAAAAGCTGTGAATTGCTCTGCAGCCCCTGGGCAGCAGGCAAAGGGAAAGGTCAATCCTTCCATTCCACCAGGCAGCCCTGCCCGTGCCGAA
Organism: Eurystomus gularis; assembly: GCA_013400335.1. Lineage (NCBI taxonomy): Eukaryota > Metazoa > Chordata > Aves > Coraciiformes > Coraciidae > Eurystomus > Eurystomus gularis. The sequence goes on from VZZY01001530.1 coordinate 52,994, forward strand.
AGAGCTGTGCACAGCACCCGCAGCAGGATGCAGCCGGGAGCAGACAGCCTCGTGGCTCCTGGAAGATGCAGGGGGACTTCAGGACAAGGCTGGGGATACCAGGAGAGGCTCTGTGCCCTCCTCTTCACCCTCACATGACAACTGCACACTGCTCCTGGCAAACTGCAGAAGTCTGCCACGAGCCCAGGCAGGGACGCCCGGGGCACTGCAGCCCACCACCCGAAGGAGCTGGCAGTGCCGCAGCTGCCGGTGCCCAGGGAGGGCTGCCGTGGCCCTGGGTGGCTGTGCTGCACGGCTGCAGCTCTGCCCTCCTCTTGCAGGTACCAGAGCTCTGGCCAGGTGCTCCACTTGGGCCCCTCTCCTGCACCTGCTCCTGCCAGACAAGCTGGGTACACACCGTGCTTGAAGACGCCGATGAGCAGGGATTTATCGGCTTCGGCGTTCCACCAGTCCACGGGGATCTCCACATAGTCAATGTCCGGCAACAGCACGTCCAGCTCCCTGCAGCAGACAAGGTAGGAATGCCCCTCTCCCAGCTTCACCAGATGCTGTAGCACACTAGGCATTGCTGGGCAGGGGGAGACAGGAGCCGCCACTCACTGGCTTGGGGACAGCTAATGAATGCAAGCCTGGCCTGCAGCCCCGCCATGGCCTGGTGTGCACATCTCTGTGGGGTTAGAGCTGGAGCCTTGGCTCCACCACAATTCACTGCCTTCCTCAACCTCTTTCTCCAGAGACGGGGAGGCTGCAGAGCCCCTCTGCCCTCCCACTCAGGCAACACCAGAGGACTGAAGATCCTGTCTGATCTGAACAGCATCTCTTGGGGGAAACCACTTCAAACCTCTGAGCCCCAGAAGAACAGCACATCTGGTGGGGTGGGCTGCAATGTCCCCTCCACACAGACCTGTACTGATGGAGCTGTGCTGGGGAAAGCAGCCTCTGCTCTAGGAAATAAAGCTCAGCATATCACACTCCCCTCTGAAGCATGAAGAGCTCAGTCTTTGCAGGAAGGTCAGGAGCTGGCAGCCTGCAGGCTCAGTGGCACTAACAGAGCCTTTTGACCGCCCTGTCCTCAGTGCTGGGAGGGGGCTGCAGGCCATGGCCACAGGGCATGCTCTGCTCCAAGGCCTGGCCCTGGGAACCAGACACAGTCTCTGTGGGCTCCCACTTTGGATTCAAGTCCAATTTGTCAGGCACATGGAGACATTTCCTGCAGGGTGCCCCCAAGTGTCCTCTCCACCCCCAGGCTGGCACTGCAGCCTCAGACCTGGCTCAACAGGGCTGCCATGGCTGCATTCCCTGCTCAGGCAGAGCTGCCGTCTAAGGGTGAAGTTTTGCCTGAGCAAGACCTGGGGATTTACCCAGAGGGTCTGACTCGCCTAGAGCCGTGGTGAGCCTAGGCGTGGCTGGGCTGGATGGCTGGGCAGTGCTCGTGCACTGCCACCACCTTCCCGAGAAATATCGCAGGGGTTCATCCCTACCTGGCGGGGGTCCCCTCGAAGGCTTTGTCCGCAGCCTCCCCCAGCACTTCAGCCTTCAGGTAGTAGAGCATTCGCACCCGCAGCAGCACCCTGTCCCAGGGCAGCAGAGGAACACACGCTAGCACACAGGCTCGGATGCCAGCCTAGGCTCACACAACACCCTTGCCAGAGTGTTTGCAGGGGGACTCTCCGAGGGTCAGCAAGGCCAGGGAAACCTGCTTGACATGTGGGAGGATCCACTTTCTCAAAGCAGGATGGGCACCAGCCATGTGGTGTCATGCCATGGTGCACAGCCCTGTGATCTGCTGGGGCCCTGCAGCTGGAGATTTGCTGCTTAGGACATGGCTCCCGTTAGTTTCAGGAGCAGCTGAGAGCGGTCCAGCAACCAGAGCACGGTGACCCTGCGTGGGCTGTGAGCCCTTCACAGCTCCCTCCCACCCTCCACATGGTCTCCCCGAGATGGTGTGGGCTCCTGCACTTACTTGTTGCAGTGCTGTTTGAGGTGCTTCTTGTAGCTGTCATCATGCAGGACAACCTCAGGGTTGCAGGTGGCGAGCCAGTCTGCGTTCTTGATCTCGGGAAGCAGCATTTGGTTCTTGGTCTTCTTCCCCTTCCTGCCTCTGGGCACCGGTGCTGACAAGCCTGTAACAGCAAGTGGCAGCCAGTGAGCACCATGGGCACCAAGGGCCAGGCCGGGCACTGCCACAAGGCATCTCTGGCACTGTGGTGCCTGGGCAAAGCAGCAGAGCTGGGAGCTGGAGGAGGCTGTGCAACGCTTGGCTGCAGGTTGGCCAGCTGGGGTGGGGAAGTGCATGGGGTAAACACAGCATGGGAAGCTCCAAGAAAAACCTGGGGATGACCACAGACACTGAATTGCTGTGAGTTCTCAGTGCAGTGCCCAAAGGATAACGTGGCCCCTTGATGTATAAAAGTGTCACATGGAAACACAGAAGGGACCCTGGTCCTGGGCATGGCTCCTAGAGCCTTACCTAGACAGGACAGCCAGCTCTGAAGTTCACACTTTGGGGACAACACAGTGATTTGAGACAAGAGTTCAAACAAGAGGCACACAAACGATCAAAGAGCAGAAGACAGTCCTGATGATCTGATCTGTAAGGGTTGTTTCCTCTTCCATGCGTCAGGAGAAGGGAACCAGATCACTGCAGGGGGCATTTACACTTGGCAGAGATACCGAAGGGAAAAGAACAGTCTCATCTGGCAGATGAAGATAAAATGAGACCCTGTGGCTGGAGCCGAAAATTAAACACGTTTTCAACTTCAAAATACAACGTGAGTTCACAGCAGAATGTGGAAACAACTCCTGGTCGGGTCACTATAGTCTGGAGTCTTCTGAGAGGGATGAGCTGCCTCCTGGGCAGCCACTTCTGAGGCAGAGTCCTGCAGATGTCCTCCCCTGACTATGTCTGTGAAGGGAGAAGCAGTGCATCAGCAGTCCTGTCCCATCCGTCTGCTCTTGTGACACCAGGGAAGAAGACAGAGCATCACTGTCCTCAAGACCTGTGTAAAGTCTGCAGCTCCACAACAGAACGAGGGCTCCAGCCCAGGTGCTGCTGAAGGCCTGCAGTGGGCACTGGGGCTCCTATTCCCAACACCTACCTGGCCTGATGAACTCTGGACAAAGGCTGCTTCCTCAGCAGCTTGGTCTCTTCCAGGACCAAAGCTCTGAGCTGGGCTCGCCCCTTGTAGTCATGTGGATATGGGATTGAGAAGGAACAGCCCCAGAATGTACCAGCAAGGGCCAGAGATTGCTGTTGCTTTCTGCATATCAGGGAGGCCCCGAGCATGTCTCGCCTGGTCAGCTCTCTGCAAACACGACCCTCTGCAACTCAGGCTCCTTGGCAAGCCACAGCAGCACCCAGTGTGCTGCACTGGAGGGACCTGCACTGGAGGCATCGGCTCTCCTCCAGCTGCTGAGGTTAGGCTAGATGACTTCATTGTTCCTCTGGCCAAGACCCCATGGAGGGTTCATAGTTGGGAAAAGTCATTCTGAAGAGCTGATGGAGAAGCTCCTGGTTGCTTCTCTCTACAAATATCCAATTTTAGTGCTGCTCTTGAACTAAAGTGTTCGCAACTCTCTACTGAAACTGCATCTTGTTCATTACTTGGCATTATCTAATGGGCATCAAGCCCATTCACATCAGCCAATTTGTTTCTTACTCTTGCTCTGCTCCCCACAGGGGAGTCCAGTCCCAGCGCTGCCCTGGGCAGGACTGTGTGGCAAGGGCAGGAGGCAGCACCGCCAGAGTGGCTCACGTTGTAGGAGGCGACTGCAGTAATTCAAGGAAGCCATTGAAGGCCAAGTGCTTGGACCTCACACTGTAAAGCCAGTCAGACATTTCCAGACAGAAGGAAACAGTCACGTCGGGTTTCAATCACCAAGTACCATGCAGCACGCTGTCAAGGCTCAGCTAACAGCCTTCCCTGTGCTCCACCACCTTGAAGCAGGAGCTGCAGGTTTCAGCCTGGCTCCCTGAAGCCAGAAGCAGGCTGGAGAGTCCCAGCTGCCTCACTCCTCACCTCCTGCCACAGATCACAAGCACACAACCAGCAGCACGCAGCCATGGGGGTCTGACTCCATCGAGGGAGCACCATGGCCTCCCCCAGCCAGCCCTCCCAGCCCAACTCACCTGTCCAGAAAGCTGCAGAATGCTGGTGCTGTGCTGCTAGGACAGCACAGAGTCCTCTGACTCAGAATGGGCAGTGACCATGTGTCCCAGGCCACAACCCTCCAAGGAGCTGATGCCAGCTCTGTCTTTGTAACATTAAAGACAAAAGCCATGGTGGCTGCATGACACTTCGTGTGATGGGCTCTATTTGCTGGTCTGCCCCAGCCCTAGGGGATGCCTATGGGGAGCAGAGGCTGCGCTGCAGGCAGGTGCGAATCTGCAGTGCCCGCCTGCCCAGCCAGAGCCAGAGGGAGAGCAGGGCTGGGGAAGGTGCTAGGCAGTCCTGTCTGAAGCTGAGGATATGCTGGAAACCTCCACCCAACAGAATACAGATACAAACTGGACATGTGGTGTGCTATGTGGACCTCACACACACTGGAAAATAAGTGTACGAGCCTTCTGAACAGGGTGGGCACAGCCAGACTTGAGATAAAGGGCTCTCCTAGATGGAATGAGAGAAGGCAGCATCACCTGGGTGGGATTCTGCATTGCAGAGGTCTTGGGACAAACCAACATTGCACCTTCACCCATCAGGGCAGATGCTGCAGACCAGTATGTCTGGGACAAGAGCCATGACGGAGGAGATACAAGCTGGTGACCTGGGGTGAGATGGCTGCACCACCAGCCCCAGTGCTGTGACTGGCGGTCTTGCTGTTGGCGCTCGGGCTGGGGCAGCAACAGGCAGAGGGAGGGTCCCTGCACAACCACCCACATAGTGTCCTGTGATGCCCTGAGGAACAGCCGGGCACATCTATGCCCTGGGTGGAACAAGCATCGTCACACCTATCACACCCAACGTATTCATATGGTCACCATCTCCCCACAAGCTCACTGCCCCATGTCTCCACACGCCAGGGAAACCTGACAGTATTCACAGGCCAGAGAAAACTTAGCAGCACCCACTTGAGAGTAGGATGGCATCTCTGCTCCCACCACAAGGCTCTCTCTGCACTACCCAGGGCCCTGGGAACCAGGAAACAGCCTCCCCTACCCAGCCATTCTGCTGCTGGCTCTGAAGGTCAGTGTGGAGGTCAGTCCCACGGCAGCCACTTTCTCTGTGCAGAGAGAGCTGCGGTGCTCAAGCACAATTGCTTGCCGGCTGTTTCAGTCTGCTCTGCTTTCTGTTCTGCTGCCTCGGTCCCATAGGCTGGCACAGTGGCAACAGGTAGAGGTGCAATGGCAGAGAGAACACGCAATACCTGAGTGATTCTGCAGAGCCTGGTTCTGGCCATCCTTCGTTGGCGTGATGAGATCCCAGATAAAACTCTTAATCTTCTCATCCCCCTTGTAGTGTTTGACGCAATAGACCAGCAAGGCCCGACAAATCATCTCCATGTCCTTCTCATTGAGATGCCACTTGAACCGCCCGTGGGTCAGGATATCTTTCCAGCGTCCCCAGCTGGAACAGCAAGAACACACACAACGTAAACACTCCTGTGCAACTGGAGACCTCGCTGGCACCTCTCTCCAGGAGCTCACTCAGGGGCACAGCCCTGCCAGCTCCCCTGGACAGGGCTGTTCTGCCCCCACATTATGGGAGCAGAGAGAGGGAGAGGTTTGCCCAGGACTGAACAGGGCAGAGGCAGAAGCAGACTCCAGAAGTGCTGACTGCCAGCTCATGCTTTGCCCCCCCAACTCTCCTTCCATCCCAAATGTCCATTTAGAGCCCAGGTCCCACCAGGGAGGTCACTGCTGGAAGGAGAGGATAGGACTGACAGAAAGTAGCTGGGGTAGCCAGTGGCTGTGCACACTGAGGCAGCTGGAGGCTGTGGCTATGCTCTCTGGGAGGGGACAAGACTCACCCAAATATGAGCAGGTTCTTCTCCACACGGAAGCACTCAGCCCGTAGGTACCGCCGCGTCTTCTCATTGAAGCGCCGTGAGCGCGTGGGTCGCTCGTCCGAGTCACTGTCCAGCTCAGAGAACTCCATCAACTCATCCTCTTCGAAGGAGTTGTAGTGTTTGGTTTGCTTCCGCACTCGGGGCCTGTCAATGACCAGGCTCTCCTATGAGGGCCAGAGAGGAGAACGTGCTCAGGTACGGGCAGAAACACCTGCCTCCCATCAGGGCACAGTGCCCATCAGGGCACTCTGCTCACATCTCTGGTCCCCACTTACCAGCCCCATGGCTGGTCATCATCTTCCCACTGGGATATCTGCTCCAAGTTACCTGTGTGTGGCTCTGCCCGCACACACAAGGCAATTCCTGGCCAGCACAAAATCCAGCCTGAACGACGGCAGGCTGAAAACCAGGCCCTCTGGGTTCAAACTGCTGACAAGCAGCAGATGATTGAGCTCTGAATCACATCCCTGACCCTCCCAGCACTGCCTGCGCCAAGCTGGAGGCGGTGTGATTTCTGGGGCAGGGGGGATACATGGGCTGGAAGAGGAAAGGCAGCTTCCAAGAAGGTACAGGAGGGAGCAATATGAAATTAAGCGGCATGTACCTGCCTCCTCTCCTCCTTCAACAGGCCTACCCTGTCAAATGTACATCATCTAAATCTGCCTGGGTTTCAGGCACATGGGACACCATGCACACCTTCCCCCACCCTTCTCCCAGCTAGAGCAGTGAGCTCTGCAGAGCTGCAGGGCCTCCCTCTTGCTGCTAACACCATCTGTACGGAGCTGGTGCCTTAGTGGGAATTTTGGAGGCTCCAGGGCCACACTGCGCTCCACGGAGGAACAGGAGGAGAGGCCCATGCTGCAGCCAAGCCCACAAGCTCTGCAGAGCCAGCAGAGATGGGTCCCGTCCACTCCTGCCTCCCAAGAGGCAGAGTCACCAACCCTCCCAGCTCCACCTGCGTGCTCAGCTAGAGAGCTGCTCCTTCAGTGGGCAGAGCAGGCAGGGGTGGAGAACAAGGATGCTGCCCCAGGAGATGCTCCTGTGGGGAACATCCAGCAGCTCTGCTACCAGGCCAGGGGAAGCCAAGCACTGGCTCGCCAAAGCTCCAGCTGCTGCGTTTGCCCATGGCCGCTGCTGGGAAGGAGCCAATTTGCCAGTGAGGACAAGAGGCAAGACTCCGGGAGAGTCCATCACAATCCACAACCCCCTCGCATGGACATGGTGACAGGTCTGCCAGATCTACTTCATCTGACTCCTTGTTCCCATCCCTGAAGGCAGGACAGTAGGGCTGCCAATGCTGATGGAGGAAGGAGTAGCACAATCCCAATCTGTCCCCACTTGCTCCATCAGGCCACGAGCTGCCCTTCATCCCTATTCATGTTCAGCTTTTGGAGAACTGTTCCTAAAGCAACACCTGGATATTGAGCCTGACCCACATACTCTTTGAACAGCCACTCAGGCTCAGGTCAGTGTGCCTCGTGCTCAGTTGGATACGGAAAATATCCAACAGGCAGCACGAGGGAGCACTTAACACTGTAAGAGCAGTGGGCAGTACCGGAGGAGCTGCCCAAGCTGGACCTCCTCTCGTGACACTCCTGCACTGCCAGGGCCAAACCCAGCTGGCCCAGATGACCTCACTTGTACCCTCCTGCTCAGAGGAAGATGAGAAGTTGAGTAAGAGGGAGCATCTGCAGACACCATGCAGGGCTGTGTTCATCCCCTGAGGCACTGAGCCCCTGGCAGCCCCCTCCCCAGCCTGCTCTAACCTAGGATGGAGCTCTGAGATCCAGTCCAGACCAAGCATCCACACACAGCGATGCTCTGGCAAACCCAGTGCCACAGACACAATATTCAGCCTCTCTGCAATATGCCTTTGTATGTGGAGCAAACGAGGCGGGGAAGCAGCACGGCACATCTCAGCCCTGACAATATTGGTGTGTTCACCAGAAAGAGACATTTCTTCTGCAAAGAGGGGTGCTGCCTTCCAGCCAGCGCTCACAGCCTGCTCCAGCCCAGCCAGTCACTGCTCCCACTACAGCCCCACTGCCCAGAGCTTGCTCAGTGTGGGCCTCTCATTCCAGGGGTACCCTGATACCCACAGAGCTGGTGAGAGGCTGGGACCTGAGGGTGCCAGTGTGCCTGACACAAGCCTCTTGATCAGCAGTGTCTCAGCACCATCATGCTACTGCAGCTCCTCAGAGTCCTCCCATGGTGCTGCTGGAACTCACACATTAAACGTGATGAATAAATCAACACAGAGAACTGTGCTTACTATGGTTATCATAGTTATTACCTTGGCATTAAACAGGGTCATGTGACACACCATCAGTTCCAGGGACCTGCCTGCTCTGATGTCACCTGCTCAATAAATGGCTGGACTTACTTCTGGGTTGAAGGGTCCCTGAAGAGGCCCATGGGTGCTGTAACCCTGCAAAGGGCCTGGAGGGCCACCCGGGGAGAGGAGATGGAGTCAGCGCCAGCAGGCGCAGTAGCAGGCAGTGTGGCTTCCTCTCTGCCTGCTGCTGGGAGAGCTGGGGTGCCCTGCTGAGCTGCACCACGACGAACACCACCTCTGAGACCCAAGGTGCTGGGAGCTTTGGGGGGCTGCGGTGAAATGGAGGTGCCTGGCACTGTGAGCTCGAAGGCTCAAAGGGACGGAGTAGACAAACTCACATTAGCTCGCCAAGCCTCCTCCTGAGCTGCCCGGCCAAATGCTCCCCTCTGCCCAGGGTGCCAGGGCTCATGTGGACTTGGGTTTGGGCTGGGGAATGGTTACAGAGCTTCCCCTGAGCAGGGCAGGGAACTGATGTGCTCCTCCACTAATACCCAGCCACAGCAAGAGCTGGCACTTGAGCCCTTTTATGCCCTGCCAGGGCACATGGCAGCTTGGCGCTGGTGTGCCTCAAGCTAACCAGGGTCCCTGGGCTTGATGATCCAGCCAGGGAGCAGGGAGATCAGAGCTGGTACCCAGAGGGCAGCATGAGACTGTCCTGGCACTGCTCCCTGCCAGAGCTCCAGCCCCAGCTGCCCAGGCTGCCCGCACCCAACTGGGCTGGCAGCGGGTGGCATGCCTGCCTGCCCACACGTGGGGAACCTTGGCACAGCTCCAGCTCGTGCACAGCCAGTCACACCAGTCTGCTGGGCTCACAAATATGCCACTGCACTGGCTGTTTCAGCCTCTCCTCCCCTCACACGAGGCCAGCCCCGACTGTCACCCCTTAACCAGGCTTGGGAGGAGTTGGGAGCACAGACTGAGCGCCCTGAAATACCAGGTGGACACAGCCCAACATGTGGCTAAAGTGAATGGGGCTGTAGCCAGCACTCATGGGTCTGCCTTCCCTTGCAGTAATTCCTGATGCCCAACACATATTCCTTCAGGAGCCCAGTGGAAGCCTGGAGACCACGTCACATGGTGTCAGATCAGTAGTAGGGCACACAAGCCATGAGCTGGATCCTACCTTTTCATTCTTGGCGTCTGTATCCAGCTCTGCTATCTTGGCCCACTTTTGCCAGAAGTTGGGGTCATCTAAGGAAATGTCAGTTCTGTTTCCTGATGCTACAAAGCTGGCCTGGGAGTGAGAGAAAAGGAGTGAACAGGGTGCAACCCACCATCCAGATGTGCCTTCCCCACATAGATTCCCAAACATCTGTCTGCAGCGCAGTCTCACTGCCACGGGGTGTTACACTTCATGTTGGCACATCCCAGAGGGTTCTTGGTTTGCTTAAGGGAGACAAATCCTTCTCTTCTGCAGTCCTGCCTGACCCGTTGGAAATGGAGCCTGGGCTGTGCCATCTGCAAGAGGAGGAGGGACAGATGGTCCTTGGTGCCCAAAGTGGACACCAGCCATGAGCACAGCACTGAGCTGGCTCCTCGGGCTCTCTCCTGTGGGTGTGTCAGGGCCCCAGAGCACCCAGCTTCCCATGACACAGCAGCGCCCAGCTTCACCATCGAGCAGGCCAGCACCCAGGTCCATTCACCACCCTGTGGGTCTCCCTGCAGAGCCAGGTCCCATGGCAGCAGAAGAGTGAGGCTGGAGACAGAGGCGGGCTGCACTGCAGGAGGGCTGTGCTGAAGGTACCACCAAGCTCCTTTCCACACCATCGGCAGCCCAGGTCTCCATCTGCATTTCTGTTCGGCAAAGCAACACACCAAGGCACTGCTGGTGTCCAGAAGGGCAGGGGAGGTGACAGGCTCCAGGTCAAATGGGCTCAGCTGACCAGTAGGAAATCAGCTCAGTTGAGGACTGGATCTCTCCCAGGCTTTGAACTCATCCATCCTCCCCAGTGAGAGACCTGACACTGCCCACAGCAGCTCTGGGCATGACCTGCTGCCATGGCCAGGAGTCTTCAGCCCATCAGAAGAGCAAGCCCTCGACCTTGCAGTGCCCCAGCTGGGACACAAGAGCAGCTCTGCAGCTGTCCACACCACGGCTGGTGACAGCACATCCTGGCAATGCCCAGCACCTGGAGGACAGCCCCTGCCTGCCTTCTCACCAGCCTGAGCTGGCTGCAAAGGGAAAGTGGAAGCTGGCAAGCTGAACCCTTCCAGGCAGCCTCACGTCACCCACCCAGGCTGGTAGCCCCTCCTCCATGCTCTGCTGACCACCAGTGAGACAGGAGACCACACTGCTGCCGTGCTCCAGCAAGGTCTCACTCCTGGGTGCAGCAAGACAGGCAGGAGAGCTTGATCTCCTTGTGGAGATGTCTCCACACACAGAGGTCAGCCCACCAGTACTGCCCTGTGCGCTCCCAGCATGTCCCCCACCTCCCCGAGGGTTCCCCTTCCCTCCTGCTGGAGCACTACACACCTTGGCAAAGGTGGAGCCCTTCCCCTCAGACTGGATCGTGATGGTCTGTGTCCTGCGCTGGAGGATCTGATCAATGTCTTCCTCGCAGAACTTTGATCCTTCATCCTCCTCATCCATGAGAGCGCCATAGGCACCCTTCCGCAGCAGGTCCTCCACCTCCATCTTTGAGAGCTGCTGAACCTGCTCAAAACACAGGGGCATCACCAACCTGGCCAGCTGCCCTGGGCGCTGCACAGCAGAAGGCTCTTTGCTCTGACCCAGGAGGGAGGGCAGAGATGGCCAAAGCCAACCCAGACCTCCTGCTGCTACAGCAAAGAGGTCATGTCAAAATGCTGTGTGAAGGACTGTCAGGAATTTCAGTCCATGTCACCCAGACATAGCACCACGTGTCTCCCAACCCTGTGGCAGTGTGGGACAGCCTATCAGGCCAACCAGCAGCAATGCAAGTGTGTGGGACCAAGCTCTCCATCCCCAAAAGCCTGTCCAGGTCTCTGCTCCAATCTGGCAGTGGCTTTCAGGGGAAGGAGAAGAGCTCTCCCACAGCATGTCCAACCTCGCCCCACTCTGACAGCCAACTTACCCCATTGGTGCTGCCCTTGCGGTTGATGTCCTGCAGCACGGCCTTATCCAGGCCCAGCTTCAGGCTGGCCTTGTCAAACATCTCCCGCTCGTAGGAGTTCCTGGTGATGAGGCGATAGACCTTCACTGCCTTGCTCTGCCCAATCCGGTGGCAGCGAGCTTGAGCCTGGGAGTGCAGAGGGCACAGAGTCAAGCACAGGGAGCCCAGCAGGATGGGGACCATGTGGCTTGTGGCACCCTGCACCAGCACCCAGCACTCACGCACTGGAGCCAGTCAGCTCCCACCTACCCTCACCTAGTGCCTGTGGCTGACCTGGCTGGGCTCTGCTAACGGGCGCTTGTTGGCGTCAGGCCTCTGTGGTTGTGGAGCAGGAACAGGAGACCCTGCACCCCCAGCAAGGACACAGGGCTCAGGCTAGAGCCTTGGCTCTCTGCAGATGGGTCACCCAACACTTCACACCCTCCAACACCACATATGGACAGTGTTGTCAGGTCTGTGGCCCACCTGTGCTTTTAGAGCCCCACTGTGACCCCCCCCATGACATGTCCCCTCTGTGGGCGCTCCTGCCACCTCTCCCAGCACGGCACCCCGTGCCCAGCACCGCTGGGTGCTGCTGCCTTTCCCTCCCTGGCTGGCAGGAGAGACAGGAACCACGCTGCAGGACCTCCTGGCAGCCTGGCCATTACCTGCAGGTCGTTCTGAGGGTTCCAGTCCGAATCAAAGATGATGCAGGTGTCAGCAGCAGTCAGGTTGATGCCCAGCCCGCCCGCCCGCGTGCACAGCAGAAAGACGAAGCGATCTGAGTCGGGCTTGCAGAAGCGGTCGATGGCAGCTTGGCGCAGGTTGCCACGCACCCGCCCATCAATGCGCTCGTAGGTGTACCTGCTCCGAGGGGGCAGAGGTGAGAGCAGGGTCACAGCAGGGCCTGAGCTGCCTGCGGCTCACAACCCCCTTCCTACTCCTTCCCCCAGGCAGAGCGAGCACACAGGCAGCCAGGGCTCACTGCACACCTCCCATCACCCTGTGTGCGCTGTAGCTGTTCCTAAAAGTTGTTCCTCTTATGCTGCAAAATCATCATGACCCCATGCACAGTGCATGGATAGGGGGCCCATGGGAACCAGGACCAAGGGAAGGGCCTACTTCCTTTTGGTCACCCCCAGGAGTAGCCCTGGGCAAGGCAGAATGGACAGGCCAGAGCTGCCCAGTTTTGGGGTCTCTGCACCCACCAGCAGCAGCCTGTAACTGGGATCCTTTGGTACATGGGCACAGAATGGCCAAATCCCCACCCCGGGCTGCTTCCACTCTGTATCTACAGTGCAGGATGAAGGTGTTGTGGAGGAGCTCTGGTGAGTGCTGGAGACTTTACTAACCGCCTCTGAATGAGATAGTCCTCCAGGATGTCGAGGCAGCGCACCATCTGTGAGAAGATGAGCACCTTGTGCCCACCAGCAATCAGCTTTGGAAGCAACTTATCAATGAGCACCAGCTTCCCGGCCGCTTGGATCATCGCCTGCAGCTGGAAATCTGGTGCCTCGGGGCTGTGTGTTTTACGGAAGTCTTCCAGGATCTTCTCCTCCGCCCCTGCCAGGTGAGAAGGGACATGAGCTCTTGGCAAGGCTGGCAGTGCAGCTGCCCCCAGCCTCCCGTCCAGAGCAACAGCCAGCCATCACACAAGGAACAGAACCCATGCAGTCAATCAGATCTAGGGAGGTTGGCTAGAGACCTCCAGAAGTCCCTCCACTCTGTGACTCTACTCCTTCTTCAGGGTTTGTATCAGCTCTTGGCAGAACAAACCAGGCTGGGATGCTGGAGTGGGTCTTGTGACAGAACACCCCCAAACACATCAAGCCTCTCAAGACCTTGAGGTGCCCACCAGCATGGAGCACTTGCAGAGAGCTGGGCTGCCCAGGAGGGCAACAAGACAGATCACTGCATCCTGTGCTGAGCCTAGATGCACAACCACACCAGCAGCAGATGGCATGAGGGTCTGAGCTGGCTCCCAAGCTGAGGGAGCTCTGCAGGTAAATGCTCAACCAGTAAATGTTGCAGTGACAGCTGTCCCCCCAACATCTCCTGTGCACAGCCCTCACCGTTGATGAGATACGGGTGATTGCAGCACTTCCGCAGCTCCATCATGGTGTTGATGAGGTTGGGCATATTGTGCTGGTTGGCACCCTTGGAGAGGAAGGAGAAGTTCTTCTCCAGGATGGCCCGGTAGTATTTCTTCTGGATATTGGTCAGCTCCACCTCAATGATGGTCTCCTGCTTGGGTGCCAGATTCTTCTCTACATCATCCTTCAGCCGTCGCAGCATCATGGGCTTCAGGATGGACTGCAGCTTCTTCACCTGCCAGAGCAAGTGCAGAGATTCACTGCCCTACCTGCGTGGCAAGCAAACAGTGACAACAGCGGGGGGGCCTCCAATGCTAGAGCCTCCCCAGGCTGGAAACCCACTACAAATGACCCTGAAGCAGCTGCTCTGCTGAGAGACAGGACAACTTTGGGGTCTGACTAAACTGGGGCAGGCATGTGAGTGACCAACTTATGATCTCATGATCTCAACACAATTCTGCTACTGGGAGCCTTGGGTAAATGTGTCTGCTGCAGGAGGAAAGCCAAGAGCTCTGACAGCAGCAGAGATGATGGCTGCTCTGTGTGCCCATGCCTGCTCCCTCAGAACAACGAAGTCTGTGCAACCTCCACTTATGCCAGACATTCTAATGGCAGTGAGACAGCCCAGGGAACTGAGCTGCTTTCCATGACCTGTGCTCAAGCGGATCTTTGGAGGACATCTCCCCAGGGGAACCTGACAAGGGCAACTGACGCAGAGACTTACTGATCTCCTCTCTCCCCTCCACTCCTGCTGGTCTCAGGGCAGACCAGGGGGGAAAGCTGGGTGTGCAAGACATGCAAGGAGCAGCGGGGAGCTAGTCGGGGAAAGACCTCCGCCTTGGCACAGGCTGGTCTCCTCTCTCCAAAGCAGCGTTGTGGGCTCTGTCACAACTTTTCTTCTCCTGGCACAAGGAATCCTATTCATTTCCATGAAGCACGTCTGAGTGCCTGGCTTGATGACCGTGTGTCCCAGTGGCCTGTGCTACAGTCACCAGCGTCACTCTTCTAGGTACCTGCTCCTCTGTCTTCAGGTCTCCAAACTCCTCCAGGAAGGCTGTCTCTGATGGGAACTGCTGTGGCTCCAGGAAATTCAGGAGGCTGAAGAGCTCCTCCACCGAGTTCTGCAGGGGCGTCCCTGTCAGCAGAACCTTGTGCTCCTGGGTACAAAAAGAAAACAGGCTGAGGGCTCAGACCCACTGGCTGGGTCCAAGCACAATGCCCCCTGTCTTCCAGCCTCAGGAGCACTCTGTGTGGCCTGGGGACACACACACTCCCATGGTGCCAGCCGTGACCCAGCCAATGCCACACAACACTGTCCTGTGGCTCCCAGGACACTACCCTGGATGTGTCCCAGTCCAGCTCTGTGCAGCAACAACAGCCTGAGAATCCCACACTGGCCCCACCCTCCAGCCCTGCCTGGCACAAGACCCTCAGGCAGGGCTGTGCTGGCACACAATGGGGACAGTGAGGAGGCCAAGCCTCTGTGCACCTGAGGGCAGGATGTCCCTCTTCAGGGCTGGGGTAGAACAAGAGGGAGCTATGGCCAGCACGGGAAGGGTGCTCCAGAATCAGCAGGGGCACGTATGCCTGTGTCAAGTTTGCACTGGAAACAAGGAGGAGCTTTTTATCATGTAGGCACATGTGCAACAAAGACAGGGGTGCAGACAACCCACCAAGACCTGGGGGTGTGAGAAGCAGGTGACCCTCAAGGAGAATGCACTCCCTCCCATGTGTTGACACCAGGGGCTCTGGCTTCACACAGCACCGGGTGGTGCCTCCCAGGGCACACCAGCCACTGTCCCAACAGGGCCAGAGACTTGGGCACTGGCTTTCTGCTCCGGCTCATCCTCCTGCCCACCTGATGTGGGGAAACATCCCCGAGAGTCACCAGCTATGAAAGAAGGCCAATTGTAAGGTGAGAGGCTCCCACAGGATGTGTACAAAGGAAGGTGATGGTTACAAAGAGAGGCCAGCAGCAACCCTGCCTTGCCCCAGGCCACTCACAACCCAGCAGGGACCTGCACAAGACACGAGGTCATGAGGAAACAGCACAGTCTTTGGGAACTGCAGATATAAGACTAATAATTTTTGGAAGCCTGGCCCAGCTACAGGTGAGTGTGATGGAAGCTGGGTAAGTCTGGGAGATTCAACAGGCCTGACAGCCCTCAGTCCAGAAAACAGCAGCACTGTCTTTCCCAGTGCTGGGACATCCAGGAGCTGGACATCCAAATTAATTTATCAGAGCAGCTCGCTGACCCCCTTTTCACCATGCGCAGTCCTGCACCCCCATTCCTGGCATGGACTGGTCCCATGTTTGCAGAGCAGTAAGAAAGCAGCTCAGATACTGCAGCCCCGCTCGCCGCAGGGTATGGGGCACAGCACGGCCAGAGGATGCTGTGCCTGGTAGGTCGGCAGCAGCCTCAGTGTGCCGCAGCGGCCCACGCTGTGCCGTGAGGCAAGGCAAGGCAATGCTCTGCCGGGGAGCGCACACAGACAGGAAGGCGTGTGGACACTTGGCCTGCTGCAGGATAATACTCCAGCACAAAGGAGTTTATAGTGGCTGCAAGACACTGGTGCCCCACTCACCGAAGGGTCCCCTGTCATTGGCACTGCTTCAGTGACCTGATGGGTCTGGGATGGTTTTTGCTCTGACATGGAGCTCTCAGCCCTGGCACTGAGCCTGAGCAGCTGGCAGTGGCATCTGACTGCTAGGCAAGGCCATCTCTGGCCCACTCTGCTCTCATGTGAGCCTGGGCAGGACATGCTCACCAGTGCCATGAGCTTCAGCCCCTCCAGGAGTTTGCAGTTCCTGTTCTTCAGGCGATGTGCTTCATCAATGACCACGCAGCGCCACTGGATCTTCTTCAGCTCTGGGCAGTCGGCAAGGATCATCTCAAAGGTGGTGATAACCACCTGGAACTTGAAGATCCCAGGAAGAGGGTTACCCTAGGAAGACATAAACAATACGCAGTGCTTGACTCCTGCAGGGCAGCAGGACACTGTCAGACATCCTGTCAACATATCGATGCTAGTATCTGGCTCCTGGCTGGGGTTTCCTCAGACTCATCTCTCTCAAGAAGCGGGCAGGTTTCTGCAAGCCTCCTTGCTGGCCACAGCCTGCGTCTCTCCAAATGAGACACTGCTTCAGGGCAGACAAACACCCTGGACAAGAACTGGGTCTGGGGCTCTGCTGCGTTTTCTCCTTTCTGCATGACCTGGGCCTGTTCTTTACTCACACACAGTGCATCCTGAGCCCATGTCAGCAAGATCCCCCTTCCTGCTCCAGATGAACCACAAGCTCCACATCCAGCTCAGTGCTTCCCAAGTAAAGGAAGGCAGGGCTGGGGGATGCATCCTGGCAGTGTTGTGCGCATCAGTCACCTGTGTGTCCCTGTACACCATCTCGTACTGCTGGATCATCTGCCGGCTGATCTGGCTGCCGTGGTACACAATGGCATTCATCTCCGTCCAGGTGCGGAACTCCCTCTCCCAGTTGGTGATGGTGGAGAGAGGTGCGATGATAAGGAAGGGGCCATGGATGCCCATCAGGAATATTTCTGAGAGGAAGGTGATTGACTGGATTGTCTTCCCCAGCCCCATCTCGTCAGCC
This sequence comes from Eurystomus gularis, assembly GCA_013400335.1. Taxonomy (NCBI): domain Eukaryota; kingdom Metazoa; phylum Chordata; class Aves; order Coraciiformes; family Coraciidae; genus Eurystomus; species Eurystomus gularis. The sequence continues at coordinate 70,112 of VZZY01001530.1, forward strand.
AGGATGCAGTTCTTCCTGCAGAGATGAACAGGGGCATGTGAACATGGCTCTCAGGCGCAGGAACCACCCTGTTGCCTGGTCCTCGATGGGATGTCAGGCACATCACCTCTACCCATATCTCTCTGACCCTGCAGCGTGAACAGTGGGGGGACATTGGTACAGTCTGGGTAAGCCAGACCATCCAACTTCTTGCAAGACGATGGACTCAAAGTTACGTGTGAAAGATGCTGTCCTTTGAGTGCACACTAGCTAGTGAAAGATGCGTCTGATGGCCTGCTGAGAACACGCGTATTCCTGTGCTCCTGCCACAGGAATGGGTCACCAGTAGCCTGGCTAATATAAAAAACCAGGTGTATCTTAGACCCACAGCTAAGCCCTACCATCTCCAAGACTCATCAGCATTTTCCAGGGAGAAACACTCCTAAAGACTCAGTTGCAAAGCTAGAACAACCCAAATTTTCTGGCAGCTGCCTGCTAGCTCCAGCACTGGAAGGTCTCAGCAGCTGCTCTGTCAGGACCATTTGTCAGCTCTGCTGCTCCCTTAACTGCACATAGCAGGGCCCCACTGCCAGCAGGACTCCTTGTGGGAGTACAGGGCTCTAGCCCCTCCTCACCTGTTATACCAGTTAAAGAGCAACCAGTTCATTCCCTCCAGCTGATACTCCCGCAGCTGGTTGCTGTTCTTATACTCCCGAGACTTCTCCAGTTTCTGCCAGGACTCAGATGCTGGGCGCTCCTAGGAGAAGAGAGCAGGAGCAAGGTCCATGGAGAGGAAGAGGCTAACACTCAGCAAGACCAGACTCTGCTTCTGGGGCTGTGCATCAGGACAACACTTCAGAACAGTCATTGACAGCTCATTCACAGCAAGGTCTTGGCCTCCAGATCCCACCCTCAGATCCTGTGATCTAACCCATCTGGAGGGAGGATAAGGGGCTTGCCCTGCAGCATCAGGGATGAGAAGGTCAGCACTGCTGGACCTTGGTAAGACACAGACAGTCCCTGCCTGCCCAGGGCAGTGAGCTGCCAGCCGAGTACGTTACCTCTGGGTACGTTACCATGTGCTTGATTTCTGGAGGGATCTGGAGGGCTTCAAACTCTTTAATCTTCCCTGGGTCGACATCCTCCTCCAGCTCCCAGGTGCTCTCCTCATAGGGCAGTGAGCACCACTTCACCAGGTAGTGAGTCACCTCCTGCAGTGCAGAGAGCTGGGCTCAGAGACAGCGCAGGGCCCAGAGACAGCACAGGGCTCAGAGCCGCTCAGCCCCTGCGTGCGGGCGCAGACTGCGACCGAGAGCAAGTCACAGGCATGGTCAGCAACTCTCCATTTACCACTGTGCCAAGGGGTTCCCGGGGAAAGGGCTGAGGAAGGCTGGGAAGGCTTCAGGGTACTCAGAGATGACACACAATGTCCATCATGGGTCTGGGCCTCTTGCCAAGCCTCCCTCCCTCCCTCCATGAGGCAAGCGAGCAACGCAGCCACTCACCTCCCCGGTGTCAGGGTCCTTTGTGTGAGCCACCTCCAGAATTCGATCTACCTCCACATAGTCTGGGTTGAACAAATCCTCATCAGGCTGCAACAGCAAAAAAGAGGTAAGTTCAAGGTGATTCCAGGGTTAAACAGATGGCGGGCACGAATAAACAGCTGCGGGGCATCTGTCCCCAGGATGCTGCTAGCTGTGCACAGCACACCAAGTGTGCTGGACGCAGGTACTCGGCATCTGTCTCTGGGCAGGGGAGACACAGGAGTCCTGCAGAAGGTAAAACTCTTGCTTTAAAGCGGCCACGGGTTCCATGCTGCCCTTGCTGGGAGGCATGAATGTCCTCTCCAGCCCACCTGGCCCCAAGGTACAAAGCCCTGACACTCCAGCTTCTGTGCAGCATCCAGAGCTGTCACTGCCACAGCAAAGAGCCACACAGCACCTGCTGAACTCCACTCCTCTGCAAGGGGTGACACCTTGTTCTCTGTCTCTGCCTCTCCCCACCTTCAGCTCAGTGGTCACCAGCAGCATCCACTTCTGAAGCAAGGGCTGATCCTCCTGCCAGGAACACCTGGGGAGGAGTGGGCTTTAGACTAGAGTGGTCCTTGCACAGACGCATTGTCTAGGGCTTGAGAAGGAGAAAAAACAGGCTTCTACGTTCACAGCTCCCCAAGCCCCAGTTAGTCACAGGAAAGAGCATTTGCTCCTTGCTAAACTGTTAGTGGTACAGAGCGTTCCAACACGTCCTTTTTCTTTGCACCTTGGGAAAGACCCCAAACAGACTTGGGAGTGAGAAATTTGACACACACCCACAGCTTTCCAACTACATCCACAGAGAAGTTTTCATAGCCTACTGGCCTGATTTACACTTGTAAGGGGCAGCTTGAGGAGATCCAACAACTATCTTCCGAGCAGCAAGATAAATTATAGAACACCTTTCATATTAAACAAGATTAATCTGCTTACAGAGCAGAGCAGGCAGGAGCTGCCCTAAGCCCAAGTATTTATAGCTCTCTCTATCCCAGAGCATCTCTGCTCCACCATGAGAACACCTCCAGCATGGCACACTGCCCTCCCTCTCACTGAGCAAAGCTTCCAGGGCTGGCAAGTGACATTCGTCACCCTCTGCCAGTGACACTGTGGGTGTTCAGGGCACTGTCAAGGTCCCCTGGCTCCAGCATCCCCACCCACTCATCCTCTTGTGCTGTGCCCTGCTTCAAACCAGCCTGGACATTCAAGGTGCCATGCTGCTGCCTGGGCATTGCCACGGTGCCAGCGAGCAGGCACAGGCAGGGCTCTGGGCAGCACCTCAGGATCACCGAGCTACAGCAGAGCCCCATGAGCCCTGCCTGCCCGCTCCCCCACTCCCAGCCCTGAATTGTGGCCCTGGAGCTGGTCTTGCCTGGGCAAGGATGTGGCAGGAGCAGCGCTCAGCTCTTGGCCTGCTCAGCCACCATCCCAGGCCTAGGGGTGCCAGGGTTGGGCACAGCTGCTTGCCATGCTCAGCTCTCACCTCTGTGAAAATATGCTTCATCTGAGCCTGCTTGTTCCGGAAGCGCTTTATCTTCTGGGAGATCCTGGGGTCCTTCTCCAGCTCCTCCAGAGTTGCCCACTTACAGTGGAGGTAGGAGCTGCAGAGGAGAAAAAAAAAAAAAAAAGAGCAAAATAAAAAAATCAACAAAACATGACCAAAGAGGCCAATGGGCCCGATCCCATCTGCCACGCAGACTGGCAGGGATTTCCCAGGGAACACTCAGCTTCTGCCTCGCCACGTGACAGCCCAAACTGGAGGAAGCCGTGGCCCAGGTCCAGGCCAAGACTGCGGCTGCAGCGGCTTCCCTGCTCCCCACAGCCGGGGCTGCCACAGGAGGCCACAGGCAGCAAGACAGGGACGCTGGGGCTGCAGCTGGGGAGGGATGGAGGTGGGAGCACACAGCCCTCACTCTTGCATGCACAGAGCCCGCGGCACAGAGCACTACAACCCTTCACGTACAAGTTCCTGTACTTGACGTAGAACTCCTCCATCTCAAATGCCAGGCCTCCAGGATGAGCCTAAACCAAGGGAAGGAGAGTTAGCAACAGTCAGAGCCTGTTCATAAACTGCAGGCATCCTCTGTGGTGAGGGTGCAGCCAGGCATCTCCTGCCCTGCCATGGGCTCCAGGCAGGCTGAGCCCCACAGCCAGCGAGGACAGCCAGGCACCCGGTGTGCTGCCTGCCCTGGAGGCCCAGCGGCCGTGGGCAGTGTGGTGTGAGACCACCCTTGAGCATGGGGGACTCAAACGCCACCTGGTCATCAGCCCAGGCCTGACTCCTCTCCAGAGGGTTTCTGGTGCCCAGGGCAGGAAAGGCACCACATTGATCCCCAACCCAGAAAGGTGCCAGTCTGGGCACACCCCAGCAGCACCCTGCGAAAAGCAAGTGCAAGGAACGGCACAGCGGCACTGACTGCTGCTGTCTCATGTCCCTGCTGCACAAGGCAGCCAAGTCCCATCTCTCCTCTGCCCAGGGACCTCCAGCCCCACTGATACCTTTGCTACTCACCTCCTTCTGCACCATCCTGGAGGCAAGGATCTTCTCAATGATGTTAGCATCATCCTCAGGAGGCTCCTGGGGACAGGAGAGCAGAGCACTGTTTTCCCAGCTCATAACGTGGCTGGGTCTCTGGCACCCTCCCAGCACGAAACAGCTGCTTGCTCCTCTCCCAGCGCACCAGCCAGGCAGGCAGAGCTGGCACAGTGGGAGCTGGGAGAGCTGGGCTTGGGGAAGCCTTACTGGGTGCAAGGGTGCAGGTGCTGCAAGCCCAGCTACACTCATCCAGTGCCTGTGCTCCCCAGGCCAGCAAGGCTTCAGCACTCATGTTTAGCTGTGTGGGTCCTTCCAGCCAGACCAGGAAAGCCAGAGAGGGTGGGTGGTAAGTCTCCCAGAAAAGAGGAGAGAGCTTGGGTGCTTCTGCCTTGAGACTCGAGGAAAGAAATAAGCCAAAACATGAACATCTCCTGCTCCCAGCCACTCTTCATGCCAGATCTGACTTGCCTTGGCATTTATACAGCTCTATAGTACTGGATGGCCCCAGGAGCCCCAGCACAGCAGGGAGCAGGGCTGCTGGGTCCTGTCACAGGCATCCTCCACTGCTGTCACCTCTTCACGGCCACAGGACACGATTAACAGCCCACCAGCCCCACTGCTGTCCATGCAGCTCTTCCCAGTAGGCTCAAAGTACCACATCCTTCCCTCCATAGGCTATGACTCTGCCACGACGAAATCACCCCATGAGGCTGCAGACACCTTCTGCTGGACACCCATGGACACCCCACTCCCTCCTGCTGAGCACAGGAGCTTTGCTGGACGTGGCCCTAACACTGTCCTGCTTCCAGCTCTGAGACAGCAGGCACAGAGCAAGTGGGGAGGGGGAGGTTGAGGCTCTCTGTGTACCTGTCCTCACTGTAGCAGGAGTGGCATGGAAAGATTAACGGGAGAGGACAGATAGCAAAAATGTGGAGCTTGCTTGAGCATTAGAAATATCAGTTTTGCCCTGGCTGTGAGGTGGTACAGCAGCAGGAGGAAGAGCAGGAGGAAAACTCTATTCATGCCTTCCAGACAGGCATTCTGGTCCAAAGCAAAGCAGCCCTACGATGTCCCTTTGCAGAACAGAAAGACCGCTCTAAGAAAGGCACAAGGCAGGCTGGGGAGGGAAAGACAGCCAGGGCATCCCACATCACCCACCCAAAAGGGTCTGTGAAAGCCAGGGCGGTGCCCAGGGCTGCAGCAACCCCTGCACGTCCCAGCCCTCAGCCAGCCTGCTGCCTCGGCACTCGCCCTGCGGTGTAGGGCAGGATGCTGGACCCAGCACCACAGCAGAGCAAGCAGGGGAACAGCAGCTCTGTCTGGGCCCCTTGGCCGCAGTCCTGTGGCCCAGAGGGGGATTTCTGCCCCACTTGGGGAGCTCTGCCCCATCCAGGGTAACATGGCCAACAGGAGCACAGAGATGCTCCCACTGCAGCCATTGTACAGTGCCCATTTTCCCATGCCCGGGTATCCACCCTGGCATGGCTGGGCTCCACCTTGGCCCTGGCCACAAAGGGTTTGCGTGAACATGACCAGGAGCACGGTGCTGCCATCACAGCTGCCTCCAGCACCCCATGGCTGGGAGCCCCCATGCTGACCTGCAGTCCAGCCAGCTTACACAGGTCCACGGCTCATCACTGGCAGCCTGCGGTTTGCTGGAGAAGCCCTGCAGCACCCCAGAGAGCAGCTGAGGAACGTGGTCGGGATCCAGGGGAGAGAGCTGCAAGTCCAGGACATGGGGAGAGCAGTCCTGAGGCCTCAGCACCCCCATCTTGTGCCGCCAGGTCAGTCCCGGCCCTGGGAGCAGCAACAGCCAGGCCTGGCCAACCTGCTGGCTGGAGCCTGGAGCCGCCCATTGCTCAGCAGAGAGCCTTGCTGCTGTCAGACATCAGCCTTAATAATTCACCTGGAGCAGGACAAACTGAGGCGGAAGTCCAGGACTAAGAGAAGAACAGGGTGGCAGCATGGACACATGCCAACGGCAACCCATTCCCACCTGCTGTTTTGAAAATCTCAATCTCACTTGGAGAGATCACTGTCAGGAACCCAGCTGGGCCATGACCCAGGCAGCAGCTGAGGCAGCACTGGCAGCACCCCTGAGCGCAGCAGCCCTCCTGCCCTCCTCTCTCCCTCCATATGGGCCAGGCAGGGAGCATCAGCCCGGGTCTTATTTACTGGCTTAACAACAGAGCTGACTAATACCCACACCCAGGCCTTGTGAAGAGGGGACTAGAGGGCAAGGAAACACTATGAAAACAATTAATGAGCATTATTATTATTTGGCAGCTTTGTGAGCAACCAGAAAGAGGGAAGGATCCACCACACAGACCAGCAGGAAGGATCTGCCAGCACCAAGCAGGAGCCAGCACTGAACCAGTGAGCAGAGGAGGCAGGGCAGAGAGGCCCCAGCTGCAGAGGCACTAGCTGGTCCCTGCCATGCTGCCCAGATCCCCATCACTCTGCCCACAGACAAGCTTGGCTGGCAGGGGTCAGGCTGAGCATCTCTATACTCCCAGGCAGTGATGGAGAGCAGCAGTGTGGGCAGAAAAAAATGGTACCTACAAAGCCCTTATCTGGCAGAGCCAAAATAACAGGCTGACCTCATGGACAGGAGCTACAGAGACAGGAGCCAAAGGTGGCCATGGGCTGGAGGGATCATATGCATTCAGGGACATGTCCAGCTACATGACACGTTCCAGAGGCCTTAGTGTCTGAGCAAAAGCCAGCCTACACCCTCCCAGATAGGCATATCTTTGTGCTGGGATCCCCAGCACCCTTGAACCTTGGCACTGACACCCGTGGGACACCCTGGGGAGGCAGGAGACCTCATCACCCCAGTCCCACATCCAGCCCTACCTCTGCCTGCCATGCCAGAGTAGAGGCAGAGAGCGCGGAGGTGCGCCCAGCTCCCAGCACAGCTATTGTCTCGCCGTCATCATCCACCACCTTGAAATCCAGGTCCTCGTTGTACTTCCTCCTCTTCACTTGTCGTCCTGAGCGGCGTTTCTGCATATGGGAGGAAAAAGGCAGTCAAGGGGCCACTCTTGAGGCAGCCAGGATTGCCCCCATCGGCAGCTAGCTGAGGGCCTTGGACATACCTGGCTGTCAGCTGACTCCACAGACTCCTCTGGGCTCTGCACAGACGGGCTCAGGAGATCTTGATCCAAATCCAAACTGTCCACTGGTATCTCATTTTTCCTCTTCCCTTTCTTCTTCTTCTCCACAGGAGTGTCCTTGCTGCCAAGACAGACTGACAGTTAGATCTCATCCCAGGGACCCCAGGGGAGAGCCAGCAGGCACCCAGACAGGGCTCTGCTCCCACTGGATCACCCAGAGGCAGCTCAAGGCTCCTGGGGCCTCCCCCAGCACTGGGGATCCCCAGTTGGGGACACTCATTAAGCACCATCAAGTGTTTCTCCATCCAATTCCAGTCCACTGGGATGAAAGGGTCCACCTGCCCTGGGCTGGTGCCAGGCAGAAAGGAGCTGGGGGCTCCCAGCAGCCTGAGGAACAGTCTCCCAGGGGCTGTAGGAGATGGGGTGGTGATGGGCCAGGAGGAACCAGGCCATCCTCTCCCATGCAGCCAGGGTGACCCCCTCCTCAAACTATGAAGTCTCCACAGTGAAGGCAGGTCCTGCACCACAGCACGGCAGACTCTGCCCCAGTTCGGAGACCAAGACAGAGACCTATGTCCAGTGCGGGCGCAAGGAGGATCTCGGCAATGAGGTGCCTGCTCCGAGCAGAGCACTCACAAACACCTCCTGCAGAGACAACAGTCAGGAATACTGGTGCTCCACAGACAAACCTTCTAGCCCAGCCTGAGAAGCACCGGCCATCCTGCTGGCAACTTCCCACATACGCTGCAGAGCCCTGCCAGACCCTGGTAAACCTTTACACTAGCATTGAGGTAGGAGATGCTCCAGCTTGTGGTTTGTCTTCCCTGAGCCACAGCACCAAGTCCCCTCCTGAGATGGCAACTGAGCAGACACTGGTCTGTGCCTTCAGTTGGAGGGAGTTAAGTCCTGTGATGGCCATGAACACAGGAAGGACACAGGTCCCATTGACCCACCAGTGCAATGGCTCACCATGGCAGTCACTGTCACCTCCACGGGCCCTGTCCCACCAGGCAACTGTCCTATGTACTCAAGTCACAGAGGGGATTTGGGCCCTGCTCCCAGTGATCTCACCACCTTCCTGCAAACATCAAATGTGTGAAGATGTGGCCCAGCCCTGTGGCACACTCTTGGTGTCAGGGCTGCCCGGCCCCTCGTGGCACCCAGTACCCACCACAACCTGCCTGCACAAGGGAACGTGCCCAGGAAGCACCAGGGTAAGAAACAACTGTTCTAACATGCCCGTCCATCCTTACCCTCTGGAAGGAACACTGCTACAGAAAAGATTGCAAAGAGCTAGTGCTTGTTTCTGGGCTGAGCAATGTCCCCTTCCTCTCTCACAGCCTCACCATCTGTCCCCTCCACATCCCAGACCTGCACAGCGGCAGAGGAACCGTTAGTTTCAAAGCGATGTGGAGGTTTCACCCCTGTTTCATGAGAAAAAATCACTGCTTGCCTGGGACTGGCCAAAACCAAGCAGTTAAAAATCGGCTGTTCAGGCAAAAAAACGCCCTGACTGTGCACCCGCGCTTCAGTCAGAGGCCCTGAAAGCGTGCTGTGGGCCCTGCCTCCACCTGAGCAATAACTCCCAAGGTATTGATTTGTAAGTCACAATTAACAACTGCTTCATTCATGAACCAGTAGTTGGCTATGATTAGAAATAATTTAGAAGAAATTATGCTGCCATTATCTGCCACTTACAGGACTCCCAGCAATCATTTCATGGGCATGGAGCGCTCACCCTGCCTGCCGCTTACCGCTCGCTCCCAGCCCACCGCCTGTCCCTGGCCTGGGCCATGGGACACAGCCCTGCTCCCTGCAGAGCTTCCACCCTGACACCCATGGGTGCCACCACACAGCAGCTGCTCCTCTATGGGTGGGTTTGCTGGTGGCTGACCCAGAGGCCGAGGCGATGGTCCAAGAAGAAGGGCTGTGGAGGGAGGGAGCTGCAAGGACCCACGGGCTGGACTTTCCAAGCAGCAGGGGTGGATCTCGGTCCTCCCTGGAAGGTACAGGTGAATGAGAGAAAGCACCACTGGTTCAGGCTCCACTGGGACAGGGTGTCAGGAAAGCATAGAGCTTTGTGGCACTCCCAGACTCTTCTGGCTGTATGACCTGTTACAGAGATATATTAATTGTTCTTTTTTGCATTATGACCACTTCACCAGGGTTCTGCAGGCTGGCCCCAGCGCAGCAAGCAGAGACCTCTTCAACCCCTTCCTGGTACTCCTAGACCCTGCCATGCCTTTGCAGGAGGGACCAGGGTCTCCAGCTCTGCTACCATCCCCATGTTTACCAGAGCGACCTGCCCACCAGCTACCCAGGGCAGGTCACACTGGCATGGGCTGCTTTTAGCACCCTGCAAAGGCACTGCTGGCAGCCAAGTGACCTGCCAGGGTGGCAACAAGCTCTGGGATAAGAGCCAGGAGTACCTCCAGGAGCCCAAGCCTCCATGGTCTGCCCTTCCCCAGGTTTCCCCTGCTCTGGTCTGATCCCAGTGGTCCCACTGCAGTGGTGGAGCTCTGTGAATTGCCCATATGGCAGTTTCTTACTGGTGGAGCAAAGGAGTCATCAGGAAACACTGCTAGCTGCATTCCTCATCCCTGGATCCTCTTCAGTGCCCAATGCTGCCTTTACATGGGCTTCATCCTTCCTGCCTGCATCCCCTCCTTCCTTGCTTGCACACAGCACTCCTTGGGGCCTTGAGAGGCCCTTCCCTCACTCTCCTGGCACTGTCCACTTGATCTGTCCATCCCCATCTGCTCTGGCTCACCACAACTGGCTTCCTGTGTGCAGAGCCCCAGACTCAAGGAAGACCAGAAGTGACAGTGCTGCACAGCTCAGGGACCCGCCTGGGACATGGCATCCAGCTCTTGCCCTGCTGAGCTCCCCACCAGCCTGGTGCGGGAGCTCTGGTGCCCCACACCTTCTCCTCTTCACCATCAGCCCATGGCAACAACACTAATAGCCACCCTGGTGCCAGATCTGCGCCCGGCCTCTCCAGGATCCATTGTCAGCAAGCTCTGAAGCAGCAGGGCTGCAGAAGACCCAGGGCTCGGTCCTCACCCTGCACGGCCATCCCGTGGAGGTAGGACGGGAGCTGGGCAGATCCCACAGACCCTGGGACACCCATTCTGGTAACCATTTCCAAGGAAGTGCCCTCGAAAAGCTCTACCAAACTAGTGTTCTCTAACAAAGAAATGTTTTGCTGAAAAAATCCCAACTGGCTCCTGTACTAATCCTGTTTACAGTAGAAATGTATTAATCCTATGGATTATTTACAGAACACAAGGATGACCCAGCTCCAATTGATACGCATGCTTTGTACAGGACTCTCCAAAAACCTTTATCCTCACCAGTCTACAACAGTAACCAAATGACACTAGTGCTGTTGAGACCCGCTCTGCAATCTGCACACATTCCCAATTAAAAAGAAATCAGAGCTTCTGGCCAATGAGCCTGTTAATTAAAAGGATGAGGAATTGCCAGAGGCGGGGGCATTGGGCTGTGCAGCACAAGGGAGTCCTCAGGCCTCCCTTACTGCCAGCCTTGGCTGCCAGCACAGCTCCGTGGCTGCAAGGGACAGATGCCTGGGAGAGGAGACTCTCGCTTGCACAGACAGCCCAGGGTCAGGTTCATCTCCCTCACATACACTCTGCCCAGGGCCCAAAACAGGTATGACAGGTCCCTCTGTCCCTCAGGACACTTGGTGCAATGACCAGGCCAAAAAGAAGCCAAGAGTCTTCTTCTGGATCTGGGGTCTCACAGGGCCTCATCCCACAAAAGGCATAACCCTGTCCTGTCTCTGCATGGCTGAAGAGCTCATCCTGGCCTCCCAACCAGCACGTCCAGCCTTCAGCACAAGGAACCTGCACACCCTTCAATGTGGTGGCCCAGCGCGGAGCTCCTGTGTGCCCACAGCCCTGTCCACAGCAGGCACAGAGAGAAGGTGTGCACCACCCACCTGCTCTTCTTGGGTCTTGCTCTGGGGGCAGACTCAGAGCTGCTCTTCTTGTCTTTAGGCTCCTTGGGGACTTTGGGTTCCCGAGGTTTCCGGGGCTTCTTTGCCACCTCCCTCTGCTTGGGCTCCTTCGGTTTCTTGGGCTCCTTAGCCTTTTTAGGCTCTTTTGGTTCTTTAGGCTCTCTCCTCCTCTTTGGTTTCACCTCCACAGCTGCTTTTTCTCCCCCTTCCTGCTCTCCCAGATCCTTTTTCTTCCGTTTCTTCTTCACTCCTGTGCCCCCGCCCCCACTGTCCTGCATCCCGTTCTGGGTGCTCAACCGCTTCTGGGGAGCCCCATGCGGCTCCTCCTCTGGGCACTGGCATTGGCTGCCCGTGTCCAAGTCCGTCACCGTCACCTGGTGGGGCACCTCATCCTGCTCCTCGCCGCTGGCAAAGGGGTCCTGTGCCTTGCACTCCCAGGCATCCGACATTGGGGAGCGGCTCAGCGCTTTCGAGCTTGGCAGCTGCAGAGAGAACAGAAAGGCAGCGTATGAAGCAAATGCCAGGAACAGCAGGTGCTCCAGGGCCAACCGCAGCCCCAGCCAGGCTCTAACCACCTGGCACAGCGCGAGCCACAGTCCTCGACATATGGGGGACTGTGGTTAATGGCCACCACACGCAGACGCAGCTCAAATGGGAGGACCCCCCTCCCCTGCCCGACGGAAGCTGATGGGTCAGAGGGGCCTTTCAGTTCCCCGCCAGTGCACATAGGTCTGGAGCAGAGGCAGCTGGCCCCTCTGCAGTGCCCCAGCAGGGTCCTGTGTGTGATCACACACTCCACACCCCGCTCTGCTGAGACCCAGAGCAACCCAGGTGCCCAGGCCACCTCTTGCCTGTTGCCCAGAGCCAGGGATTGTTCCAGCAGTGCAGGAAGAAGGAATTAAGGATGCCTTGCAGCCTCCGCAACAGGCCCCAGGTCCATTCAGGGCAGAAGAGGGGGGTTAGACCAGCACCTTTCCTGGGAGCTGCTGAGCGCTGGGACTCCCTCCAGTCCAGGAGAGCAGAGCTGCTTCTCCTGCTCCAGCTCTTCCTTCACTTCCTGTGAACTTTCCAGCACTGACCACTGAAAGGAATTCAGCTGCCTTCCCGGCATGCTCCACCACGGCAAGCCCAACCAGAAAACAGCACAAAAAGGCACAGCTCTGCTCGAGCAGCAGCAGGAGCACCTGTGATAAGGAGCCCAGGCTCACGAGCAGGCTCCTCCAGAGCAGCTGGGGCTGGCAGGGGACAATTGGTAACAGGGACCAGAAGCAGCCCTTGCAGCAGCTGCCAGAGGGGGAGAGCGAGGGATGCACACAGGGCCGCATCCCAGGGCTGTGTGCTGCACGGATGGGGAAAGCAACACATCGGGCTCCACTTCAGATGCCCTGCCCATTAGCTGCCAGCCCAGAGCCCCAGTACGGGCAGCGCCTGCACCCTCGGCCAGTCCAGTGCATCCTCTCCTCTCTGCCTGTGGTCAGGGGGCCACTAGAGAGCGGCTGGGGCCACCGGAGAGCAACTGGGGCCACAGAGAGTGACTGGGGCCATAGAGAGCAGCTGGGGTCCCGGCCAGCACCAGAGCCTCATGGCACTGCGGACAGCCAGCTGCCCAGGCAGGTCCCGTAGCATGGGCAGCCTGAGCTGCTCCTCCAGCCCCGCAGCAGGAGAGCAAACCCCACAGCCTTTGCAGGAGATGGCAAACTTTTCACCCATCGTCATCTGGTCAGGTCCTCCTCTTAATGCAGGCTTGGCCGTGACCAGAGGGAAGCTGCAGCCATCCCCAGCCTGGCTCACTGCCAGCAGGCTGGCACATCAGCACTGGACCAAGCCCAGCAGCATGACCAGGGCTGGAAAGCTGGTCCTGCTGGCAGGTATCTAGTGGCTGTCCCATGAGATAAGGTGCAGGGCTGAGACCCTGCCAGGCCTGTCCTGGTGGCACCTCTGGGAGGGAAGCTGTGGGACAGCCAGTGAGCAGCCTGAGAGGCACCGGGCAGCAGCGCACCGCAGGGACGGCAGCAGTGCTCACCCCATCACCCTGTGCCCTGGGCCAGGGCTGCTGGTTCCTTCACAAGCCACCTCCTTGGTGCTGAAGTGTCAGTGCCTCTGGCAGCAATGCCCGGGCCCCACAGACCCCCAGCGCCATACGGCTCTTCAGACACCCCAGATCTGCAGGAGAGCAGGTAAACGTTTACATCCTCCAGGCTGAGCCCTGCAGCCTGTTCAGGGTGGTCTATGTGTAGGGCACTCGTACGCTCACATTTCTGATTTGGATCAGATGGAACCATTAAATGAAACAGGCTTCAAGGTGGAAAAGATCCCCAATGCACGTTGGGCATCAGCTGGGCAGGCTGCCCAGCATCTCTGCCCACACAGCCACCTCCAGCACTCTGCCCTGGCCCCTGCCGCCAGCCTGCTCCTGGGATGGGGAGAGCAGCCGTCCCCACACACGGACAAGCCTTCAAAGTGTACACAAGCAATTAAGGGGAGCCGATTCTGGGCCAGGAGAAAATGAGCACTACAAATGCTGCTCTGAGCCCACAGGCTGAGCAATAAGATCAGCCCCAGTCTTTGCATTCCTCAGATCTCAAAAGCTGGAGATCAGATGAAACAATTTACTGGATTAGCTACAAAGCTCACAGACCCCCAAGAGCCTGGATCTCCTTTGCTTCTGTGTTGAACAGCAATCAAGTGCAGATACCAGACGGAAAGCAAATCTTCAGCATCCTTGCACAGCAGGAGGGGGAACCACTCCTTCCCAGCCACAGCTTGCAGCCCTCAGTCTTGCAAGGGGCTGCCAGCTTCCAGGCAGACCGCCCAATGAGCAACAGGCATCCAGGATACCACAATTCAGTGACATCCAAGAGCAGGCAATGTCACCTGCCCTGACAAGAGAGGGGTCCCCAGATCACTCACAGAACTGGCACAGGACAGGGCTGAGAGCAGAGCTGAGCACCTGGAGCAGCTCCATCCCCGACAGCCTGTGCCTGGGGGAGCCAAGCCACGATGGCCAACCATGGGGAGGTAAGCCCATCTTGCTGCATGCATCAGCAATTCCCAGCAAACCAGCCCGGAGCAGGGAGCACCAGAACTGGCTCACGATTTCCACCATCACACACCAGTCAAGTGGTCCAAAGCTCTCCCCTACCCCATCTGCTGTCTGCACCTACAGCTCTCCCAGGCCATGTAGCCCAGGCAGGTCCTGGTCAACAGTGATATGTCCACTGCCCAGCAGGAAACTCAGGCCCCACAGCATGAGCCAGGCTGACAGAGCTGTCAGGAGAGCAGGCCTCAAACCATGACCTACTTTGTGGGGTCTGCCTCGTGCTTGCATTGTGCTGCTTAGGCAAATCAGAAAGGGCATTTCGGTGACTGCTGATGAAGACATCCCAGCCTGCCACAGGCCCTGCTGCAATAGGAAGCTGAATGCCTTACAGAAACAACCACAAGCTGTCAGAAGGTTTGTGAAAATGCAAGCAATCCTTCTGCTCCTCCTCCTGCACCACCTCTTGGCTGCCAACAGTCCCTCCAGCTTCTAGGCAAGCCCATGATGGCAGGAGCACAGACCTGTCCACCCCAGCACACCGCCCAGGCAGCGCTGCAGACCCCAGATCCAGCAGTGCCAGCACTTTGCCATGGGATGCCCTGTGACAGCCCACTGTGTCCAGGAAGCAGTGTTGGTACCAGTCAGCAACGCTTACCTCCAGCTCGAGGAGCCAGAAGCTTCTGGTGCAGACCCTGCCATGAAAGGGCCATCGAAAACAAGCCTGCGGGATCCAGCACCCCATGGCCAGGGCTTGCACAGGTAGCAAAGAACAGAGGGGCAGGGGAACCAGGCTCCCCCACACCAGCTGCAGGCAAGGTACTGCCAGAAACCCTTCTGCACCCAACGCTGCTTGGTTTGTCTTGAGGGGAAAAAGCTCCTTGTCATTCTCCTACTAGTCCGCAGCAAGGTCCTGCCGTCCACACAGGACTGTGCTGCCAAGTACAAATCTGCAGTCAGAGCTCAGTGTGCTGCTGCGAGCAAGAGAATGAGCTTTCCCTATTTCCCCTTGATGAGGTGCAGTTTATCCTCGCTTCTCATCAACAGGAAAAGCCGGAGAAAGCAGTGCCAGCCTTATCTGTGCTCCCGCATGGCTTCAAAGCATGCTTGCAGGTGCCTGCCACAGCCTGTCCGGTCCTCTGCGCGATGTCCCGTGCCGCAGGGAACCAGCACCCCTGCTTCCACCTGGTGAGGAGCTGAAGGGCTCGTGTGGCACTGATGGGGACACAGTGCTGCAGGGAGCTCTGCTGCAGCAGCAACCTCCAGACTGAGTGCTCGAGACACGTCTCCACGAGCTACCAAGCTGCCCACAGCTTTGCCTGGGCTACTGGCCACCATGCCTGTAGCAACAGCCAGCAGCGACACTACCGTGTTCAGACTCCCTTCACATGGAAGAAACACACCCAGCTTAGAATCATAGAATCATTTAGGTTGGAAAAGACCTCTAGCATCAAGTCCAACCTTCATCCCAACATCTCTCTGACCACTAGACCATGTCCCGAAGTGCCACATCTGCTCAGTTTTTTAACACCTCCAGGGATGGTGACTCCACCACTTTCCCAGGCAGCCTGTTCCAGTGCCCAACCACTCCTTCAGTAAATAATTTCTTCCTAATATCCAATCCAAACCTCCTCTGGCACAACTTGAGGCTACTGACTCTTGTCCTGTCATTAGTTACTTGGGAGAAGAGTCCAAAGTTACTTGGGAGAACAGACCAAGTTATCTGGGAGAAGAGACCAAAGTTACTTGGGAGAAGAGACCAGGAGCCGAAGCCTGGCAAATGGTAGCCCCAGGACACATGCTGCAGTAGATAGGTATGGTGGGCTCTCCTTGGCTTCTCTGGCCCAGTCAAGCACCACTGCAGGCCAGTGCTCTGAGCTGAGGAGGGCAGGCAGCTCTGCTTCCCTGCCTGCCCAGACTGACAGCAGCTCGGGGGCTCCAGCGGCAGGACAGCACCCAGGCCACAGCAGCAGAGAGCTGCCTGAGCCCACCTGTAACCACAGGCACCAAGCACCTGGTGGCTTTCCGTCCTGCAAACTGGTATGGTACAGGAACAACCCACTAATCCTGTCTAAATCATGCCGCCCTCCTAAGTAGCTTCTAGTTCTCAAGGTGTGAGCACACAGGATTTCCTTGTCGCTCACTCTGTCCCATTCACTGTTTTGCCATTCTCCGTCACATCCTTCCCCTGCAGAGCTCTCTTGGACCAGTTAAGGCAGAGGTCACACTCTCCTCGCAGGCAGGCTGGGCCAGCTCTCAGACCATCTGCCTTTTCTGCATCTCTCCTAACCCCACTAACTTTGGGGTGGCAGAAGAAAAACACGCAGTATCACAGAGGTACCACACAGCAGCAGGAGGGTTTCTGCTCTGTTCCTTCTCCCTTTCTGAACCACTGAATGTGCCTCTAGGACAATCTGTAGGCAGATGCCAAACTCTCTGCCAGTATTTTATCATATTCTCCAGGAGCAGGGACAGCCCTGAGTGAAGACACGGGTGGCTGGTTGCACCACGTGCATTACTTGGCACACCTTAAGACCTTTCTTCAACTCTTCAGACTCATTTCCATTGCAGCATCTCACAGGACTGCAGGAATCAGCGGGTGCCTTCTGCCCTGCTCTGCACTGCAAAAGCAGAGTCAGTTCTCCTGTACTTTGCTTCCTAATATTTAACCAGTCACTAATTCACAGAAAGACCTCTTATCGGCACAATGCCTAGCTTCTTTAAAAGCATTCAGGGAGGAACTTTCTCAGCAGTCATTGAGGAGCCCGTGAGCAATCTCACCCCTGTGGTCTGGCTGTCTTTAAAATCCCTGGCAGACTGCACGGACTAACTTTGCTTTACAAAAGCCACACTGACTACTCGCCAGTGTAGTATTTTCATAGATGAAGTGTTTAGTATAATTCCTCATGATCTACCAAATACCCGAAAAACCTACTGGCCTTTCATTCCACATTTGCTACACCTCTCCTTCCATGGACCTGGCCCTGAACAGGTGATGGCCCCAACACTATTTATTAGCAATTCCCAACATCTCATCAGGCTCCTTTATAATTCTAGAGAAAATACCATGAAAACTCAGTGGCTTGTGTTACTCTGCTCAAAAATATCTTTATCAAACCCTTTAATTTTAACTCTCCATCACATCTGGCACTGGGGATGGCTCTGGGTTGGGAGCCTTCCTGACCAAGCTGCTCTGCCAACAACCGTTTCCACAAGCACTCACCTGACACCTTAGTCGCTTATTTACCTTAACTGGGTCTCCTCTTAAAGGTTTTTTAGTTCTGAGATATTTGGAACAAACGTATTATCAGACTCCATATATTTAGCAACTTGTTCCTAAAAATCTTTTTAGTCCTGCCTTTTTACAGGTTCACTTTTCAATTCCCAGAATATGTGTCCTTTCCCTTACTACAACTTTTTTTAACTAAAGAGAAACACCTTTTCGCATTGTCCACAGGTCTTCTTGCATGCCTGTCTAATCAGGCAGGTCTGTTGTTTCTGGGTATTTGGAGGGGACAAGTAAAGATGACAATCTCTGGGTTTTGGTAAGTGCTGCCCATCTCTGAACCTCCAGTACCAGACCCAAGCAGCCTCCACACACCCAGCTTTCCATCCTCGGAGCTGTGCCTTTGCACTGTCTCTCAACTGGCATTTTTGGTGTACAATTGGAACAATTTTACATTTTCAGGATACACTTTCAGGTGATGTTTGTATATTTTTTTATTCCCAGAGGAATCTTCTGTAAATTATATTTCATACAGGAAAGCAAGTCCCTCAGCAGCAGCTGGAGCACGAAGTTTTGTCCCATGTGTCTAACTACTGTCAAAGTGAAGGTCAGGGGGGAAAAAAATGTTTAAAACCTCTCTGGAGAGCTGTGAAGGCCAGCAGAGAGCACTTATAATTGCATGACCCCATTAGAGGGCAAAGTCAAGGTTAGGGTATGTTTCCTTACCTTAAAATTGTTTCATTTCATTTCTAGTCTCAATTTGACTCAACTTCCTAGTTTTTATTCAGGACTTAGGGGAAAACACCACCAGGAGATGGGAGGCGAAGCAGTTCCTGCCCTTTGAAGGGCTCCCTCCCCTCTCCCAGAGTGCCGAGCCTGCAAGATGTACCTGCTGCCCTGGCCCCCGCCCAGACCTCCAGCAAAGAGCGGAGCTGGGCTCCCAGGGACCTGGAGGAACAGTTTAGAACAGCTGGGACATGTGCAGGGAGCTTAGGAGCAGTGAAGTTCAGCAGCATTTGTCCCACGATTGCCCAGGGCAAGCAGCAGCCCGGGGCCAGCAGGACTCACTGTGGTCTGAGCCTTGTCCAAAACCTTCGCCCATGCTCTGCCTGCACCAGGTCCCTGCAGAAGGACCAGTGGAGAAGAGGAACGTGGGGGAACCACAACCGCAGAGAGAAGGTGGGGAGGGGAAGAGGGAGGGAACTGGGGTCCAAGAAAGGCCACCTAGGACAGGGGACCAGAACGACACCAGGACATTATGGGATGAGAGTCCTAAGGAGCAAGTAAGAATGGAGAACAGCAGGCAGCTTTGGGTGAAGACAAGAGAAAACTGGGCCCAAGCACCTAGGTACAGCAGAAGGGGTCAGGCTTGGCTGGATGGGGCAGAAGACCCTGCACCTTGTGCCTGGCCAGAAGTGAACCACCAGATACCCAGAGCCCCGCTGCCTCCGTGTCCTTTGAGACCACATTACCTTCTCTGCCTCCGGTGCTCCTGGCTCCCACCCCATGGCTAGGCAGCCTGGCATCATCTTCTGCCCTGTAAAGGTGGCACTGATTATGCAGCTTGTGCACTTGGTGTGTGATACCCAGAAAGGTGGGAGCAGAGACAGGCTCTCCTAGACCCAAGTGGCAGAAGTCACAGGCCAGCACTGCTGGGAGGTGTGATGGGCATGAAGGGGACACTACATTGCCACTGCTGGGTGTCACAGCCTCCTTGCCAGCCAATGCCACTCCTGATTTGTACACAAACCCTGCAGTACCACAGGAGTTTGGGGGTGTGAAGGGGAAGGGATCAACAGCCTGATGTCCACCCTGCTGCCCATCTTGTGCCTCAGGGCCCTGCCCAGAGCCCTGCAGGCTTTCCCCCTCAAGAGCACAGTGTTCCCAGCAGAGCAAAGCTCTGCCACAGCCTCAGACTCTGAACTGCAGCTCCATCATGCAAGGAGACCACAGCTGACCCCTTCTCAAGGTTGTCACCAAGAGCAAAGCCAGCTCCCCGGGCTATCAGGCTTAGACAACATCCACGCACCACATTCATGCTGGGCAGCACGACCAGAGCAGCAGCAGAAGACATGCCACATGCCATCCTGCTCCTAAGTGCCAGCATCATCCAACCCCCATTTGCTGCAGGCTGAGCCAGGCCTTCCTGCATCCCCCCAGGAGAAGCAGGACACCTCTGCAGCAGCCTGGTCTAAGGCACAGCTCAAACCCCACAGAGAACTATCCTATATGTGGAGTGTTCACAGGAACCCTGACAGCAGGGGTCATCAAAGTCTTCCATGCTCTTTAGCCCTGGTGTCCAGGGGCTGCCCAGCACCCCAGCTGCTGGACATCCCCCCACAGCCTGAGGTGGGCACCGCCACACAGCTCTGCCTCCCCAAGATGGTCACACTGGCTGCTACCGGCCCAGCCCGTCTGCGCAGCCGACTGCAGAGTCCCATGATGGCAGCAGCAAAGACAGCTTCTTGCACACGCAGCCTTTTAGCCGGCTGTCAAGGACCTTCTCCAGCAGCTGCAGTCCCCACTGGTGGTGTGCACAGCACGGGCTGTTGTGTTCTAGTCGCTGGGTGTCCACACCCCTTGTTGCCAGCTCTTAATGCAATGCAGCAGAAGCTAAAAATACACAAGTGCCACCCCCCATCATGTCTCTGAGCAGCCTGCTCACCATGGGATGTGCGTGATGGAGGTGGGGCCTGGCTCTGTTCCCAAAACGCTCCACCAAGATGCTTCCCTCAACTACTACAGCTGGGAAGCTCCATCTCGTGACCAAGCCAGGTCTGGCACAGGGCATGGCAGGAGCAGAGGGCAATGATGCTGCCTTGGGCTGGCCAGGCTGTCCTTCCCGCTTACTCCTTTCTGGCAGAGGGGGGAGGAAGGTAGGGAAAGAGCATGTAAAGAGGAAGGCTTGTGCAGCAGCATACTACCAGAGCAGCAGCAGGGCAGGGAGACCTTGGGACCATGGGGGAGGACCAGAACCAGTGCTCCTGGCTGTGGGTGGAGGAGCTGAGCACTCCTGGCAGCTCACTGTTCCCCCTGCCCTTCATCCTTACCAGCGTGGGTGCCCACATGCTGCTTGGCAGAGCAAAATCTCTCTGTGCACCCAGCACAAAGGGTCATGGCACCCAACAGTCTCATAATGAGAAAAAAAAGCCCAAGATGGGCCAGGAGCCCAGGGACACAGCCTGGGACAGAGCCGCAAGTGCCCTCAGGCTGCAGAGCCCCGGTTCCCCTGCGCCCGCTCCACTGCTGTCAGGACTCTGCTCCAGCCCCAGGGTGCTTTAGGAATAGCCCTCAGCAGCATTTGCTGTATGCGAGACATCAAAGCTCACATTCCACTTAGCCCCATAAAATTCAGGAAAACCCTTCATTTTATGCAGTGAGTGCTTGAATCGGGCTGTTCCCCACTGCCTCCCCCTGCTGCCAGCCACGCACTGCTGGGGACTGGGCCATTCCCACCACTTCCAAGCCCAGGCTGACAAGGTAGAAGAGCTCTCCAGAAGGCAGAAGCTAAGGGGTCACAGGCTTCCCTTGGCCCTCGCCAAGAGGCAAGCAGCGCTGCCTTGCTCTGACAGTCTGTGCGAGACTGGAGCATTTCCATGGCTGCAGAATAAGGAGATTTACAGGCACTGTAGAATAACTGCCTTTATTTTAGTTTGATATTGCTCAGGTTATTCAACAAGTCAGAGCTTGGTGGAAATACGCAGGAGTAGAAGACCCTTCAGTGCCCAGGCAGGAGCAGGACACAGACAGGAGAGGCAGCCCAGCAATTGATGATGCTGCTGAAGCCCTCAAAGAAAATCCATCGCTTATCATTGCTCCTGGGGTAGCTAGGCACTCCTGTTCCACCTCCGCCAACAGACAAGGCACTCTGGCATGAAGCCTTGTAAGTCACAAGGGAAGTGATGGGTTTCACGAGTAAGTCACAGTTTGGTGACAAATCCACCAGATTTTCATGCATTACTAAGAAAGAAGAGCTGTGTAAACACAGACCCTGTCTGCGCTAACAGCCCCTCATCTGGTGGCCCAGTTGGCAGTGCCCTGCATGCCAAGCCATCCCAATCCATGCAGGAAGGGCGGCACTGCTGTGGGGGTTACAGAGAGGAGATCCTCCTAGGACAGCCTGCTGTGAGACCCCAGCTCTCCAGCCCACGCTTCGTAATCCACTCATGGTGGACATGCACATGACAAGGCACATGCTCAGCGCAGCCACAGACCTGGGAAAGGAGAGAGCACATCCATAACTCATTCCCAAAGGAAGCTGACAGCTCTCCTGCCATCCCTCACCAGCATTTTGCCAGTCTTTGTACCCATGGGCCTGAACCCACACCTACACGACAACCAAGATGGAGCTTCTACAGGTGAGAGGCTGGCAGGGAGACAAGTACACATGGCCCTTCAGAGCCCTGGAACTATGCAAGCATCTCATCTTTTCCAGAGAGACTGCTCAATGGACTTTTGAAGGCAACAGCCCTCCTTGGTGCCATGAGGAGTCTGTCTACAAGGTGTGGGAGCTCCTGGACTCATGTGTCCACAGGGATGTGGAACAGCACCTCTTGCTAGTTTTGCCTCCAGCGCTGCTCAGCAGGGTGTGCAGAGCGTGGCAGGGAGCCGCCCACCACCTCGGGGAGCAGCCACCACCTTCACCACATCAATCAGGAACACAGAGAACCCCCAGGAGCCCTGCTGGGCCAGGCCTTCTTCCAAACACTGAACTCACAGTAACACTTCTGACAGATGCCCAGACCCTCTGAGGACACCCCAGGACTGCCTTTGCCGAGCTGGTGATGCTAGGAACATGGCAGCTCACTCTGTGACAGGCTGCAAGGATCAGCCTACACTGCCGCTGGTTCAGAGAACTCCAGATGAGCAGCTTGACCCCTGCTCACACTGGCATGCCTTCACCTCCCTCCCAGACTTCATCTGCAGGGGCAGTTACACCCTAGCAGCTGAGCCCTCTAAAATCTCAGTGCTGAGGGAGGATGGTTTTGCCGTGCTTAACACCCACATCATTTCAGCAATCCCATTTCCAGAGCAGCCAAACGTGCTGTATTAGTCCGGTGGGGTGGTGGGAATTTCTTACCTGGGCTTCGCTACCAGAGGATCCCTTGCCAGTTCCCCAAAGGCCCCGCTCTCCTCCAGGCCCTCCCCGGTAGTGCTGGTGGGCAAGACCTGCTGCGCTCCCCTCCTCCTCACCTTGAGGATAGCTCCACTTCTTTAGGACACTGATCAATGCACCATTTCCTACAGTATTGGAGCTCTGCACACACAGCTTCCTATACCTGCAGCGCCTGGCTTGCTGCAAGCTCAGAACACCATACTCGCCTCTTCCAAACCCTTCCCTCCCTTCCTCCTCCCCATTACCCTGCCGTGACAGCACGCTCTGCAGCTGCCCTGAGCAGCATGAAGATGCTGCTTCTGAGCTGGCTAGAGATGGCACCAGCTCGTGCTCTCCAGCAGATTTATCCCTCAGCTCAGTGTTCAATTTAATGGCTTCTCATTAAAGGCAGCACAAGCATAAATCAGCTCAGGGTGGACCAGTTTGTTTTATGCCTCCAGCCCTATTTCACCCCGACAGGCAGAGAGAGTCTCCCCACATGTAACAGGTCCTGTCCCCTTATCAGAGCGCCGATGGTTGGGTTCTTCCTCTGCACATGGTTAATACAAAGACCACTGGTTCATAAATCTCCTCCGGGAGCAGCAGGTAGTTATGATCCGATGCAGCAATTCAGAAATGGCAGCTTGGTGGGATGGGATTATTTCTGAGCAAGGGCAGATTCCCTGGCCCAGCTCTCCCAGCCCCGCAGATGTGATCTTCCCCAACCTCCCCGCTGGTGTTAGTCCTGGAATACCAAGTCATTAGCAGTAATTAGAGTAAACACGCGCTTTTGTAACATGTGTGTGATCAAATTCAAACAAGAACTAATACTAGGGACTTCGAGGGAAAAAAAGGGTTGCTCCTCTGCAGGGGACAGAACCCAATCAAGAGCAATTCCATTGCTGAAGAGAAAGCCCACCTTGTTCAATTGCCCCCATCAGACTCATCGCTCTAGGCTGCAGCTCAGGTCAAATTTCAGTGTGCTGAGCTGTGGCTCTTTCTGGAAATTTAAGGTCCCCTTCAGCCCCCTTCCCACCACACTCCAACTGTAACAATTCACACAAAGGACATGGTCCCCAGGCCTTGCCAGCTGAGTTGGGAGAAGGAGAGAGGCTCACAAACCTGCTTTTCTTTTTTCTGTATTTTCATTATCATCAAATCTGGGATGTTTTTTCTGCAAGACACAACACAAAAAAAAATTCACAATAAAGAGACTGGTGAACCTGCGGTGCTCCATCCTTCCACATCACCCCTCCAAGAGGCTGAGCCAACCCCGGCGCCACTCAGAGCAACAAAGCTGCAAGAGTGAAACACTCTGAGGGACAAGCTTGGACTGCTCTGCTGAGCCACGGCAAGGAGCCCAACCACACACCTCCCCACAGCTCAGTGCTACCTGGACCCCACCAGGCAAGATCAACCCTGCAGTCGCAATCCCAGCATGAAGCAGTGCACCCGGAGCTAGCAGAGATGCGCTCCACATCCCCAGAGCCCCAGACCCACACTGGGCACCCCCGAGACATGTTGGATGCTGCCAACCCCGCAGCAGCAAGGGAAGCAGTAAACAAACCAGCCGCTGCCAAGCAGTGATGACGTGGAGGGGATGCAGCTGAGGCGGGCTGCAAACCCCACTGCTGAGGAAGCATTGCTGGGTGGATGAGGAGGGGGTAGGTGAGGAGAGGAAGAGCTGTGCTGGCAGCCTCCATCTCCCCCGGGGCAGGACTGGCTGTGTCCCCAGGCCTGTGACCCTGCAGCACAGGGCTGCCTGCCTGGGCAGCACTTCGCTGGGCAGCCCGCAGGAGGAGGGGGCTGCAAGCAGAGGTGACTCCCAAGCGACCTCCCCGCACGGCGGTTACAGGTCCAGCTCTCAGCAGCACCTTTGTGAAGAATCACAGAATCATTATGGTTGGAAAGGACCTCCAGGGTCATCAAGTCCAACCTTTGTCCTAGCATCTCTCTAACCACTACACCATATCCTCAAGCGCCGCATCTATTCGTTCTTTAAACACCTCCAGGGATGGTGACTCCACCACCTCCCTGGGCAAGAGGTAGAGCTGCCTGCAGGACCAAGCTCCGCCAGCATCTACCACCGGAGGAGGGGAATAAGGATGGATCTGTAGCAGCACAGCACCTCGACAGTGTTCTGAGGCAAAGACTGTTCCCCAGGCTCCCTGCACCATGGCTCAGCACCTGCAACCAGCAGCTGTGGTCCGGCTTGGCCAGCGGCACCTTTTAGCTGGTCTGTCCCTGAGCAGCTGTGCCCAAACGCAGCAACCCAGCACACCACAGAACTTCTTTCTCATAACTAAGCCTGCCAGCACCTCCTGCATTCCTCCAAATGTGCCACAGAAGGGCCTGGCAGAGAAGGGGCTAAGCCAGGCTGCAAGATACCTGCAGCTGCAGCAGTGGTGCTCTCCAGGCTGGACCAGGTGGAAATTTCAGACTGAGCAGCCCCTACAGCTCAGAACAACCCTGCCAGGTTTCAGCAGAGAGCAGCCCCATCCAGATC
Source organism: Eurystomus gularis (assembly GCA_013400335.1). Lineage (NCBI taxonomy): Eukaryota > Metazoa > Chordata > Aves > Coraciiformes > Coraciidae > Eurystomus > Eurystomus gularis. The sequence goes on from VZZY01001530.1 coordinate 95,115, forward strand.
TGGGTTTGGTTCAGCTTTCAGACACTGCAGTAGACTCCAGGGTGCTCAGCTGACCCCTTGTCACCAGCAGCACAAGTGTACTGGCCTTCAGCCACCAGCCCCAGCAGGCGCCCAGCAGGTCCTGGTAGGAGGTCCTGCCAGGGCTCATCATAGCTCCCAGGACAGCAGATGCTCTTGCCCTGGGTCTGCTTCCCAGCCTTTCGCTCACAGATTTCCATCTGGAGTAACCCAGAAGATGGATCCTGGGCCTTCCAGCCCTTGCAGGCACTAGCATGCTCTTTCTGGCTCTCTGTTTTCTTTCCATCATCAAAAGGTTGTGAGCTCCCTCAAGCCACCCCTTCCCCAGAGCCCTGGCAAGCCATGGGGTCCCCTCAGTGCTCAGGGAGCTCTCCCTGTCACCTCCTCACCCTGAGGACTCACTCCCTGACATGTAACAGGGTGTCAAGCTTGTCACTTGGCAGGTACCAAGGGGTTTTGCAGGATAGTTTTGGAACACAGCTCACACAAGGCAAACAATGTCCAGGTCTGCAGGCTGAGCCCCGGCACCCTACACTGTGGATCACACGCATTTAGTGGCCTAGGTCCCAGCACGCTCATCACCTCCTGTATGGTGCTGACACGGGCAGTTGCCAGCAGCTGAATGAGAGGCATGAACGATGCCAGGAAGCTTGGTGCTGCAGAGAGCAAGCAGCCCAGCCCTGGTGCCTCTCCAGAGCCCAGGCAAGTGCTGCTAGACCCTGCTGCCATCAGCCGTGGTGGCTCAGCCCCACAGCCCTGGCCTCTGCTCCCACCAGCTGTGGATTTGGCACCATCCTGCCTGTTACCTCACAGGGGGCCAGGGCAGGATTCAGAGCAGGGCACCTTGGGCTGGCAGGACGATGGCTGCAGACAGGGAAGGGCAGCCAATGCCACAAGCAAGCCACACACTGGAACGAGCTTTTGACCAGCCATGCCTTGCTTCATGAGCCTCATTTCCAGCAGCAGGAAGCCAGACGCAGGCTCTTCCACAGGACAGCAAGCAGGCAGCCAGTGTATGTCATGGGTCAAGTGCTCCCAGAAGCTGCTGCAGGGAGCAGGGATGTTCCTGGGCTTCCTAGTAGAAAGGAGAGCCGGGATGCTGCTGCCAAAGAAGCCCTTGGCCTGCAGCCTGCTGCTTTTCTCCCCGGGGCACCTCTGGACGAGGATGGGGTGGGGTAGGTGGCCCATCTTTTCCCAGGGAGCACTCAAGGACTCACCTACACACACACGGCTCACAAACAACTTTCACCAGGTTAAAGTCACTAATGGGGAAGGACTCTGGCAGTTCCCTTGAGTGCAGCAGGCTGCAGACCACCCCTTGCTTTAGGGGTTTGCAAGAGGCATGGCAGAAGCCAAGCCACTGGGCTAGCCAAGCCACGGCCGGCAGCACTAGCACACAGCAATGGAGAAGGAGCCCTTGGCCAGCTCAGGACAAGGGCACAGGTTCAGGAAAGGACATGGGAGAGCAGAGTGTGGGAGGAGGTTTCTCTGGGATGAAAGCAGAGTGGTCAATTCTCAGCACACACCTTTGTTTCTACTCAGATTCACACCCACAGGTGACCTGTGGGAGCCCGCAGATGAACAGGGAGGTGTCTTGCACAGTGCCCACTGTTAGCAGCAGCGGGCAGCTCACGGGCCATGTCCCCTCCTCCGGCAGCAAGGGTTGCTCACAGCCGCAAATGGAGCCGCTCTGGCCCTTGGCAGGGAAAGGGCCCAGGAGTCCTCACTGCAGGCCACAGTTGAGGACAGACTGCCCCGAAAGCACTCAGCTTTCAGGCTGAGCTGGCAAGGGACAGGCAGGAACAGAACAGGCAGATCTTCCTCTCACCCAGCTTCCTCCCAAAGAGCCAGGAGGAAACATCTACAAGTCTTCCTTCGCCTCTGTCCCCACATACAAAGCTTGAACTTGCCAAGCTCTACATGAGCATCACCCGCTCTGTACACGCCCCATCACTGGCGAAGCCCAGCTGCTTGGCACAGCGAGCAGTGCCAGGGCCAGGCCAGCCTCAAGGCAGGGCAGTTCCATGCTCAGCAGCAGTCCCAAACCACCAGCAGACAGGTCTTACCTAGGCTCCATTCTTGTTCCAGCTGTGAGACAGGCACACAGCAGTATAACCCGCACTGTGAACCCGGGTATTTACACAACACTGAAACCAAAGCATGCATCTGTCTTGATAAAACAAGGCTGGAATACCTGTCAGACCCAGAGGAGACAGCTTGGCAGAGACCACTCTGACCGTGTGCAGTCACTGCAATGTGGAGGCACTTGGCCTCCTGTCTGCACACGGAGCTCACCACAATGAGAGGCAGTCCCATGAGGATGGACCGAGGCCTGCACTGGGCCCTGCTGCAGCTCCTGGGATGACAGGCCATCCTGGTTTGGGGAAGGCTAAGTTAAGCTCTGCTGGTCAGGGACCAGGGTCACTGCTGCCACTTGTGAACCCAGACACCAGGGAACTGGGGGCATTTCAAACATCGTATTGGTCATAATCCTGTGGAGTAGTCATGTCCTGCCATCACCTCTTAGGGGACAAACTGGAGAGGAGGAAAGGGACACGCTCATGTCTGCACGGGGCTGTGGTCTGCTTTTGCCTGTTGCATCCAGACCATCTCGCCTGGCCATGGAGACAGGAACTTGCCCAGCATCCTGAAGGGAAATGCACCTGTGAGGAAGCAGCACCACGTGGCATGCAGATATACAGAGAGAGAACCCCATTTAACTAGCCATTTCCATGCTAATTAAGTATTTGCAGATTAAAGAGAAACTCTAATCTCAAATGAGACAGCCCAGTTTTCTAGATGAGCTTATGGGTTTCATATGGAGATCAACATGTTCCCACTAGCATATCATGCAAGCGCTCCAGGCTGCTGGATTCAGCTTTATTGCTGCTGTCACAAGCGGGGAGTTTTTATTCTCCATGCTCAAGTTTTTATGCCTTTTTAACCCAAGATAATCGACACACGTCCCACACCAGCACTGCCAGCCTGCAACACGCCCAGCACCAGGTGGTCACCAGGCTTTTGGCTGCCACAGCCAAAGGCAAGTCCTCCTTCGTGAGGCTGTGGTGCTACCTGCTCTGAAGCCCCGTGGTGCCGGGCACTGCACACCAGCAGCAAGCACACCAACACTCTGCGCTGGCAGGCTGACCAAGCGCTCAGGAGCTGTCTCGTTGCATTTCAAGAGGCAAACAAAGCAGTGCTGAAAGCTGTGTTTTGTCCCTCGACACAAACAGACCAACTCACTGTGGCACGGCCTCTACAAAGCATCTGCTGCTAGCAATGACGTTTCCAGTTACACAATTTGGGGCACATCAGGTTACTATCCTCCTCCCTTGGATTTATTTTTATTGTTTGTAAAGAGCAAGACATCCCTACACCAGATCGAATCCATATCATGCCAGTATTTCCTGTTGCTCCCGTCTGGGCTTCTCCAAGAGCTGCAGCATCTGTGCACAAGTCGAAAACATTATCAGAAATTCCATACCTGAGCCAACACCAACCCAAGACCAAGCAGCGACCATGTGCTCTTCCCCTTCTACCAGCCTTCCCACAAGAGTGGCCAAGCTCTCCTCTGCAGCTGGAGGACTGATTTTCCCAGTTCAGAGGCTGAGGCTGGCTGACATACAGCTCACAGGCTCCCAGAATCCTGCGGACATACGCAATGTTCCCACCACGCAGCCCCCAACACCAGTCCTGCAAGCACAAATATGTACAAGCACTCCACGACAGCAACCACAGCTCACTGTGGGGAGCAATCATAGAATCATAGAATGTTTTAGGCTGGAAGGGTCCTCTAGAGGTCATCTAGTCCAACCTCCCTGCACAGTAGGGAGACATCTCTACCTAGGTCAGGTTGCTCAGAGCCCCATCAAGCCTGACCTTGAATGACCCCAGGGATGGGGCCTCCACCACCTCTCTGGGCAGCCCGTTCCAGTGCTCTATGACCCTCATGTTAAAGAACTTTTTTCTAATATCCAACCTAAATCTATCTTTTCCTAGCTTAAAACCATTACTCCTTGTCCTATCACTACAAACCCTTGTGAATAGACCTTCCCCTGCCTTCCTGTAGGCCCCTTCAGGTACTGGAAGGTCAGTATAAGGTCCCCCCCGGAGCCTTCTCTTCTCCAGGCTGAACAGCCCCAACTCCCTCAGCCTGTCTTCATATGAGAGATGCTCCATTCCCCTGATCATTTTTGTGGCTCTCCTCTGGACATGCTCCAATATGTCCACATCTTTCATGTGCTGGGGGNGTGGCTGCTCTCTAGTATGTCCTCTCCCAGCCTATACTCCTAATGCAGGTCGCCCTGGCCCAAGTGCAGGACCCTGCACTTGGCCTTGTTGAACCTCATAAGGTTCATCTGGACCCACCTGTCCAGTCTGTCCAGGTCCCTCTGGATGGCATCCTGTCCCTCTGGTGTATCAACTGCACCCCCCAGCTTGGTATCATCCACAAACTTGCTGAGGGTGCCCTCAATGCCACTGTCAATATCATTAATGAAGATATTAAACAACACTGGTCCCAGCACAGACCCCTGGGGGACACCACTCGTCACCTTCCTCTATCTGGACATTGAGTCATTGACCAACACTCTCTGGATGTGACCATCCAGCCAGTTCTTTATCCACTGAACAGTCCACCCATTGAACCCATAATTCTCCAACTTAGAGATAAGGATCATCTACCATTTGTACACACAGCTCCATCAGCCCCCGTCCCTGCAGAGTGGTTCACCTCTGTGCTCCCTCAGAAGATCTTCTCAAGATCATCTTCAGGTGGAGGGGAAAAAGGGGCATTGAAAATGAGCTGTGAGCAAAGGCAAGGAGAAGCCACAGTGGCCCACGTTACTGAACCTGTAAAGACACAGATCTTCTTCAGGACTAGAGAACTTTCAACATGTGTTTCAGAAACACACTAGCCAAGTTTGGGGGAGGAGGTCAACGTATTAAGGGAAAGGAACAAAGCTCTACAGCGGTAAGAGGGATACAGCCGAAGGCATGTGTGAACTAGTCCCTCTTGGCCTGGATTAGCCCCAGCACCTGCAGGGCATCCAAGCAGGAGCCTATGAAGCCAGAGCCTTGGCCACGGTGCCCCACCCAGAACCCATGAAGCACGTTAACCCATTCAAGTTAGCAGAGACAAAGGAAAAGAACATTTTGAGACCACAGCACTGGGGAGGGGCTGTGTGCTAGGACTGCCTTTCAGCACATCACGGACAGCCCCGAGCAGCCCAGGGACCACGCAGGACAAAGCCATCGCAGATGGGTCATCACTGAGGATGCTTTTCAAGACTGTATCTGATGGAAAGACAGAGTGCCATTGCCTACGTCCTGTTGCATGTCACAAGGAGAGAAGGGTCTTGGCACAAAAGCCAAGGTGCCTTTCCAAACATTCCACCATACAACACATCTCCACACCAGAGCATCCAGTTTCTTGCTTGTTCAACACTCGCTGCTGAAGGTCTATCTCTGAGCAAACAAAACACACACTTGTGTGCTCACTCCCAAGTGCAATCCATGACTGATGCACAAGCTGGGCGACATAAGCAGAGCACTGAGGGCTCCATTTGTACATGCAGCTGCTACACCACCATTAGAGTAGGAAACACATACCCCTGCACCCAGCCCACAGAGAGTCACCAAGGAGAATGAGAGCAGCACCTGGACAAGTGTTCACTTGGATGATGTGGAACAGTAGGTACACCCTCTCTGCATGGCTGCATCCCCAAGCTCAGGATCCTGGCAAGCAGAACTCATGGTGTGGGATGAGCTTGCTCAGGGGAACCAGCCACACCAGCTCCTCAGGGCCTCACTTTGCCCAGATGCCCACAGCACCTTCCTATCACTGTTCAGGGCACCCCGCAGGCCCTCTCAGCACCCCACGGCAGAGTGCACTTCTGCAAACACAATGGCAGGTTGAGGGTGTTCAGGGCACCCTCTGCACAGTCCCCATGTGTCAGGCAAGGTTTTTACAGCTACACAGGCAACACATCCTTCCTGGCTCATAAAATGCTCTGAAGCATGGAAATGGAGCCACAGGTGCTTAGACAATACCTTGACAGGATCAAACCACCTCGCAGAGGCAAGTTCACATGGGCAGCAACTCTCCCAGCACCTTCCTCCATTGTTTCTAACCACCATGTTCCCTCGAAACCTTCTGCCCAGCTGATGCTCCAGCCTGGGTGTGCGTTCCCTCTCCTAGACATCTTCCAACGGCCAAGCTACAGCACCATTCAAGATCAGAGCTCCTGTTGGGGCCATCCATATGCCACATAGCATGTGTCTGCTCCTCTGCGCTTCAGAGAGCCTCCTCTTGCAGCTCTCCCTGAGGTCCCGTGAGGGCCTGTGCTGGAACAGGAAGCTTGGCTTTCCACACCTCTCTTGATTCTCTCTTCCTGTTATTTTATATTACATTTATGTCCTGTGTAGGGGGCTGAGCAGTGCTGGCGGCCCCGCACGGCACAGCCAGGCAGAATGCCACACACGGCCAGGCTCAGCTCTCTGGCTCTCTGACACTGCTCTGCCTGCCCAGGGCTGTGCTCTGAGGAAGGCTGGCCCGAAGTCAGAGAGGACTGAAGCCGGAAATAATGGCATACAGCAGCACTCTCTGCACTCACCCCCCAGGAAAATCCAAGACAAAACTCTGCTCGGGGTGACCAGCAATTTCACAGCACATCCGATGCTTGCACGAGCTGGCAAGACTGAGAGCAAGAGGGGCAAATTCAGGAGGCTGGGGAAGGCTCGGAGAAGTCTGTGCCAGTCAGTTGGCGAGGAAGAGCTCCTGTCCAGATCTGTCTGTCCAGCACAGGGGATGCTGGGACCCTGCCCAGTGTGCCACCACACCTCATGTCAGAGCACACCGCCCAGAAGAGGTCCCCAGCCAGTTTCCAGCAGACATCACCACCAAGAGCAGCTTCCAGCCCTTTTTCTCCAGCCATGCTGAGCCATCCCGCAGCGAGAAAGTATCCCTGGCTCTTTTACTAAGCCTTTAGAAGCACATCCCTGGCCACACCACCTGCCTACAGCAGGGGCTAGCCTAGAAGAACATTTCACAGCCCCTTTGCAAGTCTGATCTACCCAGAGGAGTTCCTGCAAGGTCAGGCTGACCTGCCAGACTTTGTACTCGAGCTCACATCTGCCTGAAGAAGAGCTGAACATGTCGTAACTATCACTGTTATTGGGCCAGCAGCAGGGCTGGGTGATAGTCATCTGTGGCAGAACCCTCTGAGCGTGCCCCAGTGTCCCCACAGGCAGTCGCCCACAGCGTCTCCCACACGGCCACTGTGATGGCATGTGGAGAAACCCTGCAACACCACTGCGACCACACAACTGTAGGGAACAGTGTGAGTCGCAGCGCTGGAAGCAGGACATCTAGAAGACAAACTGCCACAGGACACCAAAGAATTCCTAGTATGTGCTTTGCAAACATAGTTACAATGCTCGCTGGCCTGCAACTGGTAAACAGTGTTAAGCAGCTCTTCAGGGTCCCTCTTTGCCCACCACACAGATCTCAGATAACCTCAGACGTATCCCATAGCAGTCCCCAAGTCACAACCCAAAGAAGTCCCCCAGTTTAATGGTATAAGCATATTTTTGGCTAAGATTTCAAACTGTAAAGACAACAAAGTCTCAAACAGTGTTCTCTAGCATTAATTTCATTTGCATACTGCATAGCTAGCAGTCTGTAACCACAGCCAGCAGCATTGTTCTCCTGCTTCAGTCTGCCTGGGAAGATGCTTGCTGCAACACCCACCTCCACTCTCAGTGCTGAGGGTACCTGCGGGGGCAATCCCGATGCATTGGCCAGGGGTGCCCACGTCACAGCCCCCATAACCTTCCTTCCAAAACTGATGGTGTTTAACATTATCACAGAAGAATAAATAATGTCTAATACTCATCTCATCACCTGTGTGACGGTGAGCTCTGTGTGAAGTTTGCTCACACATCCAGCTCATTTTGGGAACTGCAGGTCTTCAGGCAGCACAAACGAGCCTTTGCACGGGGGAACGTGCTGCAGGAGCAGGCCCACCACAGGAAGCCCAGCACCCAGGGCTGCTAATGGGGCACAGCAGGAGCGGGTGGCTCACCGGGAGACAGCTCACAGCCTGGGCTACTGCATGCTCCTTCCACCCAGAGCACAGCCCGGGCTCTGGGGGTGCACAGCCCCCAACCTGAGACCCTGCTCGGGCCAGTTGTTAGCTCCGAGAATAGCTCATATCAGCTGCAGAGGATCAAACAGTTGCCCCAGGGATGGGAAGCACCAACTATTTTCAGCTTTCTGGGAGAATTTCCGGGCTAGGGGAGTGCAACAGTGAGGGAGGCCAAGTGTCAGCCCCCCAACCCAGCAGGAGGAAGAGCTTGCAGCTTACCATGCTCCATCAAGGTCTTGTTTTTCCAAAGAAAAGGAAAGGGTTTCAAAGAGGGTTTAAACCTCAGACTTGCTTTTTAAAAAACAATTTTCCAGACTCAGAAGCCACAGTTTCACACCAGGAAAATACAAAATATGCAGACTTCCGAGCAGAGGCACGATCCCAACATCTCCCACGTGCTCTCCCCAGGCGGCTGCAGACCAGCCCCGGGGCCAGGAGGAGACAGCCTGGGTCAGAGCTGGCCTTGGTGCTCATACCCCTCATCACAGGCACTCAGCAACCTGCTGCTGGCTCCTTTTCCCTGATATCTTTGCAGGTCACCTTTAAAAGCCACATGAGAGCCCTAAAACTACTTTACAGGCTGCAAAATTAGTTGTGCCCATAAAGAGGTTCTTTATGGCAGTGTGTGATGCCAGCTCCGGAGCACGACTGCTTCCAGGCCTGGGCAGCAGCAGGAGCAGCCACTGCCCACTCCATGGAGCAGCACCTCTGCCCCTCTCCAGGAGCCTGGGGTCCAGGATGCTCATGGGCTGTGGCTGCACTTCAACCGCACCACCTCACATCTCAAGAGAATGTCCAAAGGACACTGATGGAAGCACTTAAAAGCCTACAATGAAAGTTGCATGAGCACTACTTGCTGAACTTCTGCAGGCAGCCGTTCCACAGAAAAGGCCTTGCCCACCAATGCTGCATGCTAGCAGCAATGCCAGCATCCAGATCCAAAGCTTGGATCCAAAACTGGGAAGGAGAAGCCCATCTGTGCTGGCACTTGCATCCTCCATCAGCCCTGCAAACAGGAGGCACAGCTGCTGTGCCACTGCCTAAGAGCAGAGGAGAAGGAAGGGGAGAAATGGAAGCGAGTTAATGCTGTACAATCCCTGTCCGACTGCTCAACTTGGAAATAGCAGTTTTCTGACTTAAAAAAAAAAAAAATTCCAGAAATTTGCACATAAAATGTTAAAGCCCCAGGAAAGGAACCCCAGCTCACCTCAACTCCGCTCTGCATTACCGGCGAGCATGGGGACTGAGACCGGTGGATGCACAGGCCAGCCCGGGGGACAGTGCTGCAAAAGCTCTGCCAAAGCCAAGCAGGAGCTGCCACAGCAGCTGGCTGGGGAGAAGACTCATCTGGCAGCCTTGTCTGGGGGTCAGATGTAGAGGGGCCAGAAAGGGCTCACTAGAAGAAAGTGGGGGCTGCTAAAAAATACCTGGGCTTGCAGGAGCTTTCCACAAGGATGACCTTGTCCAATGTTCAACCATAAGACTAAGGCTGAGATAATGCTGAGACAAATGAAGTCCAGATCAGCAGCTGGAGTAGGGCTGGAAAGAGGCTGCAAAAGCACCTGGCAGCTGCCAAGAGATCTGGGCTGGGAGAAGTCACTGACCCAGGTTATTGGTAGGAAACTTCTCTATAGCTTCCCAGGAAAATCAGGGTTATGGCTAAGAAAAAGAAAATCCAGAGGAGCAGTCGGGTGTGGGAGGGCTCGCTCGGGCAAAGCAGGGGCTGCCAGAGGCCTCATGTGGGAAAAAGCCTTCATCAGGGAAATGACATGGGGCTTGACCAAGGCTGGGCTGGAAAACCAGGGTTAGGGTTCAGAGAAAGTCTACAGCTCACGTGGGGCTGGAAAGGGGCTGCCAAAAGGAAGAGGGGCTGCCAAGAGGTCTGGGCTGGGAAAGGGCTAGGCCCTCCCTATAGGTCAGCTGGAAAACATCTCCAAGGGCCGGAGTCTTGGCTGAAAGGAAAGGTTACACAGGCAGCTGGAAAGTTGAGAGAGACCTGGGGCAGGAGACACCTTTCCCTGGGAAATGGTTGGGGCCCTTCCGTAGGGCGCAGCAGGCAAACAAGAGTGTGGGTTGAGAAGCAGAATGCTGGAGTGAAGCTGGAAAGGTGCTGTCAAAGGTAAGCAAGGGCTGTCAAGAGTCCTGAGCTGAGAGAAGGCTCTGGTGTGAGCAGTGGGTTAGGGGTCTTCCCTAAAGTTCTTCGTTGAGAGATAGGTTTGAGTAAAAGAGGGAACTTACAGCTGAGCCTGGGCTGGGGCTTCAACAGCAAAGCAGGGGCTATTCAGAGCACTGGGCTGGCTCAAAGTTGTCATCTGGGCAACGGCCATGGGGCCTGTTCTACTGTTCTGCAGGAAAAGGAGAGCTGGAGTCAGGGTTAGGGCTGAGAGAAAGCCTACAGCTGTGCTGGGCTGTGGCTGGAAAGGGGCCTTGGCTGGGAATCATATTCCACACAGTTATCAAAAGGTTCCGCTATAAAACTAGGGTTAGGGTAACACTGATGGAAAGAGAAAGCCTAGAGATGCATTTGGAGCAGGGCTGGAAACAGGTTGCCAAAGCAAAATGAGGGCCTGCAGAGAGACTGGGGCTTCAAGAAAGCTTTGGTCTGGAAAATGGCTCAGCAGCCTTCTCTACAGCTTCCCTTGAGTGGGGCTGGAAAGGGGATGCCAAAAGGAAATGGTCAGGAGACCTGTGCCAGGAGAAGTCTCTGGTCTGCAATATGCAGACAGCCATGTCTTCACAGCCATGTCTACCCATTCCCAAAAAAATGAGTGCTAGGGATAGAACGAGGAATGAGAGCTTCCATTGGAGTGGGGCTGGAAGACAGCTGCCAAGACACTTGGGATGGGAGACATCTGTACCCATGCAATGTCTGGGGGTCCTTGTCTAAGGCTCAGCAGGAGAATGAGGATTGGGTTTGAGAGAAATAAGACTTCTCCATTTAAGGTAACACAAAGACAGTCACGGTAACAGGCTTCTGCCCTCCTTCTCTCAGGTGCAAAGGGAACACAGCACAGTGACAAACAGCATTTTTTAAAATCAAATGTTTGTTTTGAGAGGCTGGCACTCTGCTGAGGCTGGCTGAATTTATACAAGGACAGGTAAGAGATCAAATTTTGCCTTTTTCTGTAACCTCTTCCTCAAAAACAACATCCGTTCTTGTTGAAACCCTACAAAAAAGCCAGCCCGAGGCACTGCAAAGATTTGCGCTGCAAAACAGTGAGAGCTAGACAAGGATTATTCCAGCTGAGCAGAGGAGCTTCATCACAGAGAGCACCAACACCACCTAAGATTGAATTACATTAAAATGTATCTTGTGGGAAGGAGCTGTAATTAGACTGGCCCATGAGTCTGATGGTCTCCACAGCCAACAAGCTGAAAGTGTAGCATGTGTTAACAAGCAGCAGAGTACTGTGCCCACAGGTCACATATTCCAAGAGCAGGCAATGGAATGAGTTTGCACCACCCAAGTTGCTCTCAGCTGACTTGCCCTTCAGGAGACTCCTCTGGTGGGTTCTCACATCTGAAACACCAGATGATTTTTCAGTGCGCAGGTGAGGATCAGCCAAACAGGGCCAGTTCTCAGGGTCCCAATAGAACAAGCACTTTGGTGGAACTGTGCAGGGGTTGCTTTTGTTCAGTATCAAGCCCCTTGCTACAAGAAAGACATTGAGGCACTGGAGTGTATCCAAAGAAGAGCAATGAAGCTGGGGAAGGGTCTAGAGCACAAGCCTTCTGAGAAGCAGCTGAGGGAACGGGGGTTGTTAAGCCTGGACAAAATGAGGCTCAGGGGAGACCTCGCTCTCAACAACTCCCTGAAAAAAGGCTGGAGAGAGGCAGGGGTTGGTCTCGTCTCCCAAGGAAGAAGTGACAGGACAAAAGGAAATGGCCTCAAGTTGCACCAGGGGAGGTTTAGGTTGGACATTAGGAAAAATTTTTTCCCGCAAGGGTTGTCAAGGCCAGTTGCAGGCTGCCTAGGGCAGCGGTGGAGTCTCCATCCCTGGAGGGGTTTCAAAGCCATGAAGAGGTGATGCTGAGGGACATGGTTTAGTGGTGGACTTGGCAGCGTTAGGTTTACGGTTGGACTCGATCTTAACAGGTCTTTTCCAACCTTATATGATTCTGTGGTTCACAGAAACTGGGAACAGGGCCCAAAACCAGTAAGGCACAGTCAGGGGCTGCCCCCATCTTTCCCTTAGGGCCACATCCAGCCTTGCCTCAGCCCCTTCCTCTCCCAAACTCCTGCACGTGCTCCACACAAGCACCAACACAGACAGGCCCCACAGATGACTTGACACAGCACAATCTCCAAGTGCAGGCTGGTATTCCACCAGGACAGCCTTCCACCAATACCCTTCAAGCGTTCTGTGTCCCAACAGAAACAGATGCTCCAACAGCCCCTCAGTCACAGACACATCAAGGCACTTCTGAAAAAGTTTCATTCATGGCCTTTATCCAAAGAGCAACTTTCATTTCCTGCAGGGAAATCCCATCTGTAGCGTGGTGAGGAAGGCAGGAGCCAGCCACTCTGAATGCAGTCCGGCGTTGACTTTGCCTTCGCTTCCCAGCTCTGTGCCCCTGGCTCCCATCTCCAAGCCCTGCCCTCTCTTCTCTCTGGGCTCAGGGCAGGCATGAGCACAGCCCTGACTGTTCCTCAGGTCCTGTCCCCAGGCTTGACACCAACAGTCAAAAGAGCCACACAGACAAAGCAGAGGCCTCAGCTTCTGCAGACATTGATGGCATTTTCCCAGGAAAGCTCCTTATTCAGCATGGATGAGAATTTTTTTACTTTATTAGAGCACATATCTGCAGTACAGTGCCATGTTCAGCTGCCTGCAAGAGGCAGGTGACTTACTTCTTCAAAGGGGAAAAAGAACAGATTTTATCTGTAGAATTAAGCTGCAGCCAGGAAACAATGTCTGCAGTTAAAACAAAAATCAACACCCAACCATCAGGTCCTTAGAGACTGTCGATCCTCTTCAGAAGGATGAACAAAAAGGGCACGTGGCTTTCTCCAAAGGAAGAAGAAGGAGCTGGGATTCAAAGAGTGCTCACAAGCCACCTCTTGAAGGACAAGGGGCACCCACAGGTGCACGCAGGCACATCCACCCACATGCCAGAAACACTGGTGTTAATACACTCAGGAAACCTGCACTCTCTTTTCACCTCTAAGGAGGGATTCTGTACCAAAGCCCCTCCAGAGCTGCTGCAGCGAAAGCAGAACCAGGCAGCAGCCTTGGGCTGCAGCCACAGGCACCATCAACAGTCCCTTGTAAGATGACGTGTACCACAACACAATACATTTGGATTCTGATTTTCAGCTCACAACCATGGCAAACATTCACGACACAACCAAGCCACTCAGCACCCTGCACACGCTCAGCGAAGCGATAAAAATGCAGCAAGGAGATTGCATTTGCTTCTCGGCAGGCCTCTGGGATAGCTGGGTCCCAGGCCAGAAGCAAGAGCCCCTGATACCTGCTCCTGAAGCCAAGCAAGATGGGTCCAGCAGGAGGAGAGGCTGCCCTGCGCCATGGCTGGGGCGAGGAGCTCCCCCAGCCACTACTTTCGGTCCAAGGTAAGGGCACACTGCCAACCAGGAGCGCACAGTGGCACTGCAGGCTCATAGCACCATCTTAAATCACTCCAAAAATGTACATTGGGGTCCATGCCTCAGCTGCACACCCTCACCAGGAGCTAAAAGGCAGCATTCGGAGATTAGCAGTTTTCCCAGACACTTTTCCTACATGGCAGGCTGGAAGATGAACTCATTCCATGGTTCACCAAAGACATTCAAGGGGAATAGGAGCCCCACACTTCAGGCTGGAGGCCCCTCTGCTTATTACGAACGAGGTAGGTATGCTAGAACAGTATACCCAGCTCCACACACCATCACTCACCCCCCAAACCAGCTCTCACTGGTCTCAGTGGAGATGTACCCTCTCTGGGCTGATCCTGCCTGCCAGCCATGCTCCCCACAGCCCAAGGGTCCCCTTCCCAGGTGCAGCCCAGCCAGCTCAGGCTCCAGGGAGGTGCCAAGGAAAAGGTCTCACTGCAAGCGGCTCCTTTGACATAGAGGCGTCAAGAAGTGTCTGACCTCCATCTGTCAGAGACTTCTGGTGACACTTCCTTCCAGATGAGAGGTGCAAGCCTCACCCACCTCCCCAGCATCATGTGGCCCTTCTCTCTCCTCTCTCTTATAGTTCTGGTTACTGAAAAGGTCCCTTGAAAATACAGATCCCAGCCAGGCACAGCACTTTGCATGCAGCCTCAAGGAATGGGCAGGAGGGCAGGGAGATAAGACCTGCACAGCCATGCCATGAAATTCCTGCTTTGCAGACAAGGAGGTCTGCTCTGCTGAAGTGCCTCAGGAAGTGCTGCATCCCCTCAGCAGCTGGGCACAGCTTGAAGGAAAAAAGATTAGTCAGAAGTGCCGGGTCCAAACCTGCTGCCCAGGCCTGCAGGCCAGCCAGCAGCAAGCCAGGCTCATAAACCCCTGCTAGCCCAGGTGGAGCTGGGGGGCTCAGCACACCCTTGCTGCTCTGGTACCAGAAGATGTGCTAACCTGCCCCGACAAAGGCTGGCAGAGGTCAAAGTACAGACTGATGAGAAGATTCAGATGTCTCCAGAGCAGGGGCCAGCGTTTCCAGCAGCACAGAGCTGCGGGAAGCACCCACAGCCACAGCACAAGGGCCCTGCTCAGCCCTCCAGATAAGGCAGCAAGAAAGGGCATCAGGCAATGGGACAACCAAGAGCTTTCAGAAGACCGTCTTACAAGTAAAGGGGCCCAGTCTTTCTTTTACCCCACACCACCAACCCTTATGCCAGTGTCAGCAGCTGTCCTTGTGTGCCCACACCATTCTGGGAAGCATCTCCACTGCTTCACACAAGCCTCAGAAGCAGGTCTTTGGGGAAAGGAGGTGCTGCTCCAGCTCGGGCTCCACCACTTGCTGCCATCGTAACAGAAGCCCTTGGCCCAAACATGGAGAAGCAGTGTCTCCTGTCTGACAACAAACCTTACAGGCTTGAGGAGAGGGAAGAACAGTCAGCAGTCACTCCCTACCATGCAGAGATGACACTGAGCCACGTCACTTTTGTATCAGGGTTAGGTATCACGTGAAACCTTTTCAGGCCTTTGCAGAGCTGAAGCTCCAGCAGGACCTCCCACAGTTCCAGTACTCAGTACTTGGCACTGGTCAGAGGCATAGAATGGCATCAGCATCTCATGGCACGTCCCATCCCACAGCCTGGAGAGCCTCTTGCATCAGCACATTGACCAGAAGCATGCTGGACCAAGCTGAAGCAGTGTGCTTCAGTCATCAAATGGGGACCAGCCTGGCAAGCAAACATGCATCATTCCCAAAGGAGCAAAAGTGTCTGTGTCTGCCTGAAGACAGCTGGGGGAAATGAGTACTGGCCATTGCTGGCCAAGAGGTTCACTGCATGGTCCTGCTACTCCTGCCCTCATCACTAGGAGCACTATGGAGTAGCAGGACGACAGGTTAGGACTGATGGGCTCTGGCAGGCTCTCCCAGGCAAGCTGGAGTAGAGGTCCCCAGGGCCTGGAAGCACCTCCAGAGGCACTTCCAGGCCCTGGAAGGGGCCTCCAGAGCACTCTCCACCCTCAGTAGCTTTGCTGTTGGCAAGGCAGACAGCAAGCCTGAGGACAACCAAATATGGCCCAGGCATTAGCCATCCTCCCTACCTGATACACCCACACTGCAGGTGAGCAGGAAAGGACCCACGGGTCTGGCTGGGACAGATCAAGAGCAGAACCCAAGAGCCTGCACTGTCCTTCATCTGCTTGGCTCGACCAACACGCTTCTCCAAACAGCAGAGAAACATCTGCAGTCCCCTGGTGCTGTTTGGTTCTTGCTACCTCACCAGTTCCCGATTCCAGGCAGGGCTGCACAGACGCGTCTCTGCCGGCAGAGCTACCGGAGCCTGAAGCCCGAGTATCTGTGGTGCAATCCAGAGGGACTTGGGCAACAACATTCCGGGGGGCTGCTCGGGAAGGGACTCTGCAGAGCCATGGCCCTGCCACCGGGTCCAGAGGGCTGCTGGGGCTGACAGGCAGAGGAGCGCCTGCAAAACACCGAGGGGGCAGATACGTGCCGCGGCAGAGCGACAGGCACGTCCCTCCCCGGCTCCTCCCAGCCCCCGGCGGGCCCAGCCGGGGCGGGCAGCGCGGCCC
>VZZY01001530.1:111526-123308 GCA_013400335.1 Eurystomus gularis
TGCCCCGCTCTCCACGGAGCCCAGGCGCGGAGCCCGGCCGCGGGGCACCGTCCCCGGAGCCGGGCCTGCGGAGCCGCATTCCCGGCTTCCCTCCACAGATCCTCCCCCACATCCTGCCTCCAGCCCTCACTGGGGGTAGAGAATGCAAATCCTGGGTTGTAATTTTTCCAAGTTAAAAATAGCCCGGTAGTTCAGTAGGAGCGAAGCAGCAGCAGCAGCGAGCAGGGGGCTGGGGAGCTGGCAGCTTTCCTTCCACACGCCTTCCTTCCCGAGCAGGGGCCGCGGACACGGCCTCGGCGCCAGAGCCCCCAGCACCCCGGCTCAGGGGCCAAGCTGAGCGGCCAAGCACTTCAGAGCTGCCCCAGCACTCCCGGCCCTGCTGCTCTGCACAGGACGAAGGGAGAAGGGAGCGTACGAAGAGGTGCAAATAATCCCAAACCCGGGAGGGTGCGAGACGGGCGCACATGTCCTGGGCGGGCCGGGCAGAGCATCGCACCAACAGCCAGCCCCAGGGGAGCCACAGCTGAGCTCCAAGCAATTTCCTGTTCTTAAAATATTGTAATCTTTAAAAAAAGGAGGAGAAATGAACCGTGTTCTCTGCGGGGCCAGGGGAGCCGAGAGATCTACTGATAAGGACACCCAGTGCAGGTGGCAGTCCTGCCAGCCGAGCCATGCAGCACCTTTCCAGGACACCCAGCTCCACTGCTCCTCAGGGGAACAGGCAGCAAGACTGTGACAGGCAGGCAAGAAATACCTTCAACCTCCTTGTCACTCACCCAGTGGGACAAGGAATAGCCTCAACCTCCTTTCCACTCACCCAAAGGGACAAGGAATACAGCAATGCTGCTCAGCATTCCCCCTCCAAAACGCCTGCTCAGCGCCAACACTTCTGCTCCTGAGCCCTTCCAGGCAACCTCCTGGCCCTAACGTGACGGCGTGACAACCACATCAGAGACCTCGGGGAGACGCCTGGGACAGTGCCGCTGCCTGTGCACAGAGGATGCTCTGTTGGCACCCAACCAACCAGAGCGCACACGCAGCCTGGATGCAGCCCCCAGTAATGCAGCTTCAGTCAGCTGCGCTTCATGACTCTCATGACAAGCTCACGTGGCAAAAAACGGCAATAGCTCCTTTTTGGAGACTTTCCAAATGCAGCTCCTAACCCAAGACCATAACCACAATGACCTTCAGCAGCAACTTCAAAGCTGCACTGTGCCACAGGGCTGAGAACTAAGGGCTCACTCAGACTCCAGTGAGCACAGCAGCAAGCAGGGACCAACAGCAAAAGGGAGGAGAAAGCCCCAGAACAGTGGGAAACACCATCCATTTTGTTCAGCAATGGTACCTCATGAAATGCAAAGCCATGGCTGGCCAGCATGCGTATGACGACATGGCACTCAGCTTGTGGCTAAAGAGAGGGAAGCCAGGGCTGAGCTCACCCCAAAATATATTTCTCTCATCACCTTCATAGACAGCTCAGAATGCTTGCATCCCAGTGACACTGGGGGTTGAGAGGTGGCCGTCCGCCCACCAACCCACGCAGATGCACCCAGCGTTAGCTGCACCCTCTCCCATGGTGATGTACCCAGCGTTAGCTGCAACCCCTCCTCACCATGGGGCTGCACCCGGTGTGAGCTGCACCCTCTCCCATGGGGACACACCCAGCATTAGCTGTACGCCTCTTCCCACACCATCACCCTGCTGCCCCCATGTGCAGGAGCTGCCAGGAGTCAGACAGGTTTCTCAAGCCTACATCTGTTGTCTTCTGGTCAACAGGCCAACAGTCCCACTCTGAACAGTTGCTCATAAGCCCCAGGCAGTGGATTTTAATCCACAACATCAGCAAGGCAAAAAAAACAGGAAAAATGAACCAAATCTCTACAGCTCAGTACCTATGCAGACAAGGGCGAGAGAATGGAGGTAGGCTATGCCTGCCCAGCCTTGTCGCTGGCACCCAGCAGGCTGGGCTCGTGCAGGCATCAGGCCTGTGGCCGGGACTCGGGGACAAGGGTGCACTGGTGTGTGTGAGCACATGCAGCACACAGAGCCCCAGAGCAACTCCCCCAGGGCAGCACCCCACCAGCACGATTTGCACATCCTGTCAGAAGCATCACCAGACCAGGCTCCTGCTGCATCAGCAAAGCCCATCGCACTGATGTGGCACTTGCCAGACTTCTGCTCCCCATTAACACAACCATGCTCCAGTGTGGGACTCAACCCAGGCCACCACATAGGCCAAACTAACTGCCCTGTCTGACAAATCTTAACAAGCCATTTCTCCATCACCAGTACCAAGTTTTCCTTCCACTCATTCACCAGCCTCAGCATGCTGACCAGCAAGCCAACAAGGACATGAACAGGGTGTGCAGCAAACAGACTGTGCCAGTGGCCATAAAGCCTTCCCATTTCTCCCATCACACTCCCAGCACGTCACCTCCTACTCCAAAATAAGGGAAAATGCAGTCCATCCATCCATGTGCCACAGGATAGCCCTGAGCTGCACAGGCCAATAAAGCCTACAGCAGACTGCTGCTTCCCGGCCAGCTCCCCTGCCCTTCTGGTCCCTGCTTCGGACAGGAGGCAGAGTTCACAGCCAGAAGCCTGGAGCACACTCCTCACACACAAGCACTCAGAACTTCACTTAGTTGCCCAAGTCCATCCTCAAGGTCACTGGCCCTGTAAAGATGCCACCAGGCACATAATTTAGCCCACAATACCTTTATTAGCACAAAAGGTGTACAAAAGCCAGCTCAACCAGTAGACCTTGACAGCTGGCCAATTCAAAGAACCTTTTATAAGGTTAATGCTTGAGAGTTACACACCAAAGAGCATCAAACTCAAGCTATCCCAAGGCAGACGGCCAAAAAGATGGCATTCCTGAGAGCACAGATCTTCCCCTCTTGCTGTTGTTAATATCCTGCACAGCAAACTCAAGCTGCCAGAAAACAGCTTTGCCACCCTGCAGACAGCCCCTCAAAGGCAATCAGAGCCCTTTTGTGACTCTATTTTCCTACTGTAGAATGGGGATAAAAATCAGCCTCCATGGAAGGGCCATGCAGAAGATGAACAAGCACTTGCAATACACCTCAAGACCTGGCTGTAGACACCTATGAACAACGTATCTGACACCCAGAGTGGAATTCCTGCTGGGATGGCACAGCAATACAGAATGGTGACAGAGACCCCACTGCAGAGCCCAGCCCTGCTGGAAATCATTCCCTCAGGCGTTTCTGTCGGTCTTTGCCACTTGAAACTCTCTGCCATAGACCTCCACTGTGCATCGCCTTTACCCCTGCCAGCCATCCAGCCAGTGGCCCCACACCCCCATGTGCTGCTGTCACCTGCCAGCTCTAAGTTACTCCCTTTGCCCTCTCGCTGTAATCACAGTAAAGTAAAAGGGTGACCCAAGCTCTGTGCCCTCCTGACAACCTGCCCCTGCTTCATCTAGCGAATAAACCATGGAAATGTGCCCTAAGAAACACATCCAGGCCAGAAGCTGAATTAAAGACGGCCAAGCCATGAGCAACTGGGCCACAGGAGCACAGTCAGTGTTTGAAGCATTTCCAGGGCCTCACAAGCAGGACAGACACCACTGCTTTACAAAGCCTTGTCTGTGCATGGGCGGCAGGGTGGGGAGTGGTGTACAGCGCATGAAGTGAGCTCAGGAACAGCCTCGCTTCGCCCACCATGGCCACATCTCACACCACAGTTCTTGAGCACAGGGGCTGAAGGCTGATCCCAAGCAGCATCTTAGAGTGTGATGAGCAAGCAGCTCTCCTTTGGGCTAAGCAGCGCTGCCATCCTGGTCCCAGGGGTCTCAAAATCCAGGTGACAAAGGAAGCTCAGCTCAGCCTGTGCTTTCTCACACACAGTGAAGCCTGGAGAGGGAGTAGAAGGCATCTCCAAGAGCAAAAAACCATTTTGCTACACTGAGCACTCCCCCAGTACAGGACATCTCCACCATGAGCTTACAGAGATCACTTGCTTGGAGAGGAGCTCCTGCACCTGCTCTGTCAGTGCTGCAAACCCAGGCCACCCCACCCTAGGAGAGGGCAGAAAGGTTGGCTAGCAAGACCCCTGCCTTTGGCAGCACCAAGCACTGGAGAAGCCAAGGTTCCTCAGCACCCGAGAGGGCAATAACCCAAACAATTACAGTCTGACAGCTTACTGTATGCTGTGGTGAGGTCCCATGGCTCATGACATCTGTTCTGCCTGTACATCCTAAGAGAAACTAGTAAACCTTGGCCCAAAATAGCAACAGACAGAAATCTGCTCTTCTCCATGCCTGAGAACCAGCATGCTGAAGCATCAGACCCATTTCCTAATTGTCTAAAGGACAGTGAGAGAAAGAAAAACATAGCAAACTCTCCCAATGCTACACACAGTACAACCACCCTTCCCAAGGCAGCACGGATACCCCACAGTCCTCAGGTCCATGTCCCTACATGCACCACCACTTCAACTGCTCTACTCTGCAAAGCCTCCCCGACACTTACCTTCAAGGCCTTCCCATTTATTCTGAATTTAACTCTCTGGGATACAACTTCTCCACAATCTCAACTGAAGCTACTTTGAAGAACTGTCTCCAGAGTTCAGATATCATCTGTAAGCAGACATTCCTTTCAATCATCAAGGGCTTCTTGCATTTATGTCTTTTACACCATCCCAAGAAACACTCCAGCATGGGAGAAAGAGAGAAGTGCCAAAACCAAATTCATCGATTCCTCACATGCAAATGCTTAGAGTTCAGCAACACTGGGTTTGGTTCCCTCCTCAGCTACAGGCAATTCTTTAACATACTTGGGTGACCTTTTTAAACAGTGAGCACCCAAAGTCCTGCTCAGACACACTGCATGTAAAATGCTACCAAAAGCACATACGGAGAGGTAGCCCTTCTTGTCTCAGCTCATAAAGCCCTTCAGGCAGAGGCCAGCTCTGGGCATGGTAGAGAGTGCATCAGCCTCGCCAGGCCGGAGGTCCACACTTGCAGAGGGAGGGAGCACGGCCCTCCTGTCAGAGCTGCAATCACTAATGCTGACTGCAGAGCACCATCTTTGCAGAGTCCTTTTTTTTCTAAGCAGAGCTGGGACCTTGGAGCACGCCAAGTCCCTTCAAACAATGCACTGGTAGAGCTGCTATGGATCTCTAGTGGACTCAAGCTGCATTCATTCAGGGTACAGGCACTGAAGACACCCACCATGTTTGAGACCCACCTGGCCAACCAGCACCATCTTCATGGGGTCAGCTAGCTAGTGGGCAAGCACATGGCAGCAGCTGCACCAAACTACCAAGAGACTCTTGTCCCCGCCTGCTTGGCAGGCCTACAGATATCAGTCTCCTTTGACATGTAGCAACACCAAGGCCAGGCAAGCAATCTCTGGACACAACAGCAGAGCACAGGTCCCACAGAGCCATTTCCTGGCTCACTGTTACTGCACATACTTGTCCAAAGTCCATGCCAAATGACTACTACATCCCCTCTCCCTCCATATCTGAATGAGCCACTCATTTTCTGACCAGCAGACATTTCTGGAGGAACTAGCATGTAGCAACACCCAGAAATCCACTTCTGCTCTGTGTTAAACTCTCCCTCTCCCAGCTCAAGGTGGCAGAAAGAGCAGGAGGTAGAGCTGGATCCAGGAAACAGTTTAGGAGCACTGTCCAGAACTCCTCAGCCCTAATGCCACACTCTGCTCAGCAGAGCAGCCAGCAGAGAGCCTGTCTAAGAACTAGAGAGTGCAGATGGCCACATCTCCACACACACGCACTATGCCCCATCAGATGTGGGCACAGCTGCACCTATTCAAACACACCTGGCCTGCAGAGTCCCTCCTCACTACAGGGCTCCTGGAGAGGCCACTTGCATCGAAATTACCACTCCTAAAGCTTCAAAGAGCCTATGCCCATAGCGAACCACTCCTTCCTCTGCCTTCCAGACTCAGGACCCTCATCCTCACTCTCAAAGCTCAATGTGGGACTGGCCCAGCTCCAGAACAGCTATGTTCTCAGACAGAAATTCTCACCTTCCAGAGCACAGAGGCACAGCAGTCAAGGGTGACTGGCCCACAGATCTGCAACCACTTCTCTGAAGAAATCAGAGTAACCACAAACCTCAGCACCTTCACAGCAGGCACAAGCCTTGCTTCAGCCTCCCTCCCCACAGCATCACCGCGCTGTGAACAAACGGAGCACAGTCTCTAATGTCTGCGGTGGAGGAGAGAAACCTGCCTTTCTGTATGCACAAAAGTGCATTCTGGGAAAAGCTCAGATACCCTGGTGAGGGGCACCCTGCGGGGACTGAGAAAGATCACTGAGAAACGGGGCTTTGCTGGCCCTAAAGCAACAAGAAGAGAAGCATACAAATAAGAGCAGTATGCCGTGCGTTCCCACAGCCCACTGCTCTCCTTCCCAGGCCAGCACAGGCTACAGCAAGGATGCTCCATGCACATATATAGAAGTCATCCAGGGAGCATGGCTCGCTCTTCTCTGATCCTCAATTAACAGACACCCTCCACTTACGCTTCATTTTATCTTAAGTATGTGTTAAGTTCCACCAAAGCAGATGAAACATTGAGGGTTAAAGGCGCCCTGTGCAGAAGACCCAGAGAACTCAAGGCAGCGGCTCACACAAAAATAGCAGCTTTCACAGCACGTCTATAGCAAAGCACTAATGTTTATTCCTGTATCTAGGGCTAACTTTAATTCTGCCTCAATGCACATATATAACAAGGCATTAATGTTTCTTAAAGAACCAATACTTCGCCTACCTGTAAGTCACAAAGGTAGAAGTCCTCCCTAAGTTTGTGACACCCTCACTCCCGCATGCAGCACACCAGCACATTGCCAGTGCTGGAGCCCACCTTCAAAGGCAGCCATCCAGCGTGTTAGAGTCAAATGAAAACCAAATAGCATATAAAACAACTTAGTCATCTAATTACCTCCATGACTTCTGAGGAGAGGTTTTTTTAAGGAAATCCGACCGTCCACATAACAAATGTCTATTTCTAGTGCAACAGGGAGGGACCAAAACTGTCAGCAATGGCTGCTAACATGGAGGGGCTGGTAACTGAAGTCCTCCAACTAGCTAAAGTCTTGCTTCTGCCTTCAAAGAAATGCCAATGAGCTACCTCCTGGGGAAGGGGTGAGGGGTCTCACATCCTGAGGAGTTTCAGCAGCCCTCAGCTCCTGTCCCCAGGCACACTGGGGCGTTGGGCCTGGGGTCCCTCCCGGCACGTTCGTGCCCTGCCCACCTGTGTTCCTCTGCAAGAGCTCCCAGGCTGCCGTTTAAACCCATGCTTTAGGACCACGGAAGGTCCTGGATGAAACCACCTTGCCCCTCCACTGCCAACCTGTCCCTCCCCTGCAGTAACGTGCACTTTAGTAGGGACACGCAGCCAGTTCATGGGGCTGGGGTGACACTAGCCCGACCCCAGACGTTGCCTCCTTTTACCCTAATGCAGAGCGGGGCTCCACAGATCCCACGCTTTTATGGAAACGTTTAGGAAACAAATACTCTGCAAACTGGCACTGACATGCATAACTTTCCCCTGCTTCCAGCACAGCCACCCCAAGAGGAAGCAGCGAGACCTGCATTTCAATCCAGACCTCCCATAACAACTGAGTCAAACAGCAGAAAGAGCCAGCCAAGTGTCAGAAAGCTTCACCAGAAGAGATCAAAACTTAATCAACAGTTGAAACACAAGTAAAAAAACCCAAAGCAAAACAAACCCCACACAACCAAAAAAAATACCCAAAACCCCCGACCAGAGAGCACTACCCATACTAGTGCAACATTAGGGCTGCATAAAGCCAGGGCAAAGGCGAGACTGCAGAAGACATGCTGTGCCTGCAAGGAGAGATGTTCATAATACCACCATCAGACTGCTACTGAGCAGCATCCCTCAGGAAACGCAGGGCTGGAAAACATGATGTGCACCCCATGGCCAAGCCAGCATCTCACTGTCACGATAAGACGCACACTCCTCAGTCCACACCCAAGGCACCTCTGCACCCACATGAAAAACAAGGAAGGACTAGGACTCATTCCCCACACTTCTCAGTTTCTTTTCTGGACTGAAGAGTGTTTTGCTCTGCTTGAGCAGGATTTATACTCACTCCAGGCTGGGAATCCCCTGGAGGCACAGGCTGTGGTATGGGAACAGCGAGTGTCCCTTCACCTCAAGGCAGCGTCTCCTCCACAGAGGGAAGGTCCTTCCGCAAAGGATGGGTCAAGCGCTCTACTGACCTCCTCGGTGCTGTCACAACCAAGACCCCCAGCTCCCCTCTGAGCACTGGCCCAAGGGCAGTGCAGGGCAGGAGCCCTACACCCAGGCACCAAACTCTCCCAGTTTTAGCTGGCTTCCCAAGGAGCTGAGTGTGCTCAGGCATTCCCCAGAGCACTGCCACAACCTTTCCTCAGTTATCTGTCAGTGACCTGCCTCAGAAGTTAAAGCCTGGCCACAGCGTCCCAGGTATTTCCTACTTCTTAGGCTGACTGGACACGTCCAACAGAACAATGCTAAAAATTAATAGCCACATATTGGCAGATTGCTAGGCTGCATACCAGATTTTCCCATATAAGGGAAAGTTGAAGGCATTGTCCTATCACACGGAAAACATATTGCACCAGCCTGAGATACGAGAAAGCACAATCAGAGTCTCCTTGTGTCACAAGCTGACACCCACAGCACCACGTTTTTCCCCTTTTGCTGACGGTCTGTTCGCTTTCCCCAGCTCTGTTCTTTCCACCGAAGGCTCATGCCTGAGGATCACTGGCGGCTGGCTGGGACAGGCGCTGCCCAGCACAGCGTCAGCACACTGCTCCACAGGGGCCCTGTACCTTCTTACAGGGTTTTGATCCCACCACCACACTGGCAATGCAGGCGCTGACATTGCCGCCATTCCCAAGGTGAAGCATAACTTTGTTTCCATGGGGTTTTAGGGTGCTGAGAACCCACCATACAAACCCCGCATGCTGACACCAACACTGTGCCCACAGAGAACACTGCTACTCGACCACATATAGACCATTCACCCTGACCATCTTCTCTGCCCCTTCCACACAGCTTGCTGGCTCCCAACAACAGGTCTGCCTCTGCTTTCACAGACCAGGGTGAAGTCACCAACACCAGAGGCTGACTCCACTGTCTCAAGCAAGAAGCTGGGGATGATGGGAGAAATGCTTTCACTGCTAGTTACAGGAGCAATGACAAGAAGGTCTCTGGGCTTCCCTGAAGCCCAGTCAGACATCCAACCACTGTGCTTGCCAGTGTCTCTTTAAGACAATTTCAGAGAAGCCTCCCTACGCATGCCTGTTTTCCAGACCCAACGCACAAGTCCACATTCCTGTACCAAGGGCTCACTCTCCCCTCCTTTGCAAAGGTGAGCTTCTCCTGCACAACGATGTGCACGATACCAGCTCTTATCTCTGCAAACCCAAGACAGGCCAGGACACCACAGTTTCATGCAAAAAACAAATGCCTGCTCTAGCAGCTGAGCTCTCAGCCTTGCCACCTTGCAAAAAACAGTTCACTTGCTTGTTCAAACCCCTCTTGAAATAACACAAACCATTGCAGTGAAACACTTTATATTATCCACCTGGAAAAGTTTGTCTTGACAAAATATTACGGATCTCTCAAGGAAGACTAAATCTGAAAAATTATTGAGATTACACTTCTGAAGAGTGGATGGGAAGGCAAGAGACTTGCTTCCTGTTAAAGAAATACAGCAAAAAGCAGTCAGGAAAACAAGACAGTCCTCTGGGAGCCTCCTCCATCAAGCCACTAGAAACCAGCAGACCCCAAAAATCCCCACAGCACTGACAAGCGGGGCTAGCACTGGCACAATCCAGGGCCAGCTGCTCAACGATTAGCAGCTTTGATAGAGCCACTCTCCTCCAACACCAACACGCAGGAGAATGGAGGGAGAGGTAACCTCGAGCCATTAAAAAGGCACACACTACCAAACCACACAGCAGTGCTCGGAACAAGGTGAGGAGGGACCCTGACAGCACTTTCCTCAAGGGCTGCACGTTATTCACGTGCCGCAAGCACTGAGAAACAGCACAACAGCTCCTTGGTTTCACTGACTCGCACAGCTAGTTTTTAAGATACCCGTACCAGCCCACAGCAGGGGCTGCAATTGCCACCTCAGCAACAGGGCAACCAACGGTTCTGCCTGGAGGAAGGAGACAACAGGCAGAAATAAACAGCCACGGCTGCGCGATGGACTTCAAACTTCATAAAAGTGAAAACAAACCAAGACCAATCTCTCTCCAAGTCCTCTCATTGACTTTGGCTTTTACTTGAGGAATAATAACACATACTTACAGCTCTGAACAAGGTACATGCAGGCATTTTCAGAGGATGCAACTCGACTAGCTATCGTGCTTTACAGCTTGAAGCACTCAAGGGACAACATTCAACCAGATTCACCCCACCATTGCTGCACGCTTCCCACCTTTGCAGGGAAGGAATCTCAGCAATGTGTCTGATGCTGCTGATGGGCCTGCAAGTTTAGGCAGCTGTACCAATTTGGAGATGATGGGCAGAATTAGCTTTCCAAAAGCAAACAGACACCACCATTAAACTCTGCAGCAGAACAGGAATCAATTGTCCCCTAAACAAGTGGGAAAGGGACCCACTGGCAACCCTGAACTAAACCAAACCAGCCGGAGACCAGAAGCCTTGAGAGAAACCTATTTACTCCAGGAAGAACTTACTCCCAGAGCAAAAATATACTGTTATTGCTCCATACTTCAAGAGCTGGACGAAACCAACAATTTCTCTGCAAAACAGCACAGCAGAGCTCCTGCAGCAATGAGGTGAACATTGTGCGAGGAGTGGATAGACAGCACCTATTCCTGTGCCATCACCTGAGCAGGGCCCCAAAGCAACAACAACGTGTCATGGTGGGGAAAACGCTTAGAGAGCTCAGTGGTCCCTCTCTTCTGGCAACATCCTAATCCAGCTGACCACACATCAGTCGAAAAGATAAAGGCAGCGCTTGCTGACAAGTATCTGCAGCCCTGCAAGTGGAGGGATCAGGGGTAAACATCTAACAACTACAACCACATCTGTCTGCCCTCGAAGAGGCCAATGACTGCAGACCAGTGCTGGAGACTCCTGCACAGACCTACAGCAAACCATCTCCACCCCTCTGCCCTCATTCTCCAGCCTCCAAAGCCTTTCCTAAGCAGAAGGTAAACAATGAAAAAGCCAGAGGTTTTGGCTACCAGCATCCCAACTCACTGAAGAAATAAACCAAACGCTTTCCACAGCAAAATTACTGAAAAGCTCTACCCTATGAAAGGCCGGCAGCAGACCGAGCAGAACCAGCTCTCCGTGTGCCGAGGCAATCCGCCCGGCCTCCGCGGTCCTCGACTTCACTGCGAGTTTAGCGTAGTTGTCGGGAAGGCAAATCGATAAACACAGACACCGTTAGCGGCTCCAAGGCGGGCACGCACACGAGGCAGCAACGCCAGCAGGTGATTTCTCTTCATCCCTCCGTATTCTGGTTGCGTGCGTTTCTCTCACAGCGTTTACCCTACGGCCCTCACTGATCGAGGTTAACATCCACCTCAACCGCCAGCAAAAGTCACTGGGAGGAACCGGGAGAATCCCACAAGGCAGCCGCGGCAACACGACGGGCGCAGGGCTGCGGGGCGGCTGCGGGCGATGACTGCGGCGCGGACGAGACGCGGCTCCAACGTGACTGCGATGCCTCTGTTGTGACATGGCTGCAATGTCACAACACATCCACGGCGGCTCCGCGCGCCGCGAAG
>VZZY01001530.1:124666-209039 GCA_013400335.1 Eurystomus gularis
GGCCGAGTCTGCCGAGGCGGGCGTGCTGCGAGTCGCCCACACCAGGCCTGCCCGGCAGCCTGTTCCGCTCACACGGCGCTTGGGTGCCTAGCGCAGCAGCCGCGGCCCCTCCGGCTCGGCATCCGGCAGGCCAGCAGCGCCCTGGCCTCGGTGGCTGCAGCGTCCACACCTGCCTTTTTTGCCTGAGAAGGTGTGAGCTGCTCGGGAAGAGGGCCAGGGCTGGTAGTGAGGAGTCGTTCTGGCCTCCCAGCTGATCCAGAGATGCCCGGAGCAAATCACCTCCGGCACCAGAATGAAACTCTGCTGGAGCTAATTAGCTCTGCAGAGACTCGGGGCTGATTAGCGGAGTGCAGTCCTCATGAAGCCACCCCGCATGCCCGGCCCAGGGGGATGCTGGCACAGCCTGCGCTGCACCCTCTGAACTCCTGGCTTGTCCAGCGCTGGCTGGTGCTGGTGTCCTGTGCTGTCCAGCTGGCATGTTCCCTTTACACCTCCCACTTTCCCCAGGTGCTGTGCTCTTGGCACAGCTCTTCCATGGGTTGTGGAGGGCTCCTGGGCAGAGAGCAGGCAGCACCACTGGCTAGTGCTGGTGTGCTCTGGAGGTACCCCTCACTGCACATGTGTAGCTCAGACACAGAGGATGACAGCTACACCAACCTCATTCCATGCCTCCAGTTCCCCTGCTCAGACCAGTATACCACTGTGCTCTTCCCGGTGAGGCAGGGCTTCGTTCTCTGCTGCATGCCGCTTTATCCTTTCTCACTTGCTTCAACCCACATCTTCACCTTCTACCCTCTTTTCTCCCTCAGCCTGCCTCCTTGCCATGGATGGCACTGGTGGACACTGCTGAGATTTCACATGTATGTTTTGTCTCTCCTGATCCCCAGATGCAGATTCTTTTTCTGCTTGTAGGCGGTAAACATGTGAAGTATTCCTCTCCTGTGCCTTTCCCTAGTCCTGCCTGCTTCCCTAGTTCTGCCTGCTCCTCCTCTAGCCACCATGTGTGCCTGTACCTGACCTTTTCATTTTCATCCTGCACTGGTCAACCTTTGGCCAAACACCACCATTTTTTGGTATATCCTCCCTCTGTCTCCAGAGCAGCACCTCGGCCTACCTATGAAGAATGCCTGTAAAGCTGGAATTAATTGGTACTTCATGACCAGAAAACCAAAGCAGTTTATTTTCAGATTAACTACTTTTTGGTCAGTTGGTCTCAAAAGAACACCTAAGGTGGTTAAGCGACTCGTTGCTGTACATGCAAAATAGGCAGGCCAGTTGTTAGGAAATGGTAAAGCAAGACACAAACAAATCCCCTCCCAGAAGAGAATTCGTCTGCAGAATATCGTTTGGGAAGATACTTTAACACCTTCATTACAGAATTGCAGAAGTGTTGATGGGAAGGGACCACGGGAGGTTGTGTTAGAGATTTCCAGAGGTCCCTTCACAGCGCCACATTGGTGACAAACACAAGGTGAGGTCAGCTATGGCTCAACCTACCTGACTTCTAAAATCCTCCACAGCCAGAGATTGCCCCACCTTTCTAGTGACATATGCCATGGCTGCACCATCCTCCAAAATAAAAGGTTTTCCTAACATCCCACCTGAACCTTTCAGGACTCACTGGTTATGGCTTGTTAATGTATCACCAGGCACTGCCAAGAAGAATTTGGCTCCACCACCCTTGTAACTGCCCTTCCAGTACTTGTAGGCTGCTATTAGATCAGCTCCCAGGTACCTCTTCACCAGAAGAAACCAGCCCAGCTGCTCCACCTGCGCCCACCTTGGTTATCCAGCACCGGCGCCTCTCTGGCTTCTCAATTTTGTGGGCCCCAAGATTGGACAGGGTAAAGACAGAATGTATGATTTTATAGTGCAAACTCACCTACCAAGCCAGTCTTAATCTGGGCCATGTCTGGTTCATTATTCACGGAGTGGGATTGCTGTGTTTTGGACAAGGTGATTTAGAGAGCTCCCCCAGTGCTGGTATTCCACTGTGCTAGTGACACCCAGACAGGGTGGTGTACCCAAACTGGGACCATTCCCACGTGCTCCCCTCACAAGGACAGCGTGAGCTGTTCAGCACTGATGTCAACCCTTTGACATCAGTACTGGAGCCTCCCTCCACCTCTCAGGAAAGCAGGGTTAAGTCCCAAGCTCAGCTGTTCCCAAATCCTTCTGGACTCAGAATGTCAAGCATCACCTGGAGCACAACCTTGCTGCCAGCAGCTAGCATTGTGCACAATCTTTGGGATCACTGCCTTCGGATCTGGGTGTTGGTCTCTTCTCCCAAGTAACTAGCAATAGGACAGGAGGAAATGCCCTCAAGTTGCACCAGGGGAGGTTTAGATTGGNTAGAGATCACTTCAGGAAAGCAATCTGGCAGTCAAGACAGCTTGAATGTTAGAAAGAATGTGGCCAGTAGGACTAGGGCAATGATTGTCCCCCTGTACTTGACACTGGGGAGGCTGCACCTTGAATACTGGGTTCAGTTTTGGGCCCCTCACTTCAAGAAGGACATTGAGGTGCTGGAGTGTGTCCAAAGGGCAATGAAGCAGGTGAGGGTCTAGAGCACAAGTTTTGTGAGGAGCGGTTGAGGGACGTGGGGTTGTTTAGTCTGGAGAAAAGGAGGCTCAGGGGAGACCTTCTTGCTCTTGACAACTCCGTGAAAGGAGGTTGGAGTCAGGTGAGGATTGATCTGTTCTCTCAAGTAACAAGTGATAGGACAAGAGGAAACAGCCTCAAGTTGTGCCGGGGAGGTTTAGGTTGGACAAGAGGAACAATTTCTTCCCCAAAAGCATTGTCAAGGCCTCAAACAGGCTGCCCAGGAAAGTGGTGGAGTCTCCATCCCTGGAGAGATTTAAAGGACATGCAGATGTGGTGCTGAGGGACATGGTTTAGTGGTGGCTTGGCAGTGTTGGGTTAATGGTTGGACTTGTTCTTAAAGCTCTCTTCCAACCAAAACATTCCTATGATTCCTCAAGCATCCTCCCCCCGTACACACCTCAAGCATGACCAGAGTGTGCCAATCTGTCACTTTGGATCAGGGTTTGTGGCTATTGGGCCATTCGGCCTCTGCTTTTCTTCTGCCTCCAGTGATCCAGATGTTGACAGAATGCTTAACACGGGCCATGTGGTTTGTACACGTACTCCAGTACATGAGCCCTATGTCTGCGAGCCAGATACTGTGTAGAACCATCTTGGGGGGCTGGAGACCCACTTAGTCTCTGGCCTGGGATTTAGAAGGCAGTTTGAGCAGCAATTGCCATAGGTCATATAAAATCACATATTTTAGTGCAAAACTTAATGTGTCTGTTGTATCTCCCCTAGAACAAATCCTCTTAAGTTAATTCAGGACTGTCACAAAAGTGATTTTGATTTTTGCAAAGATCTGCGCTGCCTGAAGCAAAGATCAATTGCTTTGGGAAATTCTTTGGCATTATCTCTGCCTGCATCGACCATCTTATGACCTAGAAGGGGATATTCTCTAACACTGAGCATCCGAAGGCAGGAGCTGTGGGAAGGGTGTTCCAAAGTTGTGCTCTAGCACCAGAGACAGGGAGGTGACATCTATGGGACCACGGCCCAGTGCAAGGCAAAGGGAGAATAGCCTGGGACCTGCCACTCAGTGAGGCTTGACCAGGGCTCTGCAGACAGCCCACAGGAAGATTCACTAGCCCTTGTTGCTGATGCTGTTACATACCCAGAACAGATGCAGGTGCTGGTGGCCCTCCCCGCGCACAAGTCCATCAGCTGCAGCCATGAGTCCTCTTCAGCATCTGAGGGGCAGGTGCTGTGCCAGAGACAGGACCTGGGAAGCGAAGATGGAGGCATTAAAATCACACCAGTAGTAAAAGCATCAGTTATGTTTACAAAGATCTTCTGGGAGGATTTTCCTTGGTAGCACCTGATGGTGGGCAGTGACACCCAAGCAACCTGGGCAAGGGGGACATTGTTGTGCTGGTTCAGCCATCATCGTTTTATGCTGCCATCAGTTGCCTGATCACACAGGCCAATGCTGAACTCAGCAACAGCCCCTCAGAAGTCTTCTTTCAAACAGTCCTGCCATAGGTTCCTGCAGACCCAGCTCCTCTGCTGCCCACTGTGGTGCCAGCATCACCTGCTGGACACAACGGACAGAGATGGCTCCTCAGTGGCCCTTCACATGGAAGGACACCACCAAGAGAGCTCAGCAAGGTGTGACCAGCCCCAGCAGAAGCCACACCCAATAGGAAGTTCCTCTGGCTGATCGGCTTCTGGTTAAAGTAGCCCTGGCCCCACCCACCACCCCAACCATGACCACCTGGGTGAGGGCAGAGCCACAGAGACACAGGTGGGCCAAGTTCTGCCTCTGGAATATGAAGCCAATACAGAAAACAAAACATTCTGCTAGGTTGTAACTCATCCACAGGTCAACCCCAACTTAGGGCCCACAAGTCAGGCCCCAGCACTTCAGACATGCAGGTCCAGCTGCCAGGTCTCACTGGGGTTGGGGGTGTCAGCCCAGCCCCTGCCGTGCTGCAAACCAGCAGCAAACCAGAAAGGCACTGGAGCCACCCCAGCAAGCTGTGGGCTGTGTTCGGGACAGGCAGACAGGGAAGCTTCTTTCCACCAGCTGTGGCTGTGGTTGGGTCCTGGATGGATCTGGTGCTGCAGGAGGAGCGGGAGGTACACTGATGGATCTGGTGCTGCAGGAGGAGTGGGAGGTACACTGATGGATCTGGTGCTGCAGGAGGAGCGGGAGGTACACTGATGCAGTAGCACACCTATGGCCCTGTGAAACACAGAGCCTGCAGGCAGCTGGAGGGGGAAGGAACAGACTTTTACAGCCCCTGTGCAGCCTGTGAGCCTGCGTGAGTCATTAACCCGTGTTACATCAGCGTCTTAAAGAGCAGTGTGGCAGGTCGGGTTAAAGCAGGCTGACTTTCCAGTGCAAGGTCTGAGGAGTGGCTCTGAACCCAGGTGAGATGCTTGGATGCCTCTGCTCAGGCCCATTGGCACCACAGGACCTTCAGTTCCAGGAGTGACCCTGGGCCGACCCTTGTTGACACCCCCACAGATCAGGTGCCCTTCGCCAGAGCCAACAGCAAGGAGGTGATGGCCTCCTCTGTGGGGCTGAAGCTGTGGCCAAACCATACATGGGATAGGGGATGCCCCAGCCCAGATGCCGCTCAGCTCTAGCTTTGCTTCTTGCCTGCAGAGTTATCCTGCCCACCCTGCCTGCTGCCAGGCTGCAGCAGGAGCGGTTGACCTCCAGCCTACCAGGGGACCCCAGGGATTCCACGGGTCAGTGCTTCCTCAGCCTTGGTCTAGGGAGTCTGTAAGAGGCTTTGGCTGGCAACTCCCCATTCAAGGACAGAGGTTTCCTTGGATGTGGTTATTTGAGGAAATTCCTCTGTCCTCAGGAGCTTCTATCAGATAAATTACATGACTTTTGTTGTAAATTTTCCTGTGGGATTATATGGGATTATCAAGTGGTTTCCTGGTCTTTGCTGCTGTAGATGGGAGGAGATGGGATGCTTCTAGGAATTGGGAATTTTCTGGCCAGCCCTCCATGCCATCATGGTTCCCCAGCACTGAGCTGCTGTGCATGGGGCTGTTGCTCACCCTGGCCCTGTGGTGAAACCTCTGCTTTGTTGTTTCTGTAAACCTGGGGACTGCCCAACGCTACATCCTGCTCGTGGGGCAGGTGTAAGTTTGTGATGGATCACACAGCGAGGACCTGGGAGCCTCCTTCCTCCCACATGCCCTGAGCAAGGCTGTCCCACAAGGCACGAGGCTGTCTGTGGGATGCAGTATCACAGCCCACCTTATCCCACAGACATGCACAGGGCACAAATTACACATGAAACTTCATGTCTATGGAGAATTTAGTCTTAATCTTCTTTACTGCTGCTCTTGTGCAGCTGCAGTCCCAGGCTGGGAAGACGAGGCCTGAGCAAGCAGCTGTGATGTGCTGCATCCTTCTCTGCCCCACACCTGCATCGGCACCCGTGATCCTCGCCGTGCGAACCCCATGTGGCACTGCTGCGGCAAACGATGGTGGCAGGAGCTGATGTCTTCTTCCAGTCACACCTAACCCAGGGCCACTCCGTGGGCTGCAGCTTTAGCCAGGAGGAGAAATGTTTTCCCCCAGCCATTTCCCAGTGCTCTCAGTGAAATTCCTGGGTTTTACTTTCTGCTCAAGTTTAGTGGCTCCTGTTGCTCCAGAGCTGCCAGCAAACAGGACCTCTAATCACTCCTCCAGTTAACAAGAGAGAAAGGTTGCTGTTCATCATTAGCCAGGTCCCTGACCACCCATCACCCGCCTCCTGCCTGGGCTCTGCTCATCCTCTGCGTGCAATTAAAGCAGAGCCACCGGCCATGACTGCCCCTGGATAGAGACAACAGAAATCATTTCACAAATTCAAACTACACAGCCCTCAGCTCTTTAAACACTGTTTCTCTCCTGGCACATTTTCCTCTTGCTGACTTAAATTGGGTTTGCTTCCAGGCAGATCTCCTCACTAGGCTCTCCTTTCCCCAGGCTCCCATTGAGCACCCAGAACGACAATGGAGTCTGCTGCCCACATGAACTTCTCCTGCTTTGCTTTACTCCAAAAGTTCATTCCTGAGACTTCTCCAGCCCTGGCTTCACTGTCAGTTCCCCAAGGAAGCTGGTTTGATATCCAACCCCCAGCACCGCCCTGCGTGGCTCTGTGGGATGGTGCTGGTGTGGCCCCCATGGTCCCTATAGGCCCTTTCGTCTCTTTGGGTCTCTATGGGTTATTCTCAGGGCTTGCCCAGTTGTTCTGCCTTTCCTTCTTTGCAGGCCCTGAAGCCAGCCTGGCCCATGCTTCAAGGGTCTTCCATGGGCTTGTACCCAGAAATGGGAAAATGCTGATGCCAGCTAATGCCACGCTGCGTGGGACCCAGCTGTCCCAGAAACCCCGGCAACGGAGACTTCAGCCCCTCCTCCATCACGACTGGGAAAACTTTTCCCGGTGTCTACCTTGAATTTCCCTATGATGATTTAAGCCTGCTTCTCCTTGTGTTATCCGGCATGGGCAGATGAATCCTTTCCTCATTGCTGGAGTTGTTTACATTCCTGCAGACTGCTGCTCCACTCTCCCACCAATTAAGCAGTCCCACTTCTTGCTGGTTTTTCTTGCCAGTCGTGTTTTCCAGGTCTCTGACAGGCTTCCCTGGATCCTCGCCAACCGGCCCAAAGGGCAATGTCCAGACATAGCTGCCTTCTCCAGCCACTGCTTCCCGGTGCTGTGGAGAAGGGAAGAGCTGTCTCCAGCATCTCTGAAGCCCTCCTGGTTACGCATCCCAGCATCGTGTTTGCCCCTTTTTTTTGCTGTTCGCCCCTGCTCTGCTGTGATGTATTGGAATGTGAGGTCCTTCCCTCCAGAAGTGCTCACTTGCTCCTGGCTCCCTGTCTGTTGTTATGGGATGGCCTGGCTGTGCTGGGATGCTGCCGGTGTTGGGCTGTGCTGCATGGTGTCCTGCTCCACAAGCCTGTTGATTTGATTTGTCATTGAGAGTGCTGTGGATAGAGAGTTAGGGGTTAGCAATCTGCCTTCCAACGTAATTCCCACTCTTCCTATCTTCCTATTTTGTCTGCACATCCTGCATCCTGTTATCACACCTGCAGGCAGCTGCAGCCTAGGGGCGGTTATCTGAGCTCAGTTTAGAGCAGGGTTAGGCTGAATATGATCTGCAGCTTGCTTCTGAGCTTCTCTTATGGACCTGTGTCTAAAGCCTTACAAACACGGAGACACACACAGTGTTTCCTGTTCTTCTGTCAATGGAGAGAATCCGATTGGGATTGCCACCATGAGAAGCTGGTGTCGGCAGCAGCTCCTCTGGGTGCTGTCCTGCGGGGTCCTGCTCGTCCTGGTGTTTCCCAGGGGACCAAAGCCACGCAGAGCACCCTGTGCTTTCCTCTTCTTTTTAAAGACCCACACAGCATTGCCCTTCTGCTGCCCCAGCCCTGCTGATTTCGGTTACACCGCTTCTGCTTAGGGCTCTGCTGCCGTCAGCTCTGCCTGCACCCGCAGAGGGGGCTGCCAGGCCTGGCCTGCCTGCACTGCCCAGTCTCTCCCAGCTCCCCAGCCCTGTTCCCAGCAGAGCCCTCACCCTTTCACCGGTGCTAGTTGCACACCTGGAGCTGATCCTGCCTGATGCACTGCGGCAGTGAATGCCCTGGCACCACAGTATCCCTGTCTCGGGCTTCACCTTCCCTCTCTGCAGCATCAGCCCTGGCTTTGCCTGTCGCCTTTATCCCCACACGCTCTCATTGCCTTGCTTGCTGAATCCTTTTTCTTTTCCCTTTGGCCTTCTTGATTTTGCATTTCAAGCTGATGCATTTGCATTCACACCTGCCTGCCTGCTTCCCTGCCGCTCCACAGCCACCTGGTCCAAGGCTTGTCATTTGGAGAGGGCATGGGATGCTCTCCAGCTTGCCATGGCCTTTGGTGTGGCCTTTGGTGTGGTCTCCCACAGCAGCCAGGTTGGTGAGATGTGGATGGCGGAAAGGGCCAATAACAGGGGCAGGAGAGGGCTGGAGGATGGGATGCTTGAGGTGCTCAGGGGCAGGACAAGGCCCAGCAGGCTCGGGGAACTTGGTATAAGGACAAGACTTTCCCCACAATGCTTGTCAGCCCTTGGCCCAGCGCTCACAGAGGTTTGGCCTCTCTGTGAAGATGTTTGAACCATACCTGAACAAATTCCCAAGCACTCTGGTCCAGCTGGCCCTGCTTGGAGCAGCGGGTTGGACAAGGCATCCCTGGAAGTCCCTTTTCTCAGCCCCAAGCTCTGCCTCTTTCCCTCTGCAAGATAAGGAGTTCCTTCATGTCTCGGCTGCATTCATCCCACTTATTCCCCCCACCCCACCCCACCCCCCCACTCTGCATCCATGCCCTGGAGGTTAGAAGCAAGCCGGAGCCTTTCTCATCTACTCGCCTCTTCCTGAAAAAACTCACTTTTCATGCCTTGGGAATGTTGCTGGACAGCCTGGCCCTGCTGTCCTGATTTCACACCAGCCGCTGGGTAGCGACATTCTCCATCACCACGGTGGCCTGGACTTTGGGTGAGCCTGACAACTGCTCCTTGAAAGCCTCTCGATGTGCAGTGCTGGTGCCATGGCAGGATGGCAGCCAGGCTCTCCTGGATTGCAAGCCGAATGTATCCAGCCTTGATATACAAAGCAACACATTCCTCCTTAATCCCCTGCCTGTCTTCTCAGAACAAGCTGCATCCTTCCGTATTAATATTCCAGTCATGTGTCTGAGCCCACCAAGCCTTTGTTATGCCAATTAAATCATAATCTTGATCACACATTAAGACTTCCAGATCCTTTTGTTTATCCCTCCTGAGTGCCCCAATGGGGCAAGCATGCGGTGGGCTGACCCCTTGTCCTCCTCTGTGCCCGGGGGCTGTGCTGGCAATGCCACCTCCTGGGTCACCTGTGGCTCCATCAAGCTGAAGACGCAGGGCTGCAAACCCGTCTGTTTGGCAGAGCCGGGCTGGTCCCAGCTAGATGGGCAGAGCTGGGGCTGGCAAGGCCGACACTCCTCCTTCCATCACTGGTGCCAGGAGGTGGAGTGAGGGTGGCTGGGGAGGCAAGCAGAAGGAGGGTGAGCAGCGAGCACCCAAGCTGGGCTCTGAACATCATCTGTCTCTGTGAAACAGCCCCCAGAGCTGCTGGAGGCAGCTGTTGGGAAGGGTGACACTGCCTGGGGACCGTGTGTGCCCACGCAAGGGGCCAGCAGGAGGGATGGGACCCCCGGGCACCTTTGTGCTGGCTGCAGAGTCAGCAATGGTGCAAGAAAGGGCTCTGTGTGTGTGTGTGCATATACGTGTGCATGACGGGAGCATCCATCTCGGTCTGCAGCAGACTCCCAGCACAGCGTGGGAGCTGGGTTTGGGTTATTCCAGCTGCAAGGCAATACTTGGGAATTTTAAGTATTTGGTGTAAACCCAAGCTCTGGACACGCTTCCCTGGGGTGTGAACCCTCTCCCAGAGCTTCATGCTTTGTTGTCGACAGCAGCTTGGAAAAATGAGTCTCCCCTGAACCATGCCCGGAGCAGACCCAGGCAGTGGGACGCTCACTGCCTGTGCCATGCCAGTGTGTCTGTGGATTTAAGACAGGGCCCCACTCACAACGGCTGAGCCTTCACTACCCAGAGCCGCGCCATCTCACAGCAGAGCCCAGGGAAATCAATAGTGGGAAGGAAAATTAGCTCATTAAACAGCCATCAATGCAAATGTGAGGAGTGCTCGTATCCTCCCGCTGCATCTGTACGATTCTTTGCTGGATCTGACCAGAGACAAGCAGGATGGGCAGCATCAGGGGACATGTTTGCTGAGCTCCCCAGTGTGTCTGGCACCTATGTGGGTGCTGGACATCCCCAGGGTGGTGGTGGGTGAGTGGAGCAGCTTTTGGGAGCCACACGGGTGGAGTAGCCTGGGATGAGGGCCAGGGCTGGGCAGTGTGTGCTGGGAAGCAGGAGCAGGATGTGCCAGCCAGCCCTGCCAGCCCCCAGCACAGTCAGCACCTTCCCACCGCAGGCTCTCCCTGCTCCCAGAACATCCCTTTTGATGCAGCATCTTGCAGAGATGCAAAAAGCCATTGGGACACGCTGGACCTCCAGGAGAGGAGCCCTGAGCACCACCTTGGGCCAGGCTGTTCCCACAACTTTCCGGGGAACTTTTTCCCAGTGGTCCCAGGAGACATGAGCCACATGCGAGGCAGTGAGGTGGCCTGGCTGCTGGGGACCAGCAGCATCCAGGGCTGCCAGAGCAGAGCCAGAGCTAGGCACAAGGGACAATGAGTGGATGCTGGGACAAGAGAGGCTCAGGCTGGGGCTGGAGACCTCCAGAGGTCCTGTGGATCACCTTGTGGTCCTTTGAGCCAGGGTCTGTCCTCTGAGCCAGGGTCTCTGCTGAAGATGAACAGGGAAGAAAATAATAAGGGAATTTTTTAAGGTCTCATATTTTAGGGCAGCGATGCTGTGCTGGACCTCAATGCCATGCAGTGGGGAAGTTTCCTCTCTTAAAGCAAGACTCATTTTCATTTTCCTTGGCTCAATGAAATAATTTAGTCCTTTTGGAGATGTTTAATTCTTAGGGAATTAAAGCAATTTGATTCCTTATCATTTTGTTACAAACTCTGGCAAACCAGCAGAATTACTTAGCAGAAATTAATGGCACTGAGCATTTCCAGTTTTCCACATAGGCAAAGGGTTGAGCTGTAAATCCCCACCGCGAGCCCCTCGCCTGCCTAAATGCTGCCTTCCAAGCAGCTGCCTGTCCTCACCACCAGAGGAGGGGCTGGTTTGGCAGCTGTGGTCACTGATGCTTGGTGCAGTGTGGGACATTGTGGGTCCTGCTGCAGGCAAGGCCCTGGAATGGCACCCCAAGACCTCTTGTGCACCCCATGGCTCCTGATGATCTGTGCTGGGAGTACACAGGCATGGGCAAGCTGAGGACACGGCCATGCTGAGGACACGGCCACGCTGAGGGCACGGATGCGTTGAGGACACAGCCATGCTGAGGACACAGCCACAGTGAGAACATGGCCACGCTGAGGACGTGGTCACACTGAGGGCGTGGCCACACCAAGGACATGGCCACGCTGAGTGCATGATCACACTGAGGACATGGACATGTTGAGGACACAACTACATGGAGAACATGGCCACACTGAAGGCATGGCCACTCTAAGGACACAGCCACGCTGAAGACATGTCCATGCTGAGGACATGGCCATGCTGAGAACTCATTAAGCACCAGCCACTGAAGAGAACAAAACCCAGAGCCAAGAGGGTCTCAGTTAGCACTGGTTCACTACTGAGCCCAGTGCTGGCACAAAGGAAGGGTCTCGCTCATCCTGTTTTGTCTCTGTTGGGGGAACTTCTCACGGGGGACAGTGATGGGGTGCTGTCACCCCATCACTGGCTGGGTTGTCATGTTGATGGCTGTCATCCCAGCCTGCCACAGGGTGGGAGGGGTGTCAGCAGGGAGCAGCTCCCCGGCGAGGCAGCACCCACCAGTTCTCACCCCCAGGTGCTCCAGCCTTGGCAATCAATCCCCATAACTATTGCTTAGTGTCTGGATGGCTAAGCAACTGCTTAGGAAGTGAATTACTGCTTAATTACACAAAATTATGAAGAAATTTATTCTTGAAGTGATAGCAGGTCTGCTCTGAAGTGAATTCCTAACAAGGTGACATTATTCTCCCTGGGAAAGGGAGCTGCTGCCATCCCGGGGTTTGTGCTGGCACTGGGACACAGGTTTGCTGCAACAGGTTTCTGCAGAATAAAGACGTGGCTGCAGGTTGCAGATGGCCACGTCAGGGTGTCCCCAGGTCCCCGCTGTCCCCAGCCATGCCAGGAACATGCAGGGGATGGATCTGAGTGATGGCTCTGGACCAAATCCCCAACCCCATCCCCAGGGCAAACCAGCCTGGAATTTTCGTCAGTGTTTCCGAAACAGCAGCAGCAGCTGTCGCCATGGTGGGTGTGGAATTCAAGGCAGAAAAGCTCCAGTATTGCCAAGGGAAAAAAGGCTGCTGGTGGGCGATGAGCACTGCAGCCCAGAAGCCAATGCATCCTGGGCTGCAGCCCCAGCAGCGTGGGCAGCAGGGCGAGGGAGGGGATCCTGCCCCTCTGCTGCACTCTGGGGAGACCCCCCTGCAGTGCTGGGGCAGCTCTGGAGTCCTCAGTGCAGAAGAGACATGGACCTGTTGGAGCGGGGCCAGAGGAGGCCACAGCAATGATGCGAGGGCTGGAAATAAGGAGCTTAGCTTGATGTGGAGCTATCTGGGGTTTATTAACCATGACAATGGTGATCAGGGGCCTAGAC
Source organism: Eurystomus gularis (assembly GCA_013400335.1). Classification (NCBI taxonomy): domain Eukaryota; kingdom Metazoa; phylum Chordata; class Aves; order Coraciiformes; family Coraciidae; genus Eurystomus; species Eurystomus gularis. The sequence goes on from VZZY01001530.1 coordinate 137,517, forward strand.
ACATCATTTTGGCTATCGCAGGCAATGCCACTGAACACAGGCAGCAGGAGCAGGGCTCTACCTGCTGCAAGAGGCAGTGATAGAGCTCACATGAGGCTCTGCCCAAAAAGATACTCCTGAAGCCCATGGGAGCCTCAAACAAGACAGCTTTCAAGCTGTGCAGAGAAATGAAGGTTGCAGTGGGTGACAGCAGAGGCTGGGGCTGCGGCAGTGGCAGTGATGTCTGCAGTGCCCACATGCCCATGGGACTCAGCACTTGCTAGCCGTGTTGCAGGGATGTTCCCAGGGTGGGTGGCTGGCACGGCTCCCGCTCGCTTGGGCACATCTGTCCCCATGAATGCCTGGGTTGGGGCTTGAGTGGCTGCTGTCCTGCCAGTGGCTCCCACTGTCACCCCGATCACAGCACCGGCGCTGGCTCTGGGCAGATGCTGGGGCTCCTGGGCAGGTGCCATGCCATGATGGCATGGTGCTCTGAGGGCCTCAGGGGCTCAGACTTACGGGGTGATGAGGTCCTCTGGGATGGACAGAGCCTCAGGAGATGCTTAGTCCCAATTCCTGCTCAAAGCAGGGTCACCCATGGGGTCAGAGTGGGCTGCACATCTCCCAGGATGGAGCCTGTGCCACTGCGGGAATGTCCTCAAGGGGACACATATTCAGAATAGAGGTTTTGAAGTGGTGCTGCCTGGAGGCACAGGGCTCACCAGGCTTGGCACAGGCCACCCAGGCATGGGGCCCTGCCTGCGCGCACTTCGAGGCTCCTGCCCATGGCTTCTGTGCACCAGGCAGGGGCCATGCCAGGCTGGGCTGCTCCCCTGGCACACGCTCCTGCAAGGAAGGCCAGGGCTGTGCCCATGCTCCCCAGCAGCTCCAACCCAAACCATTCTGGGACTGTGCCCTGTGACCTGCTGCTTTGTCCAGCCATCCCCAGGACCCCGAATGCCCTGTCTGAGCTTGTCCGGTCCCCTTCCTGCAGCTGCCACCACTGTCTCCTCCTTCACAACAGTTTCGTTGCCATTTGAACCTTGCGGCTTAATTACCAGGGTTCATGTTCTCTGTGTGTGGCCCCAATGCTGGCCCTGACTCAGATCTGCCACCAGCGTGGGCTGTGCCTGTGGAGGCCGAGGGATGGGGCACTGTGGTCCCCTCCACCCAGTGACACTCCTGGCACTACGTGATGCTGTCTCTACCGCATTTCCAGCGTAGACCCCATTTGGACCAGTAAGACAGAAGGAAGCATCCCTATGACCAGTCCTCAAACCCCGTTCATCCTTCTGGGTTGTTATAAGGCCATGAGATGGAGCCTACCCAGGGAGCTGATTCCTCCAACCTGAAATCCCCACTGAAGTTTTATGAGCAAAAGGCTGGAGGGAACAAAAATGCATCCCCTGCCGCATCCTGCCCATGCCAGGAGAGGGACCCAGGTGCCAAAGCTGAGGCCAGGAGCATCAAATTCCCCAACAGTTGCTGCCCACAAGGCCGTGGTGAGCTGGAAACAGCTCCCAGAGCCACTCAGGCAGGTGCATGAGTGTGTCCTGGGCTGCCCAAACACAGCGGCTCCTGCCCACTGCCAGTGCCTGGCTTGGCACGGCTGCAGTGCTGTGACCTGGCCTGCTCCAGGGCAAGGCCAGCAGCCACGGCAGGCAGCGGGCAGTGGGCAGCAGGCAGTGGGCAGAGGGCAGTGGGCAGCAGGCAGTGGCAGTGGCAGCACTGCACGTGGGACCCTGCCAGCCCCAGGACCCACAGTGGCTCTGCTGAAAGCCCCTTCCCAAATGCCGCTGGTGTTTTCCTGGCTGCTGGCCGGAGGACCCAGCCCTGGGCCTGTGGGGACACCGGTGACAGGGGGGATGGGGCAAAATAAAAGCGGGGGCAGAAAGCCCAGTTGATGCTGCACAGGGCTGCTCGGAGGCAAGGGGGTGGGCTCTGCATCCTGGCCAGCTCCTGCCAACCACCTGGCTCCTGGGGCAGGAACGTTCTGGTGGGAGCAGGGACACAAGGCTCGATGCTGCTGCCCTGAAGGGCCTGTGGCTGGTGGCCGATGGAAGAGTTCCTGCACATGCCCTGTGCCCGCCCAGCTGCTCCCAGACCCCGCAAGGTGCCAGGAGATGCTCTGGGCACTCCGGGATGGTCGGAGCAGAGCTCGGGACCGTGAGGCACATCCCAAGCAAGGAGGATCCCTGGGGAAGAGAGGTCCCGGGGGTAGCCCCTCTGCCCTGCACCCTCCCCCATCCCGGGAGCCTCCGACCTTCTGCAGGAGCCCTCGGTGCTCCCGGCTCACCCGCCAGCTCCGAGACCCTCCTGCCTGCTGGCCAGCGTCAGCATTAGAATAAATCGACAGAATCAACCTAATTTGGACACTAACTGTATTTTCTTAATCTGAGAGGAAGAGTCCTGCAGTCAATAAGCAGCAGAGGCCCCAAGGGCTCTTGCTGCCGAGGAAGGCTCGAGCCATCGCTATGCTAACAAGTATATTAGCTAATGAAAACAGTATTTAAAATAATCACAATATTTCTTTATTTGCATGTAAAGATGACATAATAAAAGATAATTAGCAGCATGTGAAGCAGTTCTACTACTCAATTTTCTCAGTTTAGCTAATTAATTATCTTAGTAAAATGCATCATTATGGCTAATTTTAGAAAATCTAGCAGCTGCAAGGTCATAGTGGGAACAATTTCAATTTGTAATTGGAAGGAACATGAAAGTGAGTCAGATAATCTTTTATTAGATAGTAATAATAATGAATCACACGGGCACATATATTAAGTACTTTAAGAGGCAGAAAATGCACTGAATCGTTTAATTATGTCATCAAAGGTGCTTCCATCAGGGGCTGTTGGGGGGCGTGGGGGCCCTCAGCCCCTGTTCTCGCCTGGCAGGACACGAGTCCCGGTGTCAGTTCCAGGACTCCTCGGTCGAGGCATGGAGGCCGGAATGCTGGGGGGCTGCTACTGACACAGCCCAGGGACATCCCACCAGCACCGGTGTGGCTCAGGGGCACTGCGGTGGCACCAACATGGTCCAGGGATGCTCTGGCAGCACCAGCACAGCCCAGGGACACCCCAGCAGCATCTGCCTGGCCTGGGGCCACCCCATCAGCACCCACCACCAAAGCTGGAGGACACCCATGGCCACGCTCGGCCCAGCTCCACCCTCAGCGTCTTGCTGCCCCCCCGACAGATACCAGTTCGCTGCCAGCAGCCAAATAATATTTTCTTGGCTTAAAGCAGTAGCTAAATTACATTTCACCCTGCAAAAAGATTTGTAATGCAATTTGGCCCCGTTTGTGGTCAGAATTAGCCGTGCTGAAGCGAGAAAAACGGGTGTATTGGGTGTCGGCGTGCGACGCTGCTCCGGCCTCTGCTCAGCAAGTTCATGGGAACTGAGCTGCGGAAGAGGCTGGTGGAGGGTGCTGGGGAAGATGTCTTTCCTCCATCCCCATGGCAAAGCTCCTAGGCCAGGCAGGACATGGGCTGCAGGATGGCTGCAGGGTGCTGCCGGCTGCTGTATGCCCCATGGAGCAGCTCCCCTCAATTAACAGAGAATTAGAAATTAATTCTGATCTCTGGCTGTGGTGGAGAGTGAGACCGACTGTCCCTGCGCTGAGGCCACCCCTGCCTGCAGCCCTGGGCTTGTGACTCCTGTTTTTCAGCACTGGCCTGCGCGGTGCCTCCCGAACGATGCCCTGGCCCAGCACCGCGGCTTCCTGACTGTTCGCTGCCTCGGCATCGGAGACCTTCGGTGTGCGGGAGGAGCGTTAATAAAAACACGCGAACGCGGAGCGCTCCTGGGGCTGCTCCCAGGCGGGCTCTCGGGCCCCGAGGCAGCTGAGCGGTGGAGGAGCCACTGGAGTTGCCTTTGAGCTCCTGGGCTCGCTTGAAGCTGCAACCTGATCGCCACCGCACCCCCGGCGAGCTGCACACAGCGAGCTCCTGTTTCCTCGGGCTCTGCTGATGAACAGGCGCTTCCAACCCGAGGCCCTGGCGTGAGCTTTTCAGGCTCGCAGAACAGCGCAGCAGTGGCCAGTCCCTCCCCAGCACCCCTCCTGCGAAGGTGCCCTCACCCCCGGACCAGCCCCTGATCCTGCTGGGAGCTCCCCCAGGCCCCCCTGAGCGCTGACGTGTAGGATGGGGCTGAGGCACCGGGACCACCATCCCAGTGCCACCAGCAGCGCCGGAGCTGGTGCGCGCTCAGCTCCCAGCAGGAGAGCGCGGAGGCCGCTGAAACTCGGGGTCAGGCTCTGAAGCCACCAGCACCCCGCGCTCACGGGCATCCTGCGCTCACAGGCACAGCTCAGGAGATGCAGCAGATGGATCTACCACCCAGCCCGAGGCTGGCAGCAGATCTATCAATAAAAGCCGTCAGGTTGGGGTGCCAAGCACTGGTGCAGGAGCGGGGGGCACCCCAGGGGCAGCATGTGGCAGGAGGGAGGGGAGCTGGCGGGTGACCTGCCACGAGACCACCTGCAGTCCAGCCAAGCACCTTCATTTATTCAGGGACAAAGGGCTTGGACTCTTTGGGCTGAAAACCTGTGTTAGGAGAACTGCAGCAAAGGAAAGGATTTTTGAGGAGGAGCAGAGGCAGCTGAAGAGCAGGTCCCTGCATGGCTGAGGCATGGCCAGAAACTGCAAAATGGAAACTGGGGAAAAGGCACTCAGAAAGCAACGGGGAAAAGCCCGTAGCGAGAGAGAAGCCTGTGGAAGCAGGCGGGACACACGGCAAGGGCAGCCAAGGTGTCCCAAGCCCCTGGGAGAGGGATGCACCGCTCGGCCTGGGGCCTTTTGCTTCCTTCATATGGAAGAGGAAAGCATCAGGCCTCCAAAACCCACCCCAGAAAGTTCTCTCTGCTACTGGCCCTGCGCTTGGGGACTGAAGAGAGAGACATTTAACTATTTATCATTCATTTCTGTGATTCTTCGGAGATCAGTGTGGGACCTGCCCTAGCCTTCCCCGGAAGCAACATGGCAAGGAGCTTGAGCAGGTGGACCAGGGCAGGGAGCACCTCCTGAAGTTATCAGAGGGGGCTGGCAGGAAAACCAATGTTCAGGCTGCCCTGTTTGAGGAGATTTCTGGAATGATTAGTTCAGTGGTTTTTGTTCCAGCCCTCAAGTAAGTTGACATGTGGACAGGTCACAAAGGGCTAATGTCCCAAAGGCAGCAGCTCATCTCAAGAGATGCTGCGAAGGTGCCATCAACAATGCAGGGCAACCACCCAGTGACCACCACCCGGTGCCTCAGCAGTAGAGCACTGAGACACAGGCAGGGCTCCTGCCAGACCAAACACCCACAAGGGTCACCAGGAACTCGTCACCTCGCTAGGGAAAGAAGTTGGCCAAGCGGGTGGTCGTCTCATGGGTCTGATGCTGGGGGGACACTGACAAACCCGACCTCCTACCACAGGCTTCCTGAAGCTTTCCCAGAGCTTGCTGGGTGCATCGCCCTCACAGGACAGGACTCTCCTGCGCTGCTGCCCAGCCCTTCTCCTCATCCAGACAACCAAGAACTCCAATTCCTGACCCTGAGCCTGCACAGAAACGAGCCGTACCCGGCGTTCGCAGGGCTCTGTGCTGCGTTTAACTGCCCGGTGTTACCGCAGCAGCTCGCCCGGCCCTGCGGGCACGGGCCAGAGCCGGCCGTGCAGCCAGAACATTTGCATTGCAGGAGCATCAGGTCTCCCGTTAAAAGCTGTTTCCGTGTTTTCATTCCCCACACTGGTGAGATGCAACGTGATTTCCTTAAAGATAAGCTGCTGCACGGTTGCCATGGCGGCTGTGTAGCAGGGGGTGCGCGAGTTTTACTACATGGGAGACATCTCTGCTGGCTGATCATTTCGACCCAAGGCATTGGGAAATATGAACAACTGACAACTGCAAAGTCATCTAGATAAGAATCTTTAAAATTTATTGGACTAATTGTGTTACATTCAATATTTGATGTGTTTCTCCTGGACAAAGAATTGGCATAAATACAAACAAGCCTTTGTGTGCCTTCCCTAAACAAATAAGAGATAAAGTACTAGAGACAAGGGAACATAGTTCACATCTTCGTATTTACATTTTGCCTTTACTTTACAACTTAGCGCCAGGAATATTTACAGAAAAATACAGTAAGAACAAAAAGATCATGTCTTGGCAACATACCGAAATCCATACAAATTGTCTATGATTTGAAGCACATGGTATCTGGCATTCCCGTCTCTAATTGCTCCTGCTGCAATCCATGTGGAAGAGGTCTGCGTTTGCCTTCAAAGACATCGCTCCATTATGCAATCATTAAATTACATCAAATTTGTCCGTTAAGATTGAAATTTAGTTCTCTCATCTTTCGGGGCCCGCAGAGCCTCACGGGACAGAGCGGCCGGCATGCCGGGAGAGCCCGGCACGCGCAGCCAGCCGAGCCGCGGGGCCGCTCTGCCCCACGGCCGCCTGCGCACGCTGCTGTCCACAGACACCGCAGCTCCCGCGGGCACCGGCCCTGCCACCGCCTGCTTGCTCTAAGCTCGTAATGCCTTTTTCAGAAGTACTTTTAGGAAAAACTCTTCTTTAAAAGAGAGTCTTCATTAGGGTACCGAAATTTGTAACTGCAATGCTGTGCTTAACAAGGTGACAGCGGTCCCCCCCTCTTTCTGCACCGCTAAAGGACACCATCATTTAAAGCAGAAATATGAACCCAAACAAAGGGCTTATGAAAAGAGTCTCGGTTTAGTCATTATGCCACATTTGCAGCTCAGCTTGTGCAGCACCACGTTACCTGCAGAGCCCAGACTAACGTCACGCTACGTGCAGAGAAGGGGCAGTGACTGTCACCTCCAATGAACAGGAGCACAAACCTGAGCCACACAAGTCATCAAATTGAGAACTCAAGAGAGTGGCTTGTGATGAAAAAAAGAGTCTGGTTTCTTGACTAGCGCGCTCTTGCAATCACAACTGAGACAAGCCGGATGTGCTCCAACCCTTCTGGGGGAAAAACGCTCAAGGGTGTATCCTGGACTAGTGGAAGCCATCGGAACTCGGTCACTGACTTGGACAGGACAAGGATTTCATTCCCAAACTGGTGTTCTACATTTTACTATGAAGTTGGAGACCTCTCTATGCACAGGGGAAGGAGGGACACTCCCCACATCCCTGCTGGGACAGCACCACATGCTGGTAATCACAACACCTTTATACTAAATTATGGCTTTCTGCAAGGTTCACCCTTCCAGACAGCAAAACCCAACAGTTACGGGCAGGTCACAGCACTGGTGTGTAACGTGTCACCCAGCTGGTTTCACAGATCAAATCAAGCCCAATAAAAACACTGCTCCCCCAGCGGTGGGATCAGCAGCAATAGGTACAAAAGTTGCCTTCTTTCAAGAGTTCTGGAAGATGCATGGCTTTCCTGGTTGTTACTGCTCGAGCCACACCCACGTGTTTGGTGGACACGGAAACAGGCCCAACGCTATCCTTCAGACAAGCACAGGCCTTGCTAGAATGTAAACTTCCAGGCAGCCTGTTTGGCTGTGGAAAATATCCGAGGTTTCCCCAGATGCAGGTCTTGACGTTACTGAGTGCACCTGAACGCTTGAAAGAAGGACCTTTTGCAGCTCATGACTACATACACCAATGACTTTGCCTATAACATACACTTAGCTATGGTACGTGGGTTCTGTCGTTACGTTACCGAAGATGTGCAGGTGTCTGGTTGCTCAGTATGTTCGTTACACATGCACTGGTCATGCCTTTTAAATCAGTGGACTAAAGTGTGTTTGGCCATTAATTAGATCCAATAGGTACATACAAAACGTGGGTAAATTTAGTGTCCGTGCATTAAATTGATACTGGCAAGAGTCTGGCAGAGGAATGAAGCTGTCCAAGCTTCCCTTCCTTCACAGCTTTGCCAACACACCGAACGCTGCCTCGCAGCTCCTCCTGCCATTTGCAACCTGGGCATCACGCAAGCGTGGGCCAGCCATCGTGTGGACTTCTACAGTAGTTTTCTTTATGTGATTTCATTTTTTCTACTTGTGATTCATCTGCATCAAAATCCAGAGCTCCTGAGTCGAGAGGCTACTGTGCTTGTTCCCTGCAACAAGCACATGTCACCTAAACCCCTCTGGTTGACATCTGAAAGTCCTTTCACATGTATTTTTAGGGGCCTGTGTTTCCATTAACTCTGAAAAATCATGTGAAAAGACAGGGTATGTCCTTGGCAGGTGAGTTGTAACGAAACAAGACTGTTTCAGGTCAGAGCTGTTGCAAAAAGTAACTCCGAAATATCATAATTAAATGTCTGACAGGTATTAGTGCAATGCATATTAAAAAGCTAATAAAACCACTTCTGGAATAACATGAGGAGCTCCCCAAATCCCTGTGCACACTCTGACTCTTACACTACCTGCTTACTGGAAGGAAAAGGACACACGCTGCTGCTGGTGCTCACAAACCGCAGCTACCAGGGAGCACCAGCGATGATTCATCACTGCAACACAAGTTGAGACTGCGCCGGGAGCCTGGCAGCGCTGCCAAGGCTGCCAGCGCCCACCGCAGCTTTTATCTTCCCAATATTAAACCCGTAGTTGTAAACATCCCTTTCCAGCACATCCTTCAAGTCCTGAACAGGAGAAATCCACAGTCTGAAAATGAGAATGTCTCATCTAGGTGACAGGGAAGCACTGGTGCCTAGCACCAGAAAGTACAGTAGATTAAAAATAATTTCAAGTTGTAACTCCAAAGAGGTTCTCATGTAATGGCAAGTAAACAGGGAGAAAGAAGAATTCTTGAATTTTCTCTTTGAGTTGTTTTAGTCTGTTTAACAGGAGCTTCTGAAAAGTGTTGTAGAAGCTGTGAAAACTGCTTATGCTATAAATATCAGGCAGAAGGCAGCCCTAAAATCTCAGATTTCAGTCCAATGGAAGGAAAGCAAGTGATGTTTATGCTTTTTATGGAAATGGTGAGTAGGTGATACAGACACTTCAAAATAAATTAAGTAGTCACATAAAAAAACAATTTTAAAAAAAATCAAGCTACTAAAATTAAATGTGACATTTTGCAACAGACCTGAAAGTCATCACCTTGTTTTTATATAACCAGGAGCTCTCATCTAGTAACAGCTTATGTTGGAAAGTCAGGTAATTGCAGGCGTTGTTTGCCATCAGCATGACAGAGATCTCCTATGTTGATGGACTTGCTCCCAGCCATGGCAGAATTCTAAGGTGCAGCGTCGTGGCTATGGGTTCCATGACGTGACGTTTCTAAGCAATATTCCTCCTCTTGCTTTTGGTACCCAGGTTGGTTAGGAGCAGTGAAGGATCTTCGGTTGAGCTCTGAAGGGGGGCTGGAAATGTCTTTTAAGTTCTTGCAGGGACAGTTAATGCTCTGAAAGAGGCTCTCCTCCAAGCAGAGATCCTGCTCCCTCCTCCTTTACCAGGTGGTGCAGCAAGATGTCTGAAGGCAGGTTTGTGTGTGTTTTGTTTTCCATCCTTATATGCAGACACGACTTTGTTTTGATTGTTTTCCTCTCTCAGAATGAGAGACTTACACTTCCTAATTAGTCTGGAGTAGATAACTGAGTGAAGAGATCATGTTGCTAGCATCCAGGAAGACTGGAATTAAGTAATCTTTTGAAGGTAGGTGAACTAAGTCAATATCCCAACTGCAATGTTTTGGATTCATTTCTCATTCCTCCCACATGGTATCTGCTGACTTGTGCTAGATTACGATTTCCTGAATTCCGGAGAGCTGAGGAAATTTCTCGTTGTTGTTTAACTGTTTAACTATTACTGTAGCCACCAAGCTCTGATCTAATTGTCCTGGAAGGATAATGACCTAGGGGTTGCAGTTCTTGAGCCCAACCTCCTGGAAAAGCGAGGTATAAAATTCCGGCTCCAGCTGCCTGTTCCGGTATTTATTGACAATGTCCGCTATTTTCTGTTTTCGGCGGACATGTGGAGGGTTGTATGAATCACTTTCCAGCCTCTTTCTCCGACAAATATTTATAACTGTCTGCCTCACTAAAAAACCTGAAAAAGAAACAACATTTGAATAAAATTTAAACAAATTCAAGTCTATGCCCCTTTGGTGGTTTTGCAGCTAAAGACAGCTCTGGGTTCTGCCCCATCTAGAAACCCAGGGGAGATGCCCAGCACCACGGAGCTGACAACTTTTCTCAATGAGTAGTTAAGACATAACCATGGTCCCCAGGCCTGTAAGGACATTTCATGGTGAAAAATGAGTAAAAAAAGGGGCTCAGTCAGGGGTATCCTAAACTTGCTGGAGGAGGATTTCTCTGCTTTGCCAGAGCCAAGCCACTGCTTGCAACAGCAGCCTCAGGACTAAGAGGGGAAAGAATCCAGGGCAGCTAGTACAAGAATTCCAGTGCTACAGCCCCTGGCCACAACACATGAGGACATGCAGAGCTTGGGTAGGCCCTGAGGTCACACTGGGAAATGCCAGGGGAGCCTTCAGGGTGAAAAAAGTACCCATCAGTGCTTTTTTCCAGTAGGAATTGCAGAGCCTTCCCCCTGGAACAGGGCATGAGGAAAGACTTGATGGGGTGTGGCTGGAAAGCAGGTTTCTCCTCCCCTTTCTGCTTTGCCACTGCCGTTACCTCTCGCTGGACAAGGCAGGGAGGAGAAGGTTGGGAACCAAAGCAGTAACATTTGGTCAAAGCTGGCAGTGGACTTTATTCTCTTTTATTCTGAAATTAAATTCATATGAAGTGTCCGTTAACCCCTTTGCTGCTTCACAAGCACTTCTTACACAGACAGTGTCTCCCTTAGAGGAACTGATTCCTGACTGCACACAAACCGCAGCTTAGAGATGAGACAAATTTCATCACATTAATAGTTCTAATGCAGCTGAAAAACCAGCCCCACTCTAGAAAAACACACCTGATTCTCTTCCTGTACAAGCCATTGTCACCAGCGGAATGCACAAATGTTACTGCTAGTCTGGCTTCAATCTGCCCATCTCTGAATTAAGCAGGTAAAAACCAGAACGTGAAAGTCACCCCCAACAGATCCCTACAACGTTAGTTTTATGGTTACGTAAAAGTATCCTCATGCACATCCATTCCTCTTGCTCTGCCCTGTGAACTGCTCTCACTGGAGTGAGATCCCCAGGTACCGAAGCTGGAGCAGCACAGCCACCAGCACAGATCGGTTGGCCATCTGGGCACACTGGACAAGGCAGAGAGCACGCACAGACTCCTGTGAACACATGCCTGCATAGTAGGTTAAGTATTTCTACTGAACGCATTGGAGAATCCTCAATTGCTGCAGTGTTTAATCACTATCCAGCTAAAATGGAACCAACACAGCATGCCAGCACAGTCCAAAAATTCAGCAGCACCTTCTGGCAGCCAACGAACACCAGCACCTTAGCTCTCAATACTAATTAGGGTCACATTTCTGATCTCTCCTATTTAAGTAACAGACATTTACCTTCTTCCACCCCTGGCTTCTCTCCTGCCACAATTTAGGTGAGCTTTGCTGTGCGTCAGCCAAGTGCCGACCACCTGCTCCCTCTGCTGTTCCTGCTGCTGTGGCTGCAAAAAGCCCGTGTTTATCTTCTGCTGTGCCCAATACTGTTTCCAAGGAGAGATTCCAGACCACGTATTTTGCAGATATTATTATTAAAAAAAAACCCCAAGATAATAACAAAACAAGAGTGTTCCTAAAAGTGCTTAGCTTACCAAGAGCTCTCCTACTGACGATCATTCCATCCACCAATGGGATAACCATGTTGAATTTTCCCGTTGCCCCTTGCAGTTTTATCCTGAATAAGCCAGTGTTTAAAGGATGGATGAAGATCACAGGAACCTCCTTCTCAGGAATGGTAGACCTTGAGGGAAAACCCACAACTGTTACATCAGTTTTCTAGCACTGTTTCAATTAAATCGATAGATGAAAAACAACCACTTTAAGTGTTTAAAGAATGCTTAAAAATGTCTTGTGGCCAAACCAGCGTGACTCCCATGCACCTCCTCTGTACTCTAGAAGGGTTCTATCAACTGCACCATTTCTATGATCTGTCACCACACAATCTGAGTCCTGCAGACAGGGCTTTAAGCCTCCCAACACAACTGCAGCATTAACCACCTCACAAGGGAGTAAGTCAGGAGGGAGGCTAATCACAGACTCAAGATAAAAACTACACATTTTCCATTCCTTAATTTATGTTTAAACTGCAGCAATATGAAAAGCTCTTTCATTTTTTCAACGACAAAAAAATCCACTGAGGAAATTCATCTGTCTTTAACACGATTGCCTAGAGTTTTCAGGGTTGCCTGTGAAAGTGGAAGAATGCAAATAATCTCAGTCATTACTTCTACAGTGCAGCCTAAACTGTTTGTCCACAAGAATCAAGAAAAATAATGAAAACAAAAGGAGTCTTACCTTAGGGAAGTGCTACTATTGGCTGTAGTTTCCACACCAGTGCTAGTCTCAGACACCAGATCAGGGAGGGGAAAGTTTTCTGTAAGAATAGGATGCACTGAATAAAGTTGATGGTTTGGGGTTTTTTGTTTTTATACAAAGAAAGATTATTTATCAACAGTCAAAACCGTGCGGTCCTCAAGCATTTATACTATGGGTGTTTTTGCACTGCTAGTGATGCTAACTCTTTGTTTTTCTGCTTAAGCATTCATGTTGGGTATAGACACACCTCAGCCATCCCACGCTCAACAGATTAGGTAACACGTGTCCCAGACCCTCAATTCTCTCAATACCAAAGGTCAAAATCTCTAGAGGAGCAGTGAAAGCAGGAAGGAGGTGAAGTACTTCAATCAAAAAAAGAGCTTTCAAATTATTACTCCACAGCACCTTCACCTATCCACAAGAAATCAGCCTCAAGAACAGAGCTGGGAATTTCAAAGGATACCACTGCTCACATCTACAGTTGCCTTGAGCCCTGCTCCAACAAACAACGGTATCATTCCTCAAATCCCAAACTCTGTAGATCCTCACCATAACCTACAACTCTGCTGCCATGCACTTGGTAACAAGGTGCAGGAGGAGGAAGTAAGAACTCGGATCCCCAGAAGGCGATGTGGCATTTCCTATTACCTTGTTTAGGAGCAGAACTGAGAGAGATGTTAATAGTCATTCATGGAAGTACAGCTCAAACAGCAGGACAGTGTCAATGCCTCTTCCAGCAGGAGGAGTATAATGCCTGAAAACTCCTTTTGCCATCAAATCTGGGTGGCTAACAGTGCACAAAAGCTAGCAGACGGAGAGCATGGAGGGCCATGGAAGCACTGTGAGATGGAGCCAGAGGTAGGGCAGGGTGTTGGCACAGGGGCAATAGCCAAGACTACAAAGTGACAGCTTTTTCACTGTCCAGATTCAAAGATGTACCAGAAGCATAAGGCAAATGCCAAGAGCATAAGGAGCATAAGGCAAAGCCTCTGGGCTGGGAGCCACTGTCAAGAGCCCACCCCGCCAAATCCAACTGCCACAGTTACTGAGGCTCACAAGTTCATTTCTCCAGCTTCAGGCCCAGAGCTCTCGGAGATTCCTACGGCTGCTGAAAGAAGCAGCCAAGCAGAAACATGCATGTGTAGCACAGTTTCTGCCTCTGCAGTGAGCTGGCTTTAGCTGCCACCCAAGAAGGAAGTGGGTCAGGGACACCAGTTTGGGAACTGAAGCAGCTGAGGGCCTCCTGGAGCTAAGGGAACACCCTTTGAGCCAATGTCTAGATAAGGAAATGATGCTGCAAACTTGATATCTGACTCTTGATCCCAGTAAAGCTCTGAGAGATGTGTTGTGGACAAGGTGGTCTTCTTGAGCATTTACACCTACACTTCACAGGACACTTCCTCTTGATCACTCCCATTCTCTTGGTTGCTTTCCTCTGGAAGGAGCTAAGGGCTTATTTAAGGTCCACCCTTACTGCCAGACTGGGGAACCAGAATTAGAAATCAAAGATAAAAGTATTGGTTACTGGCCAATGTTAGACTCTGCTGGGTTAGGCCAGTACAGGGAGGCTCTCACATAGCACTAAAGCCAGGCCATGGCATAGAATCAACACACAAGAAGCCCTTGGGGACAAAGGACTCCTCAAGCCTAGAAACCAGCTGCCCGCCACTGTCCATGCCATGGCTGTAACAGGATGGGCAAAGCTGAGTCTCTCCCAGGTCAGTCAGTACCCAGAGTCAGAGAAGAAACATCAAACCAAGAAACATTAATGGCCATAAGGAGCATGACCCTGTCTGAACAAAGGTGCAGAAGGGAGACTGCACAGGAGGAACAGGCATCCTGAGCACGGAGCCCTCCTGCAGGAGAGAAAACAGAGTTTCAAAGGTATCATCAAATCCAGAAGTTTGATGATCCCTTCAGCAGAGAAGCAGCAGGTATCAGAAGTCATTTTTTTTTAAAGGAAGAACAGATCCAATCTGAGGAGACAGCAGTTGAGAGAACCTAAAACAGGGCACACACTTGTCTTGTGCATTAAGCTTAAGAAGAAGGTGCCTGACGGCATTTCACATGTATTGCCAGAGCTAAAGTATTCTCCAGACCTACATGCCACTTGTCGCGGTGTACATGTCATGGGCCACCACTCAAATATCAAAGAACTGTTTTAGAATCTTAAAAAGTGTTGGTTACAGACATTAATGAGAATTTAGTACTTCACAGAGGAATGGAAGAGAGTTTTTCCTCTGGTTCCTGCCCTGTTGTTACTTTAGCAAACTAAAACTTCTACGCACCTATATCATCATAGCGTTCCACCCAGACCACATACACTTTGGTTTCAGGTCCCATCGGTGGAATGGTCCGACCCTGAGGCACCCTCTTGGATCTGGAAGTAGGACTGAGCTGTTTTGAACAGAAGGGAAGAGTAAGATTTGCAAAAATCATGAGTCCAGCAATGCATCCAACAAGGATTTCCACGGTTGCTCCTTAGTCTTTAAGAGCTCAGACAGGTACAACCTCTGCCAACTACTGAGGTGGGGCAGCAGCAGGGGAACTACCCATACAGAAATAGTAATCTGGGTCTTCACATTATTTATAGTCAACATAAATTAAGATATTAAACCTTAAAAAACTGGTTCAAGGTTTTTGTAATGTTCTCAAAGATCTTAAATCATTAAGCATACCTTTGGAGGTGAATTCTATACAAGAAATAAGCAGTTGTAAATCCTTTGCTAACTGTTATAGCAGTTCATGGTTTCCTGCTTTCCTACCATTCAGAAGCAACTTCACTTCTCATACTTCAGACACAACTGACACAGTCTTCTAAACTGCGTAGGTACAAAAAGTTTTCATGTCTATCTATCCAAAATTGCCAAGCATATATTCAAGTCTGAATTACTCTGTAAATACTGCATATACTTTTTCCTGCATTAATTTCAAGATTTCAGTATACAGAGTTGTTGAGGTTTAGGTTCAATCCACCAGACCTACAACCTACATATGGGCTGGAATCCCTCGTTGGTCAGTGTAGAGTCAACTGTCCCGGCCGCTCCTCCCCACAAGTGCGGCCTTTCACTTTCTGCACCCTCCCCTGTGGTACACAGGAGTTAGTGGTGACCTTGGTCTGCACACCAATCCTTGGTAGTAACTCCAAACATCAAGTGTTATCACTGCTAGAAGCAGACACTGTCTGCGGAAACATGCTGTGAGCTTCACAAAGTGCAGCTAATTAGGAAAGACTTAGTTGAAAAGTAAAAATCACTGAACAGAACTGGTTTGGTTCTAACTCAAATCAGGACATTACTCTAACTCCTTCGCACGTTGAAGTTTGATATTTAATGTAATCTTGCAATCTACTGCTGCAGGTGCAAACTCTGGCAGGACCAAAGCAGATGTTAAAGATTAATAGCTAGGAATGAGTAGCTCCAAGTGCTAGGAAAGCAAATGAAATACTACCAAAAAATGCTGTAGCACTGCCAGGGTGCTTCCTGGGGTAGAGGAAAAAAAAAACAAACAGCAAACAAAACCCATCCGTTTTTCAATGCAAATTTTGCCTTACCCGCTGGGAGGGATTAAGATTGTCTGTATGATTGGGGAAGAGTTCAAGTGTCAGAGACTGCTGCTTCAGTATTCCTGGCAGCAGATCCATGTTGGAGTCGCTTTCTTGGTCAGAGACGTTGCTTTCCAGTGAATCAGCTGTAAACCAGAAGAAGAAAGGTGGGTTTTGTCTTTTCTTCTGCCAAAAAACTTATGCTGTCATCATACGTAAGGTTTTGAAACTAAAAAACGTTGGTTTTGGAACTAAGCATACATAGATTTACAGCCAAGTCAATATAGCACTCAGAAGCAGGAAGAGGATTCAGCAGTAGACAACTGCCAGTTATTCTAGAAACAGACTGCAATTAAAGCACTCCCTATGGATTTAGTAGTGTCCCATCCATTTCCTATGGAATACAGTCTCCTCCTCCCTAGGGCTACCATTTCCTCACAGCCCTTTCATTCCAGGGGACTTCCACGCTAGTTTTAGTGTGCAGAAGACGTAAGAGCTGTTGCTCATCTACATAGCAGCTGTGCATGCTCTCCTCCATGCACTGCAGAAGCACATCACCAAGACGGTGACCAGTTGATGGTGAACCATACAACCAACCTAATGCACCCAGGGTAACCACAACACTTCCGTGCAAACCTGGACATATATTGAGGCTTAGACTGAGAAAAAGGAGTACAGAACAGCCACCACCTTAGGAAGGAGTCTAAGGATTAGGATGCTGTAATTGAAACAGCAGCAGCTTTCTCACGAGGATCTTCCTAGACATACTACAAGTTAGATTGTTTTCATTCTGCTTCTGAAAAAGCTCTTTAGCGAAACAATGGTGTTTTGTTTTTTGTTAACAGCATGTACAGTGATCTTACTTAGGGACTCCACCGGTGATGGGACAACAAAAGCTATTTCTGTCAGGGCATCCGCATAGTACAGCACCTTCTTCTGCCCATTGAAGATACTTGCCCCAACATCTTCTGAAATAATTAGATCATCTGAAATGGACACAAAAGGGAAGTTTAGGGAAAAGGAAGCTCTAACTCTAACACTGCCTCAGGAGAAGACCTTCAAACACAAGGTGCAATGAGAAGAAATCACACAAATCTCATCTTAAAATAAGAGTATTTCATAGCCAAATCTCATGGCTAACAACCAATCTCAGGTAAACTTCGTTATCTTGAAGGAAGCAGCATTTTGGGTTGGGAAAGGATTTATTTTAACCATGTTTCCATTGTACCACACACCCTATTTCTCCCAGACTGAGCAGTCTCATAAGCATGTCTGCCACCAGAATTAATCTAGTAGCTATTTCTAACTGTTCCCTCTAACAGATATCATTCCGTTAGTTATTGAGTTTCCAAAGCATTCTAACATTTATAACTTCAGTCTGATACTATTCTAGAATTCAAGCCAGTTTCCACAGACTCTCCTCTATGTCTTTTCTTCTGCCCCTTGGCAGTTAGAAAAAGAGTGAATCAAACTGAATGCACAAAAGCTCCTCATTCTCAACCCCCAATTACTGTCTTATCACAGCTGGCAAGTGTATCAGGCCTTCAGAGAACAGAGAAATTCTTTGGTGGAGCCACACTAAGTGCATGACAACACTGTTCCTTTTCCTTCCCCATTCTGCCACCAGAAAGATGAGCAAGGACCTGAAGTTGAATTATTTCTCTGATCCAGTTTACAGAAGGGTTCCTGGGATAGCTGCTGCCTCAGCAAAAGCAAAGGAGCAGTGAAATTCAGCACGCTGACGGAGGTGGCCAGAGCCACACAGGACCCTGCGAGCCATGCTTCACCATCAGGAAAGCGTTCCTGCATCTCCAGTCCATAGCTCTCAGGGAGCAGCCCCACAACCCAAACACAATTGTTTAAGAACTCCTTTGCTTTTGGGGGTGTGCACGGAAACAAAACCAAAGCATATGCCTGTGAATTTATTTTAATCACATCTCATGGGAAGCTATTCTGGAATCATAAAATCATTTAGGTTGGAAAAGACCTTTAATATTGAGTCCAACTGTTAAATGAACACTGCCAAATCCACCACTAAACCCTCAGCACCACATCTATGCATCTTTTAAATACCTCCAAGGTTGGGGACTCTACCACTTTCCTGGGCAGCCTGGGCCAGGCCTTGACAACCCCTTCTGTGAAAAAAAAAATTCCCCAATATCCAACCTAAACCTCCCCTGGTGCAACTTGAGGCAGTTTCCTCTTGTCCTATCTGTTGTTACTTGGGAGAAGAGACCAATCTCCACCTCATTACAACCTCCTTCCAGATACTTGTAGACAGTGAGAAAGTCTCCCCTGAGCCTCCTTTTCTCCAGACTAAACAACCCCACGTCCCTCAACCGCTCCTCACAAGACTTGTGCTCTAGACCCTTCACCTGATTCATTGCCCTTTGGACACACTCCAGCCCCTCAGTGTCCTTCTTGTAGTGAGAGACCCAAAACTGAACCCAGGATCCAACATGCAGCCTCCCCAGTGCCAAGTCCAGGGGGATGATCCCTGCCCTAGTCCTGCTGGCCACACTAGTGCAGGTACAAGCCAGGACTCCTGAATGGGTTTTTAACCAAAGCCTTCCACAAAGAGAAAATACATTTAATAAAATAAGCAGCTTTAGTCTGGAGAAGAAAAAGCAAGCAATCTTCACAAGTTGGTCCAAGTCTACTTTAAATCTATCATTTCAGTTTTTTAGCCACTGCTCGCTACAGGTACAACTCCACTCACGGATTTCTCCAACAGCAGAACCAGATTGCAAGTAGTCCTCCCTTTCAGCCCTGAATGCTTTTTCTGTTCCTCCTTCCCCCAATTTGTTGAGTTAATTCAGTTATTTCATGTTCTGTGATCTAATCCAAATGGCTGAAAAAAAAAAAATCCAAGTTTAAAATCCCACATCAAAACAGGCTACCTCACTAATTGTGGGCACTGTCTTCCACCCAGCCGTACTGACAAAGCCGACTGCAAAGGGAAGGGAGAGGGCCCTGCCTCTGAGTACAGCACAGCCTGATCCCGTCCTCAGAGGAAAATTGAACTGAGTCTTGGCCATTTTGTAACCTCTCTTGACTTGTTCAGAGAAAGCTATGCCTGTTCTCTTAACCTCTCCCAGCTTCTCCAGCCTTCCATCATTTGTATCTTTATTCTACAAATGGACAGCGAAGCCCTTAGCTGGCTGCAGCTAGACAAGAAGAGCTCTAAGGTAGGGTGAAGGGAAAGCAGAGCAAGGGCGCTGCTCAAGTAACTGCTCCGGTAATAGTGTTGCACATCACGCAAATGCCAGGTCAAAGAAATCGGACAAGCTGGACCAGCCTGTCCAATGCCATTGCATGGCCCACAGCAGAAGGCTGAGGCTCTGAAGATCACAAAAAACGGGTCTGTCCCTTGGAGTAGTGACCACAAACCACACTGAAAGCAGCCCAGACACTATCAGAATCCCAGGTAATCCAGTTAAGTTGTTCAAGGCAGAAACTAACCCGACCTCCAGTTTATCACCCTAGGATAGCAATTCACTACCCTGGGGATCATGTTGGTTGACAGAATGGGGAGAGGGTGGTGTACGACAAGCCCAGAGAAGAAGCTGCTCTACCGGAAAAAAAGCAGAGTAAATTAAGCAGGACAGAAGAGCTGTGTCTGGGCTCCAACCACCATGACCTACAAACAGCAGCTTGTTTTCATTACTTCCTACCAAGCATGATTACAAGGCAAACTTATTAGGCAACATCTCATTTTAATCTACTAAAATCAGACAGTATTTCAAGTCTATTTGCCAATATGCAGCACAATCTGTATCTGATTCCACCTGAATACTGGTTTTGGACAGTATATTAGAGACTCAGCAAGTCTGCTAAAAATATTGCACAGAGGTATTTCTTACTGAGGCTGCTTCCTCCCAACAACACACAGACATTAGTTTCTCCTCACTTTGACTTGATGCTCAATCTAATACTTACACAGTGCTTTTTAGCAAACATTGGCATTTATTAAAAAAATACACAGGAGCTAGAAATTTTAAATTGTCTCCTAAAGGAGCCTAAACATTTTAATTTAATATTACAGCCTTTACTATGTCTTACCTTGTTCAGGTCCCTCTTCATCACTACAGCTATTGATTGACCAGCTTGTTGATACATGGCCAGTCCATCCAGGGTGCTTCCCCACATCAACGGACCAGCCAAGAGACAGCAAGAACTCCAGGAAGTGTGGCTGAACAATTCTGGAAGACTCCATGTTCTTCAGGATCTGAAACAACCAGCAGCACTGTGGTAGTAGGTACAGGAGGCTCCAGAAAGCAGCTCTCTTCCTCCTCACTTTTTTGATTAAAATTTTGTGTCACCAACATGATTTTGCCCAAATTAGCTATTCAGTAAGCCTGGGATGCCAGACTTTCTACATGGACACTACTCTCTGCTGCCCAGCATCCTCCCATCCCAATTGCCAACATCCTATTTGAACAACTTGTCTTTCTGCCATCATTGCTAAAGCCTGTAAAATAGTTAATCAAATTGCAAGAAATAGCAATTTTGAGATCTTCCCACTCATCAGGGATAAACCACAGAACTGTTCAGTGCAGAATCTGCACTGGCATCAAATGTAACATGAGAGTTTTCTAGAAATTTTCACCGCTAAACTGAGCTGAAGTTTTCAGAGAAAGGTATTTTATCACTACTCACCTGTACATGGCATACAGAGATGCAGAAGGCAGGCCTCACCACACATTAAATTATGGGACAGATTTTGTAGAAGAATTTTCAGCAGGCTTGAGCATACCCTTTACTCAAAGGTCACACTGCACTGTTCACTTTAAACCTTAATCCAACCTCTCAAAGATCTGGGATGTTTCCACATCCAAAGGCAATTTGCATCCCATTGTGACCAAGCGCAAGTTGAGACCTTCACCAAACAGCATGCAGGGACACACGGACCGTTTGTGGTTGGGTCTACCAGAACCATTGGGATCTGTGGAACAGACAACGCTGTGCGATGCACCCAGCCTTTCTGAGCCACCCGAGAATTTGTTTCGGGGCAGAAGCGTCTTTGATTTTGGCTTGTGCAGGGCCAGTACCCTGGGACACAGGCTCCAGTGGAGCAGAAACTGGAGGGCCAGGCGCTGGAAGTGCCAGACAGGAGGCTCCTCATACCCATGCAGTCCTGGCACCCCATCCTAATGCCTCGTACAGTATTCAGCAGTGACTAGATATGCTGTATTGAAATATTACCATTACTCTCATTAGTAAGCGCATTGAAGTCATAGCTATACTTCAGAATCAACTGAGATAAATGCAGTTTAGATGACAATTTGAGAAGATAGGCAAGCTCAAGCTTTATTCAGCTATATGGTTCTATATCTGAGCTCATTCAAAAAAACAATTTACAGTAAAGCAAGGCTAAGGGGGTATTTTCAAAGGACACTGAAAGATGAAGTATAATGATGTAAGAAGTATGCGGGCAGTTTCATTACCCTGTATAAACAAATGCCGTGAGACCCTTCTCAACTGTAAAACCCTACCACCACAGAAAAACATCTGGGCCTAATGCAATAACCAGCAGACTAGATGCCGCCATTCTGGGCTGCGCAGCATCAGATAAAACACAGCTGACACCAGCCCTTGGGAAAGGGCAGGGGTGACCTCTCAGCACACAATGAGGTCCTGAGCTGGAGTGGCAGGAACTCACACACAGAGAGGGTGAACAGGACCAGGCAGCCAGCCCTGCTCAAAGCAGAAGCCGTGTCACAACCCGGTTCTGATCTCTTCCTCTCTTGGTTGTTAATACTGAAAACAAAATAGGACAGAAGCAAGTCACAGGTCTTTGAAAAGACGCGGGCAGTATCAGTGTCTCGCTCAGCTCAGGTCCATAGAGATGAGTATGCCATTAACCCGACTGCCACTGCAACCTTGCACAACCTGAAAGCCTTAGGAATTGTGGTGAGATGTCTGGGAATCTTGAAGCAGGAGTGGCATCTTTATACCGTATCTAAATATGTCCAGAAACTCCCAAATACAAGATTTTCTTAAATCTACATGGCAAAATCCACGCTAATTGGGTTTTTCGAAGACCAGCAAGTTCTACAAGACTGAGTAATTTCATCTGTCTAAATCCATGAGAGCACATAAGCTTCAGACGGAAAAAAAGCATTCTGCCAGCTCAGCAAGAGCCCATTGCAGCTGGAAGGCAAACCTTGTATATCTTGTTTCATATCTGACTTTGGAGACGGAAAGAATGTGCACTGGCTACTCTGAACTTCAACTTGAAAACTCAAACAGCACAATCCTGGTTTCAGGATTCAGTACTCCACACAGAAGAGGAAGGAACCAGAGTGTTCTGTCAGCTGTACATTCACAGTAACACGAGGAGATAGCACAATGATTTATTATGGAAGCTACACACTTTACCATGAGAATTATGAATGGAATGAGGAGAAGACACTATAGAAACAACCCTTTCTAATAAGCCCATAAGCTATCTTAGGGAGTTTCTAGGTCACAGTCTAAAGATGTCACAATTTAGATTTGCGCAAATTAACCTAATCGCAATCTGAAATAAATAGTATAATGTAAAGCTGCGTGGTGCTGTGGACTCGCTTGAGGGAAGGGAGACCATCCAGAGGGACCTTGACAGGCTTGAGAAATGGGCCAATGCAAACTGCATGAGGTTCAACAAGTCAAAGTGCAACATCCTGCATCTGGGTCGGGCCAATCCCAGGCTCAGTTACAAACTGGGTACAGAGTTGGCTGAGAGCAGCATTGAAGAGAAGGACTTGGGGGTGTTGATTGACGAGTTCAGCATGAGCTGGCAGTGTGCTCATGCAGCCCTGAGGGCCAACTGTATCCTGGGATGCCCCAGGAGGAGTATGGCCAGCAGATCAACAGAGGCATTCTCCCCCTTTACTCTGCTCTTGTGAGACCCCACCTTGAATACTGCACCCAGTTCTGGTGTCCCCACCATAAAAGGGACATAGATCTGTTGGAACAAGTCCAGAGGAGGGCCACAAAGATGATCTGGGGGCTGGAGCATCTCTGCTATGAGGATAGGCTGAGGGGGATTGTTCAGCCTGGAGAAGACAAGACTCAGGGGGAACCTTATAACTGTCTTCCGATACCTGAAGGGAACCTACAGAAAGGCTGGAGAGGGACTTTTCACAAGAGTGTCCAGTGACAGGACAAGGGGAAATGGTTTTAAATTGAAGGAGAGCAGGTTTAGACTAGATCTTAGGAAGAAGTTCTTCAGTACGAGAGTGGCGAGACTCTGGAACAGATTGCCTGGAGAGGTTGTGGATGCCTCCTCCCTGGAGGTGTTCAAGGCCAGGTCGGATGAGGCCTTGAGCAACCCAGACTAGTTGAGAGGTGTCCCTGCCCACGGCAGGGAGGTTGGATTAGATGATCTCTAGGGTCCCTTCCAACCTAAGCCATACTATGATTCTATGATGACTTAAAAAGCAATAAAACTTTCTTAGTTGCATAAAGTTTCTCATTTCTTTAACCTGTCTTTAACATTAGAATCAAGCCAAACCATCTGGACATTGCACATTGCTGAAAAAAATATACAACCTTCCCTACAAGCTTAGCCAACAAATCAGAAATGCATTTCTGATACCAGTCTTTGAACTGTACAAACAAGGACAGTGAGGACAGAACAGATAACAAAAATACTATTAACCTACTTTTTAATATATGTATAACTATATTAAAAAGATGCAAAAGCAATCCTAAATGTGGGTAATGTACTTCAACCTACAGATGCAAAGAGTAAGCAGGGACTTGTTACAGCTCACATGGCACATCAACACCAAGCCCAGAACGCTGGTTCTGACACTCTGCTCTAGCTGTTAGCAGTGATACTTTACTCACTTGAGGATTACTAGAAACAAGACAATATTGGCTAGTTGGCACTCTACACTTTCACTTACCTCCTGGCTTGTTTTCTGGCCTGCCTTCATGTAGAAAATGAAAACAGTATCAAAAGGACGACATGGTAGCAAATCCAAGTAGCCAATGTCATCAAAAAACCCAGGAAGAGCAGAGTCAAGTGCAATCAGGTGAGGAGGTAGACGACTGTTGGCAGGTTCCTATCCAAGAGACAGTTCAACAGCTTAAATAAAAACATCTTTCCTAACTGAAAAGGTCTTTATGGCTTCAATAGTAACCCATTAAAATATAAAAAGACAATTTCCCTTTTTTTCTGAGAGCAAAATCATACATAAATTTCTGATGCACTACGATCCCGTTACTGTAAATGAGTAATAGCAAGCGTTAACAGTCTGACCAGTTGGTGCATTCTACTCTCCTTGTTAAATAGAAACAGTATTTTGCCAGCAAAAGGGACACAGTATTTTGCTTAAAAGGAGTGCTGGCTACCACAAGAAAACCAGCAGATACTTTCAAAATATCTCAACTATACACATAGTCACAGGCGTAATTTCATACTTCTTAATTTATATCCCAATAATATGTAGAACACTAAGCACTTTTAGATATCATTCTTGCAAGAACTCTATTGTCTACTCTTGCTGATGGTTTTCTGGAAGGAAATGCAAAAGTAAAAGGGAGAATCCACAGGCAGAATTTCAAATTAAGAATATGGATAATGTCTATAAACTGTTATTATTTTAAACTTTAAAAAGAAAGCTCTACAACCTATATGCACTCCTAAGTGTTTATATATATGATTAAACCTCTTCAGCATAATCATCTCTGGAGCAGAACTTCTAAGGCAGTTTTTTTTTTTCAGAAACAACCTCAAAATCTAATTCAAGCTGAGGGAATGATTTCAAATATGAACATGTGAATGGGATACTTTCTGTACCCACTGCAAAAATAAAGATATAGCCACCTCTTCAGGGAATGTTCCGCTTGAGGCATGGCCCTTCAGAACCCTGCTCTCAATCCTGGAAAACTGAAATCCATCACTGAGTAGACTACAGCTTAACAGCAGTTGGAATTACACAGAAGATCCTCCACTAACAAAACTAAAGTTTTCTTCTTTTACCAAGCCAGAGCATATGGGTACTGAGGGCATTTGCACACCGCTAAGAAGTATCACATCACCTTCAATGCCTCTAGTGAGAGAAACCCAAAGTGAGAGAGGAAGAGGCGTGCTGTCTGGAACTCCTGTGCTGGCGGTGGGGGTTTACACTCCGTGATCGGATCAGGAAAGCTCTTCTTCCGCCACTCCTCTTCACTTTTCTGATCTATGGAAGTCTCAAAAACAACCTGCTGAGCCATGCCATTCCTCAGCTTCTCGTGTCGCTCTTCGAGCTGAAAAACATTGCATGAAATGCTGATTTCACCAAGATCACCAAGATCCACTAAACAAACAGCTCCATCATTTGGGAAAGCCGTAAGTCACAGGTACAGCAGCAGCTGCAACTCCACCACCAGGACATTTACTGAAGCATTATAAACAAGACCTTGCAATGCCACAGAGTGAACGTCAAAACACCCTGTTTGCATGGGAGAGTTGCAAATTTACATATCCAGTATCAGCTACAGTTCCTTGCTTTCAAGTGAACAGAAACTAAAACGGATTTGACACTGTGAAACTTTAAAACATTTTTGAGAGATGCACCTGCCTAATCCCCTAGAAGGTCTCAAAAAGCCCCGTGCATTTCCCCAGAAACAGCAACAAAACGCAGGTCATGGCTTCCCAGCTACACCAGAATATTAGCACCTGTAGTAAAACACGTTGAGCAGTGCCTCCCAAAAAGCACATCCAAAGCACTGCCACCTTCCTGAAGAAGTGCACAGATTTCACTAGTTTGCAGAGGTTATTGTTCTGTTAATATGAAATTAGTCAAGCTGAAGAGTAATACTATTTACAAGATGATGTTACTGTATGATTCATGAACAGAAAAAAGAACTAAGTTAAGTCAGAGACCAAGAGTTACTTACTTCCTCATTCACAATTTCATGTAAATCAGGAATGCTCAAATCAGCTTTCACAAACGGGATCTTGTCCACTTCTTCAGGAAAAGGGCGATGCTTCACACAGTATTTCAATCCAACATCATTTTTAGGAGCTGGTCGAGGTTCTGGTACAAAAGTCTGACAAAAAAGGGGGATAGTTTTTACTTTCAAGGCATGGAGACCACTAGACAATACGTTATTACAACAGATGGAAAATGTTTCCTCCCCACCAGAAGTACACTAAATTTTAAACTAACAGACTTGTATTAAAAATGTGGCTGTAAATTTTAACAGAGATACAGTTCTGCCCATTTTGGTGGCTGCACTCCTGAAACCTATGAACCCTGCTTACCATCTAACCTCTAAGCAGTTGCAAATCCCCCTGTAAAAATGTGGCAACATCTCATCTTCAGCCCATTACCAGCTGTTTTAGAGGCCTCCATTTTAACCCTGCTGACTATGATGATGATCTCAACAAGCCAAGCTGGAGAAGTCCTGAAGAGAACAGCAGCAGTGCCATGGGTCAGGAGTGAGAGGCACTGCCAGAATATCAGAATGGCCTGCATAACGTATCGTCATGCGATTTCAGCATGTTACTACATTATGTTCTAAACTGTTAGTATGTAATTCAAAATTTGAAGTTACCAATGAAAGCACCAAAAGATCTAGATGCAGGTTTGCAGGTGCATAAGGGCCAAGGAAGTAAGACTGTTAATTACACCTTGAGTGCTGCTTTATAAATTTATTTACTGCCAATTATGCTTCAAAAAGGCTAAACTGTTAACATGAAACCTACAAAATGCCTTTATGCTGGAAAAGTTCCCTTAAAACTGGTAAGGAGGTCAGCAGCCAGGACAGGACTTCTCCGTAGGTGTGGGAGGCAGCGCGCTTGAACTGACACTACTTAGGAAAATGGCTGAGCTTCAGTGAAAGCACAGCTCCAAAAGCATCATGCGGGGGATCCTCCCAAAGGCTGCTTTGCTGAGACCAGATTCATCTAAATGTGATCGTGACAGCTGAGACTGCCAGGCCCTCATTTCAGCTACATTATTAATTTCCATTATTTTACTAAGGGGCATGTGAAAAGTTGGAAGATTTGGCTAAGTTCACAGACAGAAATTTTGATAACAGAAGGACATGCTCCACTAGACAACTGCAATAAGAACTTTTACTGTAAAATGAGATTGGGGTGTTTCTTCTCCACCATTCCTCTGCAGAACTGTTCCTGAGTTCATCAAGATAGGTTTTTCTCACAGCAGGTTTACAGCCATCTTTGCAACATCGGGCTTTGTAGCTGGAGTAGCTGTTCTCTCTGCAGCATCTTATTCTACATCTCTAGACTTCACTCCTTCTGCTGCAAGGGCTTTGCCTGACATCCTAAAATCAGCACCCACATGCATGCCTTGACACTGAATACACTGCCCCTTGCCCCATCACCTCAGAAGATGCTTTCAGAAAAAAAGAAGAATGCCCCCTCCCCTTAAGTCTAGAAGGCAACAGCACTTTCACAGCCTGTATTTAATATTAATCACAAGTCGTAAAGAGTCACCAGAGATGTGTCACATTACCTACAGCTAAAGGCCCCGTGGCTCGTATAATCACCAGCTCTGTGGGGCTGTCTCACATTAGTGGAATTTCTGCTGAACATCTCTAAGTTAAAGATTTCTTTACGGGCTTTGATAGAGACCTTTTGATTTGCTTTAGCTCCTCTTGGTAAAAGACAGAGTTGCTGGGCCCATGCAAATCTTCCAGATGTCCCACGGATCAAAACCGTGACAGAAGGGAAAGAGTCATCTGCAAAGCACATGGGTTAAGAGAACAATAAGTTATAAACTGCAAACAGTTCACTGGATAATAATTTAACCAGAAAGAAATGCAGGCAAGATGACAGAGGTTTTGTTTTCAAGGTTAACTCCTCCCTGACCCCAAAGACAGTTCCTGGTGAGGAGCACACAATTTTCTCTGCAGCAGGGAAGTACTAGTCTACTCTGCAGTCTGTTCAGGAGCTGCCAGCTAAGTTTCATTATTGAAAGTAACTTTCATCCCAATTCATGACGACCACTGCTTCTCTCCAAATTATCTCCAGGAAATGAAAAAAAGACTGTCTAGCCACTGCTTATTTAGGTAGGACAAATGACCATGACAGTTTTTGTGATATTTCCACGACCTTCTGTAAAGGTCCCACACAAACAGCAGCAATAACAACAGTGGAAGAACAAGAGGCAATGGTCAAACTAAGACGGGGGAAGATTCTGACTTCACACTGGGGACAACTTTTCACCGCAAAAAGTGCACACAGAGAAGTTGTTCTCCTAGGTTTTCAAGACCTGCTTGAACAATGTCACAGAATCACAGAATCGCTATGGTTGGAAAAGACCCTTAAGATCATCAAATCCAACTCTTACCTATCTCTGCCAGGCCCACTTCTACGCTATATCCTTGAGCACCACATCTAGATGGCTTTTAAATACACCCAGGGATGGCGATTCAACCACTTCCCCAGGCAGCCTGGGCCAGTCTTTGATAAACCTTTCGGTGTAGAACTTTTTCCTAATGTCCAACCTAAACCTTTCCTGACATAACTTGATGCCATTTTCTCTTGTCCTATTAATTGTGACTTGTGAGAATAGAACACCATCCACCTCACCGCAACCTTCTTTCATGTAGTTTTAGAGAGTGATAAGGTCACCCCTCAGCCTCCTTTTCTTTATACTAAACAACCCCAAGTCCCTCAGCTGCTCTTCGTAAGACATACTCTTGAGACTCTTTCTCAGCTTTGCTGCCCTTCTTTGGACCATGTCATGTTGCATTATCCTGGTCTGGATGAAGTATTGACCTCGTTTAGAGCAGGAGGTCAGACTGCAGATTTCTGAAGTGCCTTTCAACACACACAATGACAGTTTTAATACTGCAAGGATTTCAGTCTTTGAGACTTAAAAGGCCACTGACATTAGCCACCTTAGAAAATGGATCATCATACCTCTCCAGCTTTTCTTTTTAAAATTATTTATATTTATCTTTTGTGCATGTAATCCATGAATTGACACCATCAGGTAACTAGCAGATCTATATTCCTTCCCCAGTATTCCATGGGAAGTACAGGGTGCTGCACACACATGGACAAACCAAACCAGCTCCAGTCAACCACCCACACCAGTGATCTGCCTCAAAAGTGATCTGAGCTACTTGTGCATTACTGCAATTAATCTTGTAATTCAAAGGGATCTGCAAGCAAGTTATGCATGGCCAAAAAAGATAACCTCATCTGAGATTCTAATACCTTTACAGGATTCCTCAGTAATGCATTTAGCAGAAACAGTAAGGATGATTATTGCTTAGCTGTTCTAGTCAGGAACATGCTTGCTCAAACACAGACTGTGGCTGGATATGTGGCAATGGCTCCCAGCATCAGCACTTTCTGAAAGATCTAGTTAGTGATTCTCAATGAGGGTGGAGCACTCTGGACCACAATCCCAAAGTTCTACACAACCTCCGTTTCCAAGACTGGTATTTATCCTGTCCATAGGTGAGGAAAACATATCTGTGGTAGCTCAGCAGATCTACCATACCTTAGTCTTAAACTGAGGGAGCATATAAGAGAATGTTCGTGTATTCTGCTAGGTAATGCCTTGATCCATGAAGACTTACAGGGGGATCAGTTATTCCGTTCAAAGCATCACATCATTTAATACCTGCTTTTTTAATACAAATTCTTGTTGGTCAAAGCATAGGAGGCTGAAATGAGTTCGATTCGGCTGTGAAAGTCCATACCGTGTGACAGACCTCCTGTACAGCAGGTGTCATTGACAGAACAGGATGGTGCACAGGAAAGCTGTAACAGCTCCTAAGCAACCAACTCTGTCTCAGCTGAAAGCACCCATAGGAACGTTGACTAACAGGAGACCTAAAGCAAGCAAAAGCAACCATGCTGCCATGAAGATGTCACATCAACCATGTGTTGAGCACTTATCTCTATCAAGCTCCCTATGCTCTTTATATTTATGTATTTATATTGTTTTATGAACAAGGATGTTTTCAAAATGTAATGCTATGGCTTTTGTCCATCAACATCATTCAGATGGCAGTCAGCTCCAAGTATCTGATCTAACTGGGTGAAAGACACAGAAGCTGCATGAACAATTGGATGGGCTTGTACATCTTTGACTATCAGTGGCACTGAAGTTATTCTCACAACTTCATCCCTGAATAATAACACTGCTCAATTGTGCAACCACAGAACAGGTAAGCCCCTGAAATGTGAGAGAGACATTTGATGAGGAACCTTTGTTTTTCAGCTCCATACAGAGAGTTTTAACCAGAGGAAGAAGGGAATGGGAAGTATGGACTTACTCTGTTCGTTTCCTAGAGGCTGCTCCAACATAGCCAGGATGACACTATTATCCAAGACAAAGTAACGGAAGCTATGCTTGTTTATGGTAGGTAGACGAGAATATTTAATTAATGTGGTTTCATTCACCAAGCTGCAGGGAGAAGCAGGGCCACTGGGAGAAGGAAATGCTCCAAGTAACTGCATAATACTGCAAGTGAGAGAAAAGAGTGATGACATCAAGATGACAAACTGTTCCACCCAAGTGCAGACCTTCATCTGTATTCCTAACTTGTATCTTGACACAGCAGTTACCTATCAGGGCAAGCCTGCCCTCTCCCATCAGCTTGTTTCAAAACATAACTAGTAACATTAGAAAAATATACATGGAAACCTATAAAGAAGGGTACTCTGCCTACAGCATTAGTTTCTTTATAATCTGGGTTATAAAGATATTAAGGTATGATTTAAAGCACAAAAATCTGTACCCTTCCACAGCTTTTTTTTAATGTTCATTCTTATGAGATTACAGATAGTTGGAGATAATCATCCATACTTCAACCCACTCCTGTACCAAGAAGCACCTAGGTTTCATTAGAAACTGAAAATTTCTACGGCAGGAACCAGTAAGGGGGACTGTCAAGTGTCAGACTGAAGATCATACGATCTAATTCAGGACTTAACTCTTAACACCATCCAGACCAAAAGTAAGTTTATTGAAGTCCTCCCCATACACTTTTCCACTTTACTCTGAGATCAGATAGTTTCATCTTTCTAAAAGAAGAGAGACTTTTTGGCAACAATAAATGTCCACAAGTTCCAATGACTAATTGTTTTTATCTTGGAAACTACACAGTTGTTTTTACTAACATTAAAGTTTATAACAATTTTATCGCAAAGCAGAGGACAAAAGAAAGCAGTTATTGCCTTTTGCAAAACATGCTTATCCCACCTTGCCTACCATCATGTTGTTCATCCCCTAAAACAGTGCTTTTCAGCTTCTCTGGAGCAAATCCCCATTTTCCTCTCTGTACTTCCCTCCCCAAACCACACATTGTCCACCACCGTATTTTCAGCGGAACCTCTCAAATACATGAAGCAAGCCCAATGCTGTGGACAGAATGGCATCCCATCCTGCACCACCTCACATCTCCCGCACGGGCCATTCCCTGCTGCATTACACACCAGATCGTGTCTATCTGTTTCCCAATCAGTGTGGGGATGGTGGATCTTGTCAGGCAGAGGATAAGGAGAAGGGTGAATAGACAGACAGGATCGCTAGGTCAAGAGGGAGATAGAGGGAACTGCTGTCTGCAGAGAGGACCAGCCAAGAACAGAGCACCACGGGCTGCAGGAGGGCTTGGGTTTTGCTCTCCGAAAAAGAGAAGAGGCAGGAAGGGAAGACAGCAATCACTGGGATCTTTTTTCTGTTGAACATCAGTAATGGGAAGGGGGAGACAGCTAAAGCAGAGCATAGGACAACCCTGCCCAAATGGCAACACAGAGGGAGCTTCTAGTTGACTTTTCAAATGCTCTTGCTATACCACTAAGATCTCACCAGCTGGGAACTCCTCATTTAAACACTCTCAGACAAGGCAATGCTAAACCGTAAACATGCTCTGACAAATTACATACCATGTTAGTGTAGCTTCAGCAGCATCCTTCACTCTCATGGATGCAGGGTTTGGCTCCTTATCTCCTTTGTACTTGACCTCTTGATCACTGTTTTTGGATTTACTTCCTGAAATGCCCAGCTCCACAATCTCCAGTACCTCTTTTAAACAATCCTAAAACACAAGAGGAAGGAACCACCTTAAGGCACAAGCATGCCGAGAAATGTCTCCAAGACTTTAGCGAAAGTGATCTACCATCCGTGAAAACACAGAAACTACCTGGCAGAAAAGGACCTGGAGGTACCGATCAAGAAACAACTAAATATGAGCCAGCAGTGTGCCCAGGTGGCCAAGAAGGCCAGTGGCATCCTGGCTTGTATCAGAAATATTGTGGCCAGCAGGACTAGGGTAGGGATTGTCCCCCTGTACTTGTGAGGTCACACTTCAAGTACTGGGTTCAGCTTTGGGCCCCTCACTCCAAGAAAGACATTGAGGTGCTGGAGCAGGTCTAGAGAAGGGCAACAAAGCTGGCAAAGGGTCTAGAGCACAGGTCTTCTGAGGAGCAGCTTAGGGAACTTGGGCTATTTAGTCTGAAGAAAAGGAGGCTCAGGGGAGACTTTATCACGCTCTGCAACTCCCTGAAAGGAAGCTGCAGCCAGGTGGGGGTTGGTCTCTTCTCCCAAGTAACACACAACAGAGCAAGAGGAAATGACCTCAGGTTGCACCATGGGAGGTTTAGGTTGGATATTTGGAAAAAAATTTCACAGAAAGGGTTGTCAAGGCCTGGCCAGTCTGCCCAGGGCAGTGGTGGAGTCACCATCCCTGGAGAGATTTAAAAGATGTGCAGATGTGGCACTTAAGGACATGGCTTAGTGGTGGCCTTGGCAGCACTAAGTTTACAGCTAGACTTGATGATCTTAAAGGTCTCTTCCAACCTAAATGATTCTATGATTCCATGAAAAAAAGCATTATGCAACTGAATAAACCCACGCTGTGCCACATCCAGGGAAACAAAACCGTCTTGTCCTAGTCACATACTGTCAGGCCAGTATCCCAAAGTGCACACAGAAGCATTTTTAAAGTCCTGCTTGTGGGTTTTCAGTTTTCATTTAAAAAAATACATACACATTTTTATATATGCTACAGAAAATGTAAAGAAAATATAACTATACGTAATATATATTCTATATAAAACTATATCAAAATATTATACAATATCTAGCAATATCCATTAAATATAAAATATAGAAAGATCACCGAGCTATCTCTGCAAGGAGCCCAACACTGAAAATATGCACCCAATTTGTTTTGTTTTTGTTTTTTTTTTTTTCAAACAGCAGGCCAGAAGGCTGTTGGAAACATGCATCTTTTATTTCAAACTTTCCAAGCAAATTCCATCTAGGATTGAGCTATGCTTTGCTTAGTTGCTAGAAAACTGATTTCTTGGCAAAACAAACCATGATGATCAAAATATTTGCATTAAAGGAATTCTATTAAGTTTAGAACATGCTTTGGTCAGGTGAGAGCTGAGAAATGAGAAGAGATGTGGCTTTCAGTGAAGTTTGTCTGGAGCAGGTAGCTATGTTATATATACACCATTCACTCCCATATTTCTCTTATCCATTTGTTTTTTCAAGTTTTCTTCTCTTTTTCCAGTTTCACAAAGCAAGAAGAAAGATCAAGGCATTCTTAGAAATATGAAAGGTAATTTTAACGCTAAAAGCATTCTTGGTGAATAAAGAGCAGAAATCAAAATTCAAAACTATTTTGCATAGAGGCAAGTTTTGAAACTCCTAGTATACTTTTAAAAACGAAGAAACCCATGTTATTTTGAAGCATCAAGAACAGACAGGTTGAGCATGAACGGCACGACAACCTGCAGTACCTGAGCTATGGACAACAGAAGTCCTCACCTTCTCATCCAGCATGTCTGGGTGCTCGGTGAGCCAGACGCAGAGGCACTGGAAAGCTGCGACGATCATGGAGTGGAGGTCACGAGAGTGGAGCGGGGCTGGGCGGCTGCACTGGTACACAATGTAGCTGCACACTGAACTAATGGCTCTCTTCCGATCAGAGGAATCGACTACCACCTTCACCTGGGTAAAGCAAGCAGGAGAGGATCAGAAATCCTCCACAAGAATCTTTCAGAGAATAAATAGTTTTTAAAAGCCTTTTAAAAATGCAGTTTTAAGAAATAAGAAT
Organism: Eurystomus gularis; assembly: GCA_013400335.1. Taxonomy (NCBI): domain Eukaryota; kingdom Metazoa; phylum Chordata; class Aves; order Coraciiformes; family Coraciidae; genus Eurystomus; species Eurystomus gularis. The sequence continues at coordinate 171,488 of VZZY01001530.1, forward strand.
AAACAGTTGAGCTCTTATGATTGCAGCTTAAAAGCTGTGGGTAAAAGTATTTAACAGGGATTAATATCGAAACTTAAAGGAAAGAAATGCTGCACTGAGGTGCTACCACATTTCATGGCTTGGTTTCCAAGAGCAAGAGTGGTACCAATATGGTTTTCATAAGAAACTAATTTCAAATATTGATTTATTCAGCTTGCACCTTATTTTCAGCCAACACCTCCCTCCTTCAGCTAGAGCAACCCATCCTGTACCTCTGAGATCCCGCTCACTGAGGGGTTTCCCTTCCACAGGGCTTCATTTTGCTCATGTAACTTTCCATTGGGCGTATTTTGTCAGGACAGTAACTTCCACCAGCGAAAAACCCATCCTCAGACAAGCAGAGTAGCGAAATAAACTATAACCCCTCCCCCAAAACCCACTGCAAAGCCCCTCAGCTTCTCTCCCAGCTCAGGGCTTCAGGGAGCAAGGCTCCAGACCAGAGGGTAAGTGAAGAGCCTTATACACTAAGGTGTGTGTATCTACACTATAAAACTAAAGAACTCAATTTCTCTTTTTTCCCCCAACCTGTAACATTGCACAGGAACAGTCACTTAAAGCTGAATTTTTCTACTCCATAGCATTTGACCATTCCATATAAAGCTTAACTCATCAAGGTGCACCCTTATCCAAGCAGGAAGGTGGATGGTCTTGCTGTTGAGAACACCGGAGACAGGCAGCTGTACTCCACAAAGAGGGGGATTCAGGAATTCAGAGCCCTAGGAGGAGGGCAGCATTTCCTTCAGAAGCGTGGTATCTACAGCAAATGGAGTTGCCTCAAGATGAGCTTATGAAAAGCAGGTTGGTGAACCGGCACTCTCGCAGGAAAAGGGATTTTTTTAATTTACCAAGCCCCACTAATAACCCAGTGTTGCACAGACATAAGACAGGGCAGCCCTAAACTCAAGAAGGGCTTTGGGACCTGTCGCCTCCAAAGGCACACGCAGAACTGGTTCTGCAGTTCTGCACTAATATGTGATCTTTCTACCCTGCTTGTTATGAAGGCGAAAGATATCCCATTTACCCCAGAGGAAGAATTACTTCAGTTGCATGAGAATTATACAAATATTACAATATTTGATATTAACCTGGGTAGGTATTTGAAAAGAATGTATTTTCCCATTGCCATCTCACTGCAAGCCAGGAAGAAAAAACAAAACCCAAACTTGCTTAACCACACAAGCTGCACGAACTCCTGGGTCTGTATGGTGCTCTACAAGACCCAATAACTGTGGGAGTCCACAGCTGGTCTGAGGACTCAGAGGTGAGAACGATGGACATTGACCTTGAACAGGTAATGATGTAACCCTGAAGAGCCTGGGAAGCCCTGAGGCTGGAAAGTCCCAAGGAGAGGAGATAAGAGACCGAAGGAACAAACACCACAGAGCAGAAACCTGGCAAGAGATCAGCAAACAGCAGGAGGCCCAGCAGGAGCACCAGCCAATTAGCTGTAAAGAGAGTGTATGACCAGAGCATAGGGCGAATCGCTTTTAGCAGCTGTCTGATGGACAGCACTAGGGGGCCTGAAGTGTATAAAACGCAGCCATTTCTGATAATAAAGGTTTTCAGTTATAACTCTCACAGAGTCGTCCTGAAGTCCATTCTTTCTAGTCGCCAGCAAACACCAACAAATAACCACACTAACTCATGGCAGAGCATTTTCAAATTCACTCTTCAGCTCATGCTGCTGCAGCAGTAAAATAAGCACCCAGTCTGACATGGCTCAGTGCTGACTCCATGCTCTAAAAAATGCCCGAGATATGCGTATTTCAAAGAGATCTGTGGAGTTCCCTGGGGAATGTGACAGGAAATGCTCAACTGTCAGGCCAGGTCAGCATGACTGCTGTAAATACACTGGACTTTTGCTTAACAAACAAAACAAGAAATCGTGAGTCCAGTGCCAGGCCAGAGCCCTCAAGCAGAAAAGGGCATTTTACAACAATAAAAGCCTTTTCCCCCTCCCAGTGTTACCTTAGTTCAGTTATTAGCTGTTGAATCAAGAAACTGTGTGCAGATAAAGCTCTGAAGAAGGTGACACCTTTGTATTAGAAATATGCTATTATTTTCTAAGCACAGAAAACTATTTCCAAGATGAGATAGAAGGGCAAACGCAGGTAGGACACTTACAAAAAGGCCAATTAATTTAATATCCTGGTCTGTCTGCAATCTGCCAACTAACAGCAACAAAAACTCGTTTCTACACCTCGTTACACAGTGAACGGACAGACCGTCTGCCCAACCAAGCAAAGCTATGATGAATGGTTCACAGCAGGGTTGAAAAACAACGGACCAAGCCCCACTACTGCCACTGAAAGTTCTACCTCAACTGTGCAACTTAATATGTCAGATGCCTCCCCTGTGGTGTAGAAAACTCCAAACCCAGAACCAGGCGCACATGGAAATCCATGAGAAAGGTTAGGACCCAGCCAGCCACCTCAACACAACCAGCCAAGATCACGCAGCAGAGCCACACGTATCCGAACAAGACCGCTGGGCTCCCCCTTCCAGCCCACAGGCACTGACAGGGACATTTGAGCCACAGAGCATTACATCAGGAGAAGGTGAAGTACAACTGTTTCTTCTTGTGTCCAAACAGTATTTGCTGACAAACTCAGACTCATGTCTGTTTGGTGGCATGACTTTCACCTAAACAGGACAGTCACCCTTTGAGAAGAGGCCAGAGCCCACAGAACTTCACCTCTTACCTTTGCTAGTCCAGACAGAAGCTCCAGTGCAGCCAGAGAGATACTCATGTCCTGCCTCCACTGCGAGTTGAGCCTTTGGGTTACCAGGTGAATACTGCGTATCAGTAGTCCAGCAGCTGTATCTGTATTAAGAGCTAGGATATAACCCCCATACACATGCCACAGGGAGGGAAAATAACTAAGCGTTAGTGACAATAAGCAAAGCACAGGCACAAGCCAGACCAGCCACGATACACAAACTTATACACAACCCAGAACCTACAAATTGGGTTGGCCACTTTCACACAGGCTAACTCCCTTATATAAACCAACAGATTTTAAACAAATACATTCCCACTAGATAATCTGTTTGGGTTTTTTGAAATTTTATTTTTTAAAGCACATTTTAGATAATCCCAGCGCCCTGCTGCATTTCAGCAGCAGAACAACTAGCTTCAGGTTTTGATATTGCTTGCTACTGTACTTAAATTGCTGTGGTGTTTTGTAGTCTCAGAAGAATTCAGGCATTGAAGAACTATGTCAGCTAAGGTATACCCTTCCTAAAACTCAAATCATCCTATTTACATTCAAGAACTAAGTACTTAAGTGTCTGCTACAGTTAAACAGTAAAAACAGACCATCTTGTTTTCAACTTTGCTTGAAGCATCTAGCAGAAACACAGAAATCCTTCTAATACATTTCTTACAGCCTTACCTTCTGTGCACAGGAAATTTTTTAAAATCCAATAAAATGAATATATTACAGAAATATCTTTCAAGTTATGTCATGGTTTAAAGACTCAAGTAAAATATTTTAAATGTTTTTTTAACCTTATAAATGGATAATTTTACAATTGCTTCTCAATGAAAATCCATACAAATTAAACACACAGTTCAAATAGTGTGCTGTAAACCAGCACTTCAATAATTTCAAACAAACAAATCCTGTAGGGAAAGCACCAACATGTTTATATGAATGCCTAGAACATACTAAAGTCTTTCCTGCAAATCTCCCTCCTCTCCTTACTTAGTTACAGAACTAGAGAAAAAAGTTTTGGTTGGCAAGAACAGAATTGTCAACCTAGGCTATGGCATAATAAAGGTGATCTACTCTCACATCTACTTGGTCAACATTAGTTAAACTGTTGAAGACCAGAGGAGCAAATGAAATCCTAGGATATTGACATTTGGCTGTACACGGATTCAGAACATGGATTTTATTACAAAGACTCAAAAATGCACGTACAAGACAAACTCAAGTTAATTACTAAATTCTTTTGTTATAACAAATGACACATCACAAGCATCCTGTGTACTTGCTCTAATAAAACAGGGAGTCCCTCAAATGTTCTTTAAATGTAGTTTAAGAAAAGGTGGTGCAAAAGACAGGTAAGGGTTTGGAATGCTACCAAAATGAAAGAAGCAATTGTTTTACACTATTCCCATTATTGTTCATGAAAATTGTCTTGAAGACATAAGCTGAAGTAAAGCACTTGGCAAACACCTTTTTCATAAGCTTTTACATTCTTATTTTTGAAATGTCAGAGTCCTTTAGTAGGATTAAAAAACGACTGAAAGGGCACATACGAGCACAAACTGGCAATAAACAAAGGGGCTATCCCCCCGGCCTCAAACCACCCATGCACATTAATGTATTAGACAGAACTAGGCACAAGAAAAAAACAAAAAAACCCCAAACGCATCACCTGAGCATACAATGACAGAGTTTTATGGGGTTTGTGGTTTGATTTTTTATTTTTTTCCCCAAAAGATCTGTCCTTACCATAATCCCTCAGCAGGGCTTGTGCTGGTCTCTCACTGTCTGGTGTCGTGGGCTCTGTACTGCCCCCACTTGCAGTGCTAATGCCACTGTTAGTGCGACTGTGGCTTTTGAAGACGTTATTTTCACCACCATTCTGCAAATGGAAAGTCAGGTTTCAGTGATTAGAAGATTTTTCTGAGTTCCCTATACCAGAAGATGCTCTCAGAGAAAAATAGATGATCCCACCTCAAGATGCCACTGAACACCATACAGCAGCAGATAAAATGTGGAATGCATTCTGAAGCAGTTGCTTCATAAACAAAATATACTTACTGTTTCCATCTGACAGCCAATGGCTTCTAACAGTGCTGAATCTTGAACAATATTTAACATTGCACCTGAAGAATCAGATACAAGAAGTTAGCTAAAGACCACAGTAGAACATTCACTGCTAAAACTGACAAAGCACTGAAGGCCTAACACACAGGATCACCATCCTGTTTAGAAAAACTCTTAGAGTTTTATAAAATGCACGATTTGCTTCAGGCTTAGCCACTGGAAGCAGATGAGAGACGAGATAGAAAGTGCTTTCAGCTATTTTAAAAATGCTTTGAACATAGGATTTTCAAATTCCTCAGTTCAGAGGGATTTTGGTTTCACCAAAAGGCTGGAAACATTCCTTGTCTCCCATCAGAATGTGCTTGTTTAAAAACTCAGCTTACATTCAAGGATATCTACTGATTCTGTGACTAAAATAACAGTATTTTTTAGATCAGAGAGAGCTAAAATGAGCTGTGTGGTCCAAAGACACCTTGAGGGTTGTACAGTGCCGGCCCTGGCTACATTCTTGCCTAGCACATACAGGCCCCCGTCCCAGTTTGGCCATTAGAAGCCAAAAGGCAGCTGGTGACTGGCAAATGAAAACATGTTACCAAGTCTTAATGAACTACCAGTACACACAGCAACCTGCTGGAAAATGAAGTGAATTATGTCTGGCCCATTCAGCAACCCCTAAGTCACATTTCTGCCCTTGCCCCACACACACAAAGAAGAAGGAAAGGGCAATATTTGCATCATTGATAATTTGTCAGCTTGCAGAGCAAATTAAAAATTGCTTTCATTCAATTTGGCTAAAATTTAAAACAAACCTCCTCCATGAGAAGGCCAGTTCATAATCTGAAGAGGAATCCACTGAAATTCTCTCATCAGTGCTCCCCAAAAAATTGAAAAAAAAAAATTGCTACTGAAAAAGCCAAAGCTCTAAGTGCAGGGGTAGCCAGCCCTAGTGCATCCAAACCAGCCAGCAGGCAGTTATCTCTTACATCTTGAGAGAGTTAACCACAGACGAGTGCAAGACACTTAAACTGAGATTGCCAATGCGTTCTGGGTGCCGTAGGTACGGACGTGCCCAGCCTGGAGCTGCTGGGCAGCATCCCCACAGGTGCCGAGGAAAGCACCAGTAACAACCCGACACCGACATTCTCACTGGCGTTAAGTTTAATTTTCTGTCCCCACCTCCGCAAATAAATGTTTAGGAAAACCCAATTGCTATCACCACTCACTGTCAGTCATTCAGTGAGCAGCTGGAAACAACCACTGATTTTGTTGAGAAGCTGGTGGCATGTGTGAGAATCTGAGTGAACTGGAGATTTGTGAATCCTCTCCAACCAAAACCAGCAAGAAATAACTTCACATACAGAAACATGATTTTAACAACAGGAATATAGGAGAAATGGGCTGCATGGACTCCCATGGAAACCGTAATGGTAAATAAACGAACAAATCATTCAGGGCAGAGCATCTCCCCAGCCAGATGCAAACATCAGCTCGCAGCAGAAGGGTACAGAACACACTGGTGGGATTCAACAGAGCATCATGCCAAGGGTCCTGGGGGGGCCGTGCAGCCCCCTGTGCACCCATGTTCTGTGGGTCTCACTTGGAGGATTCCATTGAAACTGCAGACAGCCCCACTCCTTCACCAGCACTGCTTGCAAATTCTTTCACACTATTCTCCTTCAATCTTCCACTAGTAAAGGAACCATTTCAATCACTGCAAGGAAACTTTTCAGAAGTCTTTGCAGGCTGGATTTGTTTTCCTTCACTTCATTGCTCTTGCCATTATCTTGCCCTCCATTAATCAGAACAGGGCAGACACCTCCCACCATAGTGCATCTCTCTCTCATTTTTAAGCAGATCAAAAGAAAATCATATTATAATTATTGAAGGACAAGAACATCATAATGTGGAAAAAGGCACTTGTAAGGAGAGCAAAATGGGGGGGCAGGATAAAAGGCAAGTACATTTTTTACTTGTCTGAAAATATCTTTAACTTGACATTATGCACTATTCAAGTTTTCAGCTTCTACTTACTTTGAGTATTCAGAACAATGTTATACAGTCGCGACCTCAAAGAGCAGTTTGTTGCCAAACTATGATGTGTCTCCAGACTCTATTCCAAAGCTTTTGTCTGAGGATTTACACAGAGCTAAACAAATGTCATCTCTATTTTGCCAGTGCTGGACCACTGGTCACCCAGCATTTCACTTTGTTTCTAGGCTTAACCATGCCCAAAACTAACTCATTACTCAAGATTCCTTCCCAATATTAAACCAACATTTTTTCCTGTTTCCATTCCTACTTATGACTTACTTTTCCTGCTAGAATGTACTTTACTTCCACCTCTACCCTTCACATTTATAAAAAGAGATTACATGAACAAAAACATGAGCTCTTGAAGCTGTTTTGTAGTATGAGGGAGATTATACAGAAGACAACCTATCAGGAGTTTCATTTTTTTCCTTACAAAGCAACCCATTACTAACTACCCACATTATTCCAGGATAGACAGACATCTTTATAATACAGTTAATAAAAAAATTGAAATAACCTAGTATCATTTGAGTGTTGTTGGGATCTGTTTCCGTTTGCAAAGCTCCTATAAGTATATTCACAAGCCTCAACTTCAAGGAAAGGAAGGTTACTGGTTTATCATACGTTGTTGAGCTGTCATCATTGCTGGTTTTCCCTTCCAGGACAACCTGAAGGAAAAATACATTTATTTCAGTGTCAATTCAAGATCACACCAGCACAGCACTGGCTTCAAAAGTCAGCCCACATTGCTACTGACAACTTGTAATACAGTCTTACTGTTACAGACTTGCTGTAAGAGTTTCAGAGCTAAACAGGACACCAGATACAGCCCCTAAGTGTCCAAATCCCACTCTAAAACAACTAGGAAAACAAACATCGAAATGCAAAACAAAGTGGTAAGTTTACTACCTCAGACTTTACGGTTCCAAAATGATGAGGGAGCGGCAACAAAGACAGCAGGATGTTAATTGAAGCTCTTCTTAGCTCTGTGGGGTTTACATAGATTTTAAACTTTGAGAGTTCTCTGCAAATCAAAGCATCATACAGTTAATCAACTTTTTGCAGGAATTTAGAGCCAAATTTAAGTTAAAATTAAATATACAGCCACCGAGTGGTCTTAAATAATTTCCAGTATACAATGTTAATTGTTTCTTTCTGAGCTCGGGATTTTTTTTGTTTTTTTAAACAGCAGCAATAACACAAGGAATTCATGCAGGAATCGTCACTTGCTAAGGATTCTGTACCCCATATAAAAGCAATGAGCTTTTATATGAACATATTATTCATATATTGCATCTTCAAAGCAGGAAGTTTCAGCCCTGAGCTTATTACAACTCGAACCCACCCAGGGTTATCTGAGATCTGCAGAATATGCTCATGCACACACTGCATGAGCTGCTTAGCAAATGGATCAACTTTGTCCAGTAGCCACCAGCAAATCTTCTACCTATAAGACCTACCCAAAATCAGCAATGGCTCAGATTTAAGCCCAGAAGATAAAGAATATTTTATGCATAACTTCAAAATAAAACACAGCACCAAGACATAAGATACATGTTGAAAAGAGTATGCACAGAGTAGTATTAAGTGTCTTTAATTACTTAGCAAAACATCCAGAAATCTATAAAGCTCTGACAAGTGAGGTTCTATCTTCCAATTTAAGAACCGACTCCAACTTCACCAGCCTAAATTATCAATTTTTCTGTTTAGTGATGTGTAAAATTACTCTCAATGAATTCACAGTGGCAACAGCCACTAATGAATATCCTATGAAATTTTACTTAAAAATCACTAGGCTTTTAGTAAATTTGAGCTAAATCATTCCTTTTCCCTACTCTTACAGATACTGCTTTCCATCAATCAATATGTCACATATTTAAAATAAGCACTACTACTAAAGAAAATGACATTAAATGAAATTGAAAATGAGAGCTTATGAAGCATCGCTATTATCACCAAATACATACGCACTATGGGGCCCGCACAATTAAATCCCTTCAGTGAAAACTACTCCAAAATGACAGAAACCCCAGGAGATAAACACCTCCCCACATTTCTGATGATGTTTATATGGAAATAGCAATTTACCTGTCAGGTAAAATAGTTTCAAGAGCCGAAATGAAATAAGGAACCACAACATCAATCCCTTTCAGGTCACAGCAGAAGAGAGGAGGGGAGTTCAGAATAACACTGGCAAGAACAGGGTGGCAAACGAAATCTGCTATCTGCAACCCCTGAATTAAAAGCATGTAAAATCTGACAAAGAAAGATAAGATTAAATTATTTGTACATAAAAGGCACCAGCATCCCACATGAATAAGAATGTGCAGCCACTACTTGATCTTTTCCATATAAAATACAGTAAGTTTCAAAATCAGAGCTAGAAAATGTTTTTATGATCATTCCTCCCAAGTTACTTTAGCACAGGCAAATGGACCTAACCAGCTACACAAACCCCCCTCACAAATCATGTGTATTTGGTGTGAATTGAAAACTCTGAGTTGTTTTGCAACACATGGGCTGGGAGCTGTGCAAATACAGCCCAGACAGTTATGAACAGCACTTGGATCATGTGCTCTCCCACTACTCCCTTCCCCGCGTGATAATGGGAGTGAGACCTTGATTTTAATTCCACAACAAGAAAAGTAGGGAGAAATATTTCACTGAGGTGGGAGGTGGGGGGTGGAATAGGACAGGACACACTGATCAGTGATATGAAAATGTGACCAAACATAACCAGTTCAAATGAAAAGGCAGAGGGGCAGGAATCTAGCTGGCCATCATCTTAAAGTAGGTAGTTTAGTTTCTTTTGTAGTTTCTTTTCAACAATACTTACATACTTAATTTTTTTAAAAGGCTTGCAAACAGAGGAATCTCACTGACTGGGTACGGGAAACACAAACTATCTGTATACAAAACACTACAGTGTGTAAGAAAAAAAATAGTTCCTTTTTCCAGGAAGTTTTGATGCCATATGGGACAAATGTACCTGAATAGTTTTAAGAGACTTGTGATTTAAAGGTGATTCATTGCCTGTAGCCTTTGCTATTTCACTTTTTAATAGAAATTTTCGGGAAAAAAAAAGTACACTATGATAGGCAATATTGCCTTATTTTATCAGAAACAAAACTGAAAACAGAGGCAGTTCAGAACACCACTTTTTAAAATAAGGAAATCTGCATTTCTGTATTCAAAGAAAAAACCCCACAAATATTCCATCCTAGTGCTGCAGCGTTTAACAACGTAAGACCCATCATGGTCTAATAAAGTGTACAAAGTCTGATGTTTGCACACTTATTTTTTCCATCTGAACAATATTCAGTGACAAGTGAAAAAAAAAAACCAAGAATACAAGAGGCAACGAAGTATCAAGAAGACAATATTGCTTCCAGCTGGGAGGCACTTTAAGGGACTTCCCTTCAACTGGAACTTGAAGCAAACTCAATGAAAACCAGTGAAAACCAAAAGGAAATCCCTACTTGGGTTAGCCAGGGACCCTCTCCCCCAGCATTGGACAGCTAACCAGTTTTTAATTGGCAACACAGGATTCAGACAGTAACTGAATGCAATTCACTGGGATTTAACTTGCACCATAAAGTTACATCAACAAAGCAACTGGAAGAGAGGTTAGTACCGGGATAGGTAAGCTGGTAATATTTCCTCCCCAGTCTTCTTGCTACAAAATATCCTACACAGTGTCCCGCACGCCTCTGCCCTTCCTGCTTCATAGTTGTCTGGGAAGTCACTCGCATCAAACATGGGGTTGGAAGCCATTGTGTCTGTGGACATTTGTGATCCCTTCCGGCGAAACTCCACACTAGCTTGAGTTGCTATGGCTGGGAAGAGAAAAAACAGCGTTTCACTCTGCGTGTTAACATATGTAACAGGCTCATGGGATCCTGGACACAAAGATCAAGTCAAATTTAGTAGTTATCATGAAGCTGTTAGTTCACTATATTTGCATCAGTGCCTCTGTTTAGGAAGCATTTGTGGGTGTAACTAACTTTTTTCATTATAAGGATGACAACAATTGATCTTCATATTCTAGAGCCTGGCCCAGCTTCCTGCTGGGAAGAGTACACTTTTATCCGATATCAGCTTCCTACCCTCTCTGAAGGACAAGGATGTTCCCTCACCTAGTTCTCATCTCCAGAAAAATGAAGTACCACCTTGCCTTGCTGCCTTTAAATGCCAAGAAAACTATTTAGATGGTGCCATTACTGCAACCCCCAAGCACGTGCTTAATTTTCAGCTGGCCAACGAGTCTCTTATGCTGCTCTGAACACCAAGCTGCTCTGAGCCAATAACTATGTATAAACACAGTTATTGAAAAAAAACAAGTATAAAATTCTAGATGACTCCTCAGAATGAGGTTTGCTGAAACCCACTCTCCTGATTTGGTCCCTCTCCCCTCACATGGGCACTGAAACTGCCAAATAAGTTAGAGGTCAGACAGCCCACTCCACAAAAGCCTCTCAGGAGCCCGCTGCCACCTCAACGGGACACGGTCCTGCTGAGCTTTGTTCTCCCTCCCTGCAGGACAGTTCTGCCAGTCCAAGCCAGGGAGATTCATGTCCTTCTAGAGAGATTTCCAGTTCCTTTTACATAGCAGTATCACGTGCATACAATGCAGGAGGCTACTTGCTTTGCTGGCTTCATCCTTTCTTCCAGGATGGCAACCAAAAAAGATACGCTGCTCTCAATGGAACTTTTGTTTGTTTGTTTCCCCCCTCCCCTTTTTTTTCCTTGGACAACTTCACTCTTGGATTACTAAGGGTAGAAAAAGCATGTTCTTTCATATTTTCAGCTAAGATTGTACTGATTTTCAAAACTTTTATAAGCTACAGAACCAAACAACAGATAACATGTGCTTCTAACAGGATCACGCCAATGTAGCTCTATTAATACCAGAGAACCCCCTCTATCCCAAGCCTGGAACACTGGGGAAGATCAGGTTCACAACAAGCCTTGTGAACAAAGGCCCATAAGCACTTCAGCAGTTGGAATTACTTTTTAATTTACGATGGAGGGTTCAGGTTGTTTTTACTCTTAATTTTTTTGTCTTTAATTTCGTCATTTAACCTACTGTTACCTTACAAATTTTCATTACGTAAGTAGCAAATAAGCACAAATCTTTATGCATCTTCCCATGAGCCATTTTTTGTCCTCAATAAGCTATCCAGCAATATATTGTAGTTGGAAAAAAACACTACATGCACAATGCATACAAATCAAACACTAGGTCTGTAAAATAAGCTTTAAGTAAAAAAAACATGGTTAGTGCAAAGTCCTGAAACTCATGGCATGATCACAGACTAAAGTACAGAAAAGATGGGACTGATTCAGGCAGATTAATTTGCTTTTGCCAACAATCCTCCCCATTCAAAAACACACACAAAAAAATTACTTGTCTTTTTCAAGTAAAAGTGCAAAAGCTACAAGAGACAATGAGAATGAATTTACAAATAAAATATGGCATTATGGAAAAAGAAAAGCATGACCGCAATTAAGGAAAAGCTACTGGTTCCTACTTACAAGATTTATAAGAAAGAAGAATTTGGATAAAAGATGCTGCAAGATAATAGAAATAAAATGGAAACAAATCAAAGGACAGCAGTAGTTATAAAATACTTTTAAGATGGATAAATTGTAATATAAGTTAAGAAGCTTTTAGCTTTTTTAAAAAATAGATTAAAAGCTTTATGATACAGCAAGCTCGTTAAACACACAGGAAATTGGCATTCAGGTCCAAAAATTATGGTTTTGAAAGTACCATGCAAAACAATGAACAAAAAGTTACAAAATACTAATACAATTTAGAGCTGTTCATACCAATGTACATCTGTTCTTCAAGTGGATGTATTAACGTTTCCCAGCTCAGGTACACCTCCCTGCGTTGCAAAGGCTGTCCTAAGGTTACTTACCTGCAGAGTCTCCGCACAGCAATACTCCTGCTTCCAGACTGTGAGCTCCTGACAGTGTTACAGCTCTGGCTTCCCTAAGCCTGGCTGCTAACAACCGGTGTACCCAGGGATGCCTGCCCTGACCACCAGCTCAATCAACAATCTTCCAAAGGAGAAATAAGAGGTAAAACACTACCAGAAATATCAACATCCCAAAAACAATCTGCAGAGAAAGATGAAAGACTCCAGTCACCAGGTACCACGAGAGAAAGCCACCACCTCATAAGAGCTGCTTCTTTGAACGTGCAGGGTCAGATCGAGACTTGTGACAAAGCCCCTCAGCAACACTCAAGATGTCCTTAATCAGGGCTTTTTATAGTTTGCTCCTAGCCTAGAAACATTCCTTGGGACATTAATATTAATGACAGTAGGGTCAGAAGAGATGAGGGTGAAACTATACCCCAAGACTCCCCCACTGCCAACATCACCTGGGTGATGATACCAGCCACCTGCCCAGATAAGACTCCTTCAGCTGTGGTAAAACACATTGCTGGCAGGCTTCTGATGTGTTTCTAGAGCTACAAGGATGAACAATGAGCCCAGCCAACTGGAAGATTCACTTGATGAAATGATGGCACAAGGTATTAATGACTTTCTCCCAATTCTCACAAGTTGAGGACAGCAACTAGCAGCAGCATGAACTGTACGACCAAGCTTCTCTAACTGAAACATCCTGCCACTGAAATTACATTTGGCACATGTGCACACACCCCAGAGCTGTCATATTCAGGGTTACCTTCATAAAGGCTTCATAGCGAATTTCTCAGGAAGGCATTTTCTCAAGTATCAATCACAGGGAGCTATTTATGCTGCACTAACAGCTAAATGAATACCATACAGCCATCTAGTTCTAAAGAGTACACCAGCAGGATCTAGCTCCTTTCAAACCAACGATGCATTTTTGAACAGATCATTATTCCTTTCTCACCACAATACACAGTAATGTTCATTCGCTGCCTGCCATAAGCGTCACCACCAAGGTCTCAGTGCAGAAACTAAACCTTATACAGGGCACTCGAGGCACAAAAGCATTACATCCATACTGGCAAGATTGCTGTTTTGCTTCAGAATCCAAACAACACCACAGGACTATCTTGAAGGACCAGGCTCCAAGAGCAAACAGGAAGACTGCTTTCCAGGTGATAAACTCCACCAGTACACAGCCCCACACAGACAACCTCCAGCTAATCTTGTGGGAGAGAACAATTCTCTCTCTTCCCAAAGAGAGACCAACAAAACCACCACAACCACAAACGTGACATACTTATGATTATTCTGAATTGTGCAAGGATTAGTACAAGAAGTTTACCAATGACAACGACAGAAAACCAAACAGTGGGGCAGCAGTTACCCTGACAGAGCTAGAGAAGAGCTGAGGCTCAAGAAGACCTCTGTATATAGTCAATGTCCTCCCCCCACCAAAGCAAGGGTCAAGCGGAGCAAGTTCGGTCACCCTTCTACCCATCCAGGTATTTTTCATCTTGGAACCTATAAAAAGCTGCACATTTTTTCCACCAGTCATTTCTTCTTGACTTCCCTTCTGGAGGTTAAAGAGTTCAAGAAGTAAGACATGAGGCTTCAGAACAAAGAGAAAAGCAAGGGTGGATAGGGTGCTCATTCACATCAGCCTTCATCAACTGCTCTTTATTTCCCAAAGCTCATCAAAAAGACTTGTGCTGTAGGATGGGAGGACACTGTGCTAGTCCATGTGAATCCGCAGCATCCATTTAAAATAACTGAACGAAATTCCGAGCTAGAACTTCAGAGCACAGCTCATCCACAGGTTACTTGTTAGGCACTTGTGAATACTTCTTTAGAAATCATGTCACGTGGGTTCTCACTGAGAACATGTCACAAAACAGAAGAACACACACTAGAAAATGCAGTATTCCAGAAGGGTGTCCCAGGGCAGGGGATGTCTCTGCAGGACCAAGGAGCAATCTGTATCAAGACATTTCACCTCTTCCTCAAAGTGGTCCTCAGTCTTCCAGCCAGCACCAAAAGAGAAATCGTATCCGAGAGGTATGAGAGAAGAAATTTGTAACTGCTTAGCACTGAAACTGAACATTAGAAGGGTTTATAACTGTTGAGTTCTTACAGAGCTGCAGTCCCAGACCTTAAAGAACAATAGTGCTTGTGGGCCACCGGAAGACAACACTTCATAACAAAGCTGATACTGAGTACAGACACATCCCAATCCAACTATTTAAAGCACCCATAAAAATAATAGTGCGTCCCAAAGCTAATGCAAAGATTATCAACAGCAGCATCCAACATGGTAAGAATATCTGAGCTAGTGGCAAGTGTTACTGTACCAGGCTACAGAGGATAGCAGATGGACCATGATGTACAGGAATAGCCAACCTGTAGCCAAAGAGAAACAGATTTTTTTGTCCTCTGCCCTAAGGGTAGGGACTGTGGCAGCTACCTGCCCCTTCTCTGCTGTCCTCTTTCTTCAAGCCACATCTGTATTGGGTAGCATGAGCAGAGCCACAGAAACACACACAGATCTGATCATTTCCAATGGGCCCTGCTTGTGTGATGGACAGGGACAACATTACACTGCCCTCCTGGCCCACCACATTAGTCCAGCATAGCACCTCCTGCTTTACACTGAGGAGGAAAACACTTCACCTGCAGGCACCAGGCTTCACAGACTCCAAGACCAGAAGCTTCTCAGCTTGGACTTAAACCCGATTTAAAAGACACTGATGAAGTCAACAAATTGCAGGAGTCTAGACCTTTACAAGTCTTGCTATGTTTTCTCACCTAAAGCAAAGGCTGAGCAGAAGAATTTATTCAAAAGCATCAATCAGGCAATTGGACTTTGGTGCCTCTCTACAGAGAGTTTCAGCCAGTTTTCTGGGTCTCTACCAACATAATTCTCTCAGATCCACTGCTGCTTATAAATGGCACAATGTATGACATGCAAAGAATGGTCTCCCTATGGACATCTCTGAAGAGCACGGAAGAAGAACAGAATCAAGCCATTTCCAAATAGTTGTTTCAAGTTTCCAGGAAGCCAAGAAGTCCTCTGTAAGGCTAGCTATACAACAATTGTCTCGCTACTGTTAGGCTCCCACGTACTTCTGCTAGAACCACAACACCTCTGTTTACAGCTAATGCTGTTGCACAAGCAGCATCTCAGCTGACATCCTGTACAGGTTAAGCACTTTATTAAAATTGCTCAAGATACAGGTTGTGTCAAAATGAAAATGATCCAATCAATCTGAAAAGCATTAAATACAGCAATACACTAGATGCATACGCAACTGAACACACCCTCAAATTATGCCTTACTCCTACCCAACTCAGCTATTGCTCTAACGTGTCACGGGCCTTTTGCAGAGGAACTTGAACCTCTTACCACAGAAATCCACAACTGAACACTTTGATAAAAAACACATGCTGCACCTAAAAATACCTTTCACAGATCCCAAATCCTAAACCCTTCACCTCCAGAGGGATTTGTGACTGGACAAACAAGGACGATCATGAGGTTAACTCCTGCTGTCAAATCTCGCTTGCTGCAACAAGCCTCTTCCTCCTATTTTTCTTACACAGGCCAGAGAGCTCCTGAAAGAGCTCTTGGAAGAGCTTGGCAGATACTCAAAATGCTACACGAAGAATGAGAAAAATGCAAGGAGTGAGGAAGTTAATTATTTTCTGAATATTATTACCAAAAAGAAGAAGAGAGCTAAAAAAAGCCTCTCTGAGCAGAGCACTAATTCTGCTATCACATCCCAAAACATCTACCCTCTAGAGCTGAGCAAAGCATAAGAGACAAATCTAGCAGTGAAAGACTGAAGACAACCAAGGTATCAAGCTATATATGGAAACACAAAGCTACTGGCACTGAAAGGCTGCAACTCCACTTGCTATGTTAAGAACTTTTGTTCTTGTAATACTCTCCAAAACCAAGAAGTATCACTTTGTGCAGTATCTGGAGTGATGTTTGGCAATTTTTCAAACATTGAAGAGTCACTATAAGAAGTTGCTACTACCTCAGAGATGCTCAAGCAGATTTCAAATTAGGAAGCTGACTCAACACATTATTTCCTTCACTTAAAATTTTCCCCACTAGCATAATTGGGACTGTCATGCTTGTTAAAGCAAGGCAGTCAATTTTTTTTAATTTTCTTTTTAAGCCACTAAACACCTGCTTGGCTAATAACAGGTGCTGGCTCAGCTGGGAGGTGTTAACCACAATACAGGACTTCAGATTTTTTAAATTATGCATATGTTAATCTTGCAGGTAGGAAATGTCAATAAAATAAGGAAAAAAAGTGTATGTATATTTTTCAGTGGTATTTACCAGTCATGCTGCTGTCTCTGTTTATTCCATTATGAAGTTTACAGTGAACAAATGCTGCATCAAATAACCATGATCCAAAGAGGTTCAAGATGCTGTTAACCTTTGGCCTGCGCGGAGCTGGTAGTGGCCGTGGCTCAGAACTTGTCTGGTTTGGGCTAGAGAGTGGAGAAGTAGAGGAGGGTTGGTGCTGCACTTTTGAAGTATGTGCAGTAGTTACCTATTTGAACAGAACAACAGATCAGCTCCTGGAAGCAAGGAAATTACTACTTCTGACCAAGGAAATGATCAAAAGGGTCAGCTACTTAAACAGAGGATAAGAAATCTTACAGTGCTGGTTTTCATCGTTGCTTTATTCACAGTCACTGCCCGATGCCGTCGGTTATGGGGTGGGGTGGTGTTGATAGCAGTGTTCTGGGGCATGCTCAGCCTGTTCACTGGCGTGGGGGGTGCGCTATCTGACCGGGGTCTTGAAATGCCTGTAGATCAAGAAATAAAGCAAACTTTCAGCAAGAGTTCCATGGGCTTATACACGGCAGTCCAGATATCGAGCACCTGGGCCTTCTGTAAACAGACTAGCATCCCTCCCAGCCCCCCCAGAACAGCAGGAGTAAGAAAAACATCTTGCCACTTTTACTATTCACAGAAATAAATGCACAAAGCAAAAGAAAATCCTTACGTTAGATGAGTAAGTGATTAAAAACACCAAAGAACCCCACACCTTAAGGGTATGGGAAACAGCACACAAGAGAACCAAGTCTGGAAGCAGGCAGAGGGAAAGGAGCAAGGTTCATTTGCCAAAGCCAATTTAACAGCTCACTCGTGCCAAAATTCAGATGCCTCTCACCTTTGCCTTTCTTTCCCAACCATACCTTCCACACTCAGTTCTGAAACATCTCCAAGATGCCTGGACCCTTCAAAGCCAGCTTAGCTCACTAAATTAAGATGAAACCCATCCGCCATGCAGCTTTTTGCTGGCTTTGTGAGCTGAATTAGCTTGCTGAACAGCCAAATACCAAGTCAGTGCAAGAGATGGGATAAGAAAGCAGAGCTATAATTTTCCTGGCAGCAGCAGGACACTGGATCAGTCTTTACCCAGCTTCAGGGACACATTCATGGTGTACAAAGCTACTCTTTCTGGTCACAATCAGAAGCAACCAGCCTTCTGCAAAACTTGAACTGACAAACACCACTTCTTCCCATCTCAATGAATACCACACCCTCACACTCAAATTAACTGTGGAATTGCAATGTGCTTGGAGATACGACACTGTTTTTTTTTACCACGTTCATTAAAGCATCCAAGTACTTTCCGTATCACATCACAGAACTCCTGCTAAGCCCTCAGTGTCACACCCCGTGTAAAGGGCAGAATACACGCTATGAAATGCATTGTTTCATACACTTTTTTTTGGAAAAGAGATTGCAGTATTTTGCCAAATGCACACATCATGTAGGTTCCTGTCATGGAGGGTGAGATTAAAACCATGTGCTTTGACACTTGGCTTAGATGGCAACAAGACCTCCCATTAGCCTTAGCTAATGGAGGGGAGCTAATGGGGAGTATGGGTCCATACTGCAGCTCTGCAGTCTACCTGAACACGCCCTACACCCACACCTACAGCTTGAATTTAATTTCACCAAGAGCCCTCCAGTGCCTGAGTGCATCACAGCCTGCAGTTCTTGTCTCTGAACTCCAGGCAGGCTACCATCACCCCAGGTGTTTCATCTTGCTACATTAGATCTTCAGAAGTCTGAAGTCTCTAATTCAACATCCTGTTGAAAGCTCTTGTAGACAGCAAAGCTCCCGGCATGCTGACAGGAGAGTCTGGGCTGCTGTGGCCCACAGAATCGCTCCGCAGCTGGCCAGTGTGGAAGACCTCAACCCCAGATACCATCACATCCTTCACCACTGCCTCCAAACAAGGAGTTAGGTAGTGATCACTGTCAGCCCAGTGGGAATAGAGTCTCAGGCAGCCAGATGCAGAACACAAAGAGGACTACCACACCATTAGTGGGTTAAAAGTCTCAGATAAGAACCCCAGATTATTTTTAACGTCAAGAGGAATTCACTACAAGAGCAATCCCAGCAGAGATGCATGCACTGTGCAAGGCTAACAACTGCTCAGCTACTTTATCTGCCTCCTCTGCAAGATGCCCCCTTCATGAGTCTTACATTACAAACTACTATCTTCACTGAAAACAACTGACCACAAAATATTCACTAACCACACCTCCACAAAAAGCTTGGAAACAGTATGTTTTTCCTCAATACATAGTACATTTAACAGCTTAAAAAAATTCAGAGTACACAGCCAGTAAAAGACCTTTCAGAGGAACAGTTTCTACCAATGCTCAGTTGGAATTTTTTTTTGCAAATTGTTTCAGTGCAGACTGCCAAGTCCTGTGATCACTGGTAGGAAGATGGAGGTGACTTATGGGGTGACTTACACATGGAGGTTGTTCTCATAAGATTAGGTTATATATTGCCTACATACAATCCTCTTTTGACAAATTATGGTATTATTTGACAGACTACTGAATATTTTAAACCTCACATTCATTATTAGTAAAAATCAACCATTACAATTCCTTCAAATTGATGGCAAGACATCTGGAAGAACACAGTGGACACAACAGGTGTCAAGATTCAGTATCACAGCTTAAGAAAAGTGGTCATGTGCTCTTTTGCATCCCTTAGCTTTCCAAACAAAGCTATTTCTACAAAAGCGAAGTCTATAGTGACAAAAATTTGTTTGCAGTTGGGAATAAAGTACTGACAAACCTTTTCCTTGCAATATTTTTAAAGAAACAGAATGTATTTCTAGTAAAAAGCATAATTCAGTGAGATAGGGAGGCTCTTAAAGTCCTTTCCTTAAAAGGACTAAACCATTCAGTTTTTTCCAAAAGACAGACAAACTGGGAAAGATGACAGTCTAATTCCACAGCCCTTTTTTCTCTCTGAACACAGTTCACGTATCTGCTCAAGCCTTCTGCTGTCTCCTATCAGCTCACACTTCTGGCAGATGACAACATTTGTTTGCATACATTTAAGCAGAAAAGCAGTGGGAGACAGCCAGCTCTTCAGTTACAATAGCACGCTTTCTCTGCAGAATTTTAATAAACCTGAAGCATACTAAAAATAATGCTTTAGATTTCAGCTGTTATAGAGCATTACTTAAAACGTAGCAGCCAGTGCTTAAATCTACTTTACCCTTCAGTCAGACTTGAGCTACTGAAGTACTAGCAGACACAAAACCACAACTTTTCTTCTCAGCAGTACTAACCACCCACTAACCTTAAACAAAGTGCAACTGGCACTTGTAGTCTAAAGATCTGAAGATGGCAGCCAAAATACAGTACCTTATAGAAACAGGCACTGCACACAGCTGTTTCCACAAGGTTTATACACAAAGTGGTCAGTGCTCACAACATGCTGGAAGCATAGTACTTGCATTGTTGATTAGACAAAAAGAGAAAGAGGCCTTGTTTGGGAAAGGGGTAGCTGGTTTTGTTTTAGACTTCAAAACGTATTTGTTTTGCATCTGAAACTTTGCATCTACAACTCTGTGCCTTCAAATGTTATTACACTGTATACAGACAGGCATTCGTAAATGACCTTAGGTCCCTTCCCTACCAATTCCAGGATTTTACTTGCAAATTATAAATTGTTATGGCTGTATTTATGAGGAAGACAGATTTAAAGAGAATAAAAGAATGATTAAGTTACTATTCCTAGCTATCCACAGGTAAGAGAAAACAATTACCTAGGAATGCATCCACTAAACAGCTGATCCCACGCATGGCACGAAAGAATATCTGAGGCAGATGTTTAAGGCAGGGGTACTGATTCAGTTCTTGAGTCATCCCACTCACATTCAGAAACTGCTCCTGAAATTTTGGGGTAGAGCTAATAATGGCTGGGTTACTCAAATCCACAGGATTACTGCACATGAAAACAGCAAAATATATTTTAGTCAGTTTAAGAACAGTTGTTAGCATGTTAAAAATACTTAGAGATGCACTAGTTTAAGGCATTTAACAACAACACAAAACAGCATCAAATATCCATATATTTTTAGCTGTTAATCCATCACAGGAAGTCAATTTTCACTTACTGGTTTGGCAGTATTTAATTGTCTTCATTTCAAACTTACCCAAATACACTGAATAATTTTATTATGACCCAATGAACTAGAGCATACACTTGATAGAATAATCCCACCATTGCAGTAATATTACTTATGAGGTCTTTTGAACTCAGTTTAAGAGGTCCTTACATTGTTAAAATGATCCTCAAAAGGTAAGCAATAAATTAAATATTGCCAGCAAGCAGTGACAAGAAAGGGAATGGGTTGTAAAACTGGAGCAATTTTTCCTGATACAAATCCTTTAACAGCAATTCCAGATTTGAAGAGTACGGTACTTGAGACTTTATTATCACAAATAAAGAAAAAGAATAGATTTTTTTTAGTTAGTTAAGAAGTAGATTTTTAAAAATCTAACACTTGTCTAGCTTTCATTAGTAAACAATGTTTTACATGAAAAGTTTAATGTTCTGCCCATTCAGAACTTTAATGCAATGCCATTCCCAAGAATCTTTAAAACCAAGCATGCCACTTGGTTCTGTCATGTATTTAAGGAAGAGTAACATGATGTTAAGCTTAACTGTAGAGCTTTCTTTGCAAAAACAAAGATACACACATTTTAAAAATAATCTTTTGTAGGTTAAATTTAATACCCTGGAGAATAAATGGAAGTAGTACACATCTCTTGGAGCTATTGTTCTGCTTTTCCTGTTTGCTATCTCAGAAAAACAAAATTGTATTGAAGTCTTGTTTTTCAGATCCTCCAAAATGCGAAATAGCTACAAACTTCAATTAAATGAACCAGTTTACATTCCAAAAAAGTCAAAGACTTCAAAAGTTGAACAACCCACTCACAACCTTGCCCCAAACTGCTGCAGGGCACTGGTACAAGTCTTTCACACTTTATTCCATTTAAGTGCTTATTCTTCACAACCTCCAGATAAATTTTTCATTTGTCGTACAAATTTATAGAAATTATGTAAGAACACAGAAAAATGTATGGCTATAATTACAATACCTCAGCATATGTAAAAAGCGAAACCAAGTTTGTGCAACGCACTCATTATCCATTTCAGGAGGAATCAGACCAGCATCTTCATCGGGAATTTTAAATGGAGGAAATGAAGGTCCATATGTAAAACGCAGCAATCTAGAAAGCAAGGCAGACCCATCTGTCATTCAGTTAATACTCCTCAAAAATTTAACAGAGCACTTGAGCCTCTAAGTAATCAGCAGCTCACAGCTGAGCCCACAAGCAACACTGCAACATCCCAAGTTTTCCTAGAGATTCCCATTTCTACAGTCATTCAGGCCTCTTAAAGCTTTGCAGGGTACAGTGCTCGCAGCCTGCCCAAAGATCCAAACAAGCCAAAGGGCTGTTAAGGCCTAACCTCAGTAGCAGCTCTCCAGTCTTAGCCTGGAAGGTTAGGGGTTACCAGTTAACACAGGCACATACATCACTGACAAGATGTTACATAAGGAGGGGGGTGTGGGGGAAGGAATTTAAAGTCCTTATCCTCAAGGCTCTTTAGCTAGGTGTCCAGTGTCACCAGGAGGTCAAGTCAGGTTACAGGTGTAAACTCCTGAGCAACATTTGATGCCACCCCACAAGAGGCACGGGATTTGCAATCCACAGAGTGACAAGCTCTTCAAAAAAGATGCATTATGTTTTGGAGAAGCTGGGAGTTGCAGAACAGTAAAGAGCAAACCCACAGAGTGCTTCACAGCAACACAATATCACGAGGATAATGGCTTCGATAAGTGGAGATCTTTCTCCAGAATTGCTCTAACTACCTGACCAGTCACCAATAAGCTTCACTGAGCCACTGCTGTGATTTGACCCCTGCTTCATCCCCAGCTTTGCAAATTTACAGATCAGTTTTCCTGATAACAATCTCTGTATTCTCTGAAGGGATGGAAGAAATCCAAGTTGCACCTTCTCAATATAGCAGCATTCCCAGAAATCAGTTTTTGTCTTTCCCTAAGCTAAACTCATTTTTCGCACCATTTCTTGCTTCAGTTATCACACCCTTATTTCTAAGCTTAGAGTTGCTCATAATGGACACAATGTCCCATTCACCATTGCCCACTTACAAAGCCATAGAGTGTTACAGTCATTACAGCTAGGGGAACGAGGAGGAAAATAGAGGTCTATGGCTGACTCCTAAACCAGGAGTGTTAAATAAGCCAAATTACCGTCTTGTACTTCCCCCAGCACTGGGCACTACAGGAGCCTCCAGCCAACTGTAGCAGGCTGCACTACTTCACCATCCTCCCCTTAAGAGCTACAAGAAATTAGTTTTTCAAGGAGCATGGCTGAATATTAACTGAAATCTGGGACACTTTCGAGAATGGCTGAAGACAGAAATAAATTGTGATCCACACATCCAAGACAGTTAGAAGAGGCTGAAAGCACTGCAGATGGGGAAAAGCAGTATCTGTTGGTACGGCAACACAAGACTCTAGTTTTGTCCTGCTATGAAGCCATAGCCATGGATACAGTTAACCCTGCCTATGTGTACAGATTGCCCAGTACGGTTTTCCATATGTTTTTGAGATGTTCACTCTCAGCTTACTGCTAATAACCCAATTCAGAAAACTGTTTACTAAAACAACACTGTTTGAAGCTAGAGCTGCAATGAAGTATTGAAAGTATGGCACTGAACTTAGTTAGCCTCAGAGGAGTTCAACTTTTTATGTATTAGGGGTAAACTAACATTCCTAAACAGCAGATGAAAACATTACAGAAAACCTGCAGATTACTGTGCATCAACAGAACTAAGGCTGTTAGTCAACAGAGAAGATAAAGTGTGGGCACAGTGCACGGAGCAGAACACCAACGCATGTTTTGAGACAGAGCTGTTCTTTTCAGATCAGTGAATCATGAAATATTTTGTTATGCAATGCTACATCTAATGAGCTAAAAATAGCTAAAGAAATAGCATGTGCAACATGCAGAACTTGTATTGCAGCTTTATTTCCCACAGGTTTAACAAGTAGCTGCATAACCTGGAAAAAAAGAAAAAAAAAAGAAAATCTATCCACACTTGGAATTTTGACAGGTAATTCAAAAGCAAAAGTTTTCAGAGTTAAAATAAACCCTTGCAGAAAAGCGTACTATTGAACTTTTCACAGCACAGCAATTTTAACACGTCTCAGGAGAGCTGGGAGGAAGAGACCCAGACCACTGTTCCTCACCAATTAATTTAGCTCTTTCCTCCAAGAGGCTGTGATTTGTCCTGTAAAGACTTTATACCACAAAAAGACCAGTATTAAGGCTACTGAGACTCCCCTCACTGTTCTGAGTCTTCTACTACAGCCTAACCTCTCCCACAGCTCCTCACTGTTCCCATGCCCAGCACAGCCTGGTCCAGGTCTCCTCTGATACTCTCTGGAGGAGAGGGCCACTGCCCAGAGGAGAGCCTGCAGCCTGCCCCTGGCCCAGCACCAGGCAGCTACAGCACAGCTTCAGCTCTGCAGGACAGGAGAGTCCAAGAGTCAGCTCAAACAGCAACACAGTAGTAACAAGGCCCTAGTAATTTTGGTAGTGACTGCCACTAAACATACAGACTATAATGCTATACTAATATTCATGACTCGTTCTTCACAGGACATGATGAAGAGTCAGTGATGGAGACTAATAACACACACTGTAAAGTGCTAAATATCAGAGAGATGCCGCAATTACACAATAACAGAGATGATCCAATTCAGAGCTTCACTTGCAGAACGAAGACACACAAAACCAGTAAAAGCCAAGGGTACCAGCAGGATCTCTCACTTTGGTTTGCTTGTTCACCTGGGGACTGCTGTGCATTCCACAAATAAGCAACTCCAGACAAACACGTGTAACTGTGATTCGCCCCCTGCACGTGTGTTTATTTCCAAGGGATTTCTCCTACCTGGAAGTAAGGGCACAGATGACCTTGCTCCACTGCTCAACTACTGCAGGGTGATGTCGCCAGTTGGCCACCATCTCTTTGGCAGTTTTCCAGTAAGGTGGTGTTGGAAAGCACCGCGTACAAGCTAGTAACCACACCTCAAACAGCACGCCAATTAATTTTTCAGCCAGATTCTCAGCAATGCCACCTTGTAACAGAAAGCAAGCATGACTTTAGTGAGTATTCAATCTAAATAACCAAATATCTCCCCAAGGAGGTATCAGTTTAAGAGCATAAAGATTCTTAAGGGTTTTTTTCACATTAAGTGATTCCTGATTGCTTCCTACAGCTTACAAGACCAAGCATAACATATAAAGGCCAGGGACATGCATGTGTCATTAAGTGACACTGGGAATGCACTGATCTTAGGCTGTCTTCTATTGCACTCTATTTATATTGATGTATTTCTTTTAAAAGAGGTAGAAGCCCACAATATTATTTTCCAGTAGGCAGGCCAAAGAGACAGACACACAGGGGCTTGTCACTGAAACAAGCAGGGAACAACATTGTCTGAAGCTGTTCACCACAAACTGTACCTGTACAGAGTCACTGTTCTGCAAAAACACGTTTAGGAAAACTCAGCTCCAAATAATTCAGTCCTTTCTGACAATGCTTTATTTCAGAGCAGTGTAGCAGAATTAGGAGTGAGCTGTTGTGCTTTGGTGGCTACTAAGAGCTTTTAATACATTTGCTCCCTCATCCCCTGGCAGCTCAACATCAAGCAGAGCCAAATATTTTTTTGTAATTGAACCAAATGGAAGTTGAACATGAACCTTGTACAGTTGGAGCTGCTAGAAGAGTATCATTGATCTGAAGAAGAAATAATAACAAAACCTCCCAGGTTTCTCTTGCCATAATTGTCGATTCGCGAGCCAGTTTCTGGACAGCTTTCAAAACCTGCAAGCACAATCTAATCTGACTAGATCCTGGGTCTGGCCTGCAAGAGAAGAAAACAATACTTGAGTCTCTAAACAAGAACTATGAAGAAGTGATGTCTACAATAATCTGCACTTTGAGCAATTACAGGAGGAACATCAATATTATTGAACGAGAGCCAAGAACATGAGCTAATATGCGTCTACGCACCCTAACTCTTTCTCTCAGCATCCTAACTCCGCCTTAATGAGTACAAGATGTACCATAACATTCTTCTCTATGCAGCAGAACTCACTGTCATAGCATGAACACTAACTGCAGGAAGCACAACCCATTATCTCAAAGGAATTTATCTTAGACCAAATAATGAGAACATAGTTGAGACATCATTAATTGTTACACTTGTAATTCAGAAGGAAAGTGGCAAAATTAGGAGAAAATATTGTTTGCAAGCAAATTCTTCCTAGTTCTCTTGCCT
This sequence comes from Eurystomus gularis, assembly GCA_013400335.1. Lineage (NCBI taxonomy): Eukaryota > Metazoa > Chordata > Aves > Coraciiformes > Coraciidae > Eurystomus > Eurystomus gularis. The sequence goes on from VZZY01001530.1 coordinate 197,997, forward strand.
TCAATGCTTTCCAACTCCTGCCCCAATTTCTTGGAGTTAGGAAAAAAAAAAAAATCTAGAAGAGGGTCATTAAATAGGAAAGTCAGACTAAAGGAAGAGAGAGTAAGTATGGAAGAAAGGGAACAAAGTGATATTATCAAGGTTTTCCTTATAGCAACAACCAGTTCCACACTGTCCCTGCTGAGTCATTCAAAATGGAGTCCTGCAGAAGGAGCACAAAGCAGGATGTTCTCTGCCCATTCATGAGCTTGGACAAGGCAGAACAAGTACAACATAGTGACATGAAACATTCCAGACAGCATGCGAGGACACAGGTGAACAAAGGTGAGGAAGCCTAAAACTTACACTGAAAGAAGAGATGAAAAATTAGAGCTTGCAATATATTCAAGCTACATTTCAACTTGCACGGTTTCCTCAACCCTCTTATCACTTACTGAAAGGATGACCAAAAAAATCATTAAAAATATTACCATCCACCAGACTACTAAGTAGCACTGTCACATTCCTACCAAACACTTCCAATGTGGTAGATCTCACAAGTCATGCTGCATGGTAAGCACGTGCTGATCCAGCAGACAGATCTGCTTTTCTTAGAGAACTGTAGCTCCCATTGAGACCACTTATTGACAGACATGCTTTAAAAATACTATCAGCTTTTCTATTGAAAGAATAAATGTATTATAGTACTGGAAACAAGCTTACAAAGAAACAAGATGATATCTAACAAAACTGTAGATGACTGGTTACAGTCCAAGTCTTCAGCGGGTCGTTTGATGCTAGTGCTAGATCCTAACAGGCAGTCTCCATAGAACAACAAAGCTTGGGACAAGTAAGCCCTGCCTTGTTCATAGCACTATTTCTTCCCTGAACAACAACAGAGTAGACACTTCAAGCCTATCAAGATTAAGGATATCTTTGGTTTAAAGTGTCAGCCTGCTTCAAGACTTGCTTCCCTGATAATTCAGGGTATCTACAAAAAGGGGGCCTACATGTAGGACTTCCATATGCAAGATGACTAATGGGATACTTTTGAGCTCCTCTAGTAAAGGCAACTCTAAGGTCCCTGTCCATCTAGGAGTTCCTCTTGTGCACAAAGTCAACAGAATGGCAAAACTTTAGTTGCACAGAGGACCCAGGTATTTACACCTCAGTCTCCTGGGGAAGGAAGGTGGGAGGGGAAAAGTTCTCAAATTTTCTTTCTATGCTTTCAACAAGAGTTTGCAGCACTGAAACTTCACCTGGTAGCAGTAACTGCTACTGCTAATTAACCTGCAAGGCTTCCTGAATGTCACAGGGTTGCTAGAGACAGAAAGCCCAGGGACTGCTCAAATATGCCAAGAAACAAAGTGCTCATTTCATCAGGGTGGACAGAAGGTCAGTGCTGGAGGGAAGGATGCAAGCAGCCTCTCTCTAGTCACTGTTCTTATTTTTCAGTACCACACTATTTCAAGGACTGTGCATATAAACATTTGATTTGGCACTCAACATTTGATGGGCACTCAAACTAGAATGACTTATACACACCTGCTTCGTATTTGATGTATACACGTTCCTGAGATGCTATTTAAGTTCAGCTGCTCACTTAAGGCTGCTGCGTTTCACACCTCAACTATACATCCTCCTCACGGCCTGAAACCTTCACAACTCTGGGCCACCACTTTTAACGCAGTCAAACCAACAGCTACATTGCTTCCAGGAAACCAGGATGAGGAAGGAAGCTATTTTAATCACAACTCTCTGTAGGACATAGGCTTATAATAAAGGCTTAGTATTTTCAACACACGAATAGGAGATTTTTCCAGGAGATAAGCTTCAACAAGAGCTCCTGAGTAAGCATTCTACAGGAGCCCATCAGTACCAGCAACCTGCATCAACTGTGTAAAATCAGAAGTGATTCTCCTCTTCCTTTTCACAGGCACATAAGAAGACAAGCCTTTGCTTTCACTCAAGCAAGGTGTGCACAACTCAGTTCTGCATTTAATTTCCATTATGGAATATTTTCCTGTTGCTGGAGTGAATTCTGAACACAGCTCCCTGGAGGACAAAACTCTAAGTTCTTTTTCTTGAAAACAGAGTTGATACTTGAACACCAAGTAGTTATGAAGGGAGGGAAGTGTTTAAAATAATAATTTTTCAGCCCTCCCTGTCTCTGGATGTTAATTATTTTGTTCAGCAGCCATCACGTGCAGTCTACCACCCTGCACTGAGCTCCATCGATGAAGATGGGAGGGAAGGGTGAAAGAGCAGCCTGTGCCAACAGCATGCCAGAACAGGACTAGCGAATTGCCTGCTACCATGGCCTTTGGCGTGAAAGAAGTCAAGGGATCATAGCAAGAACTATGTAATGGACTAGTGAAGAATTCATCCTCTACTGTTCCCAGACAGTAGACTCTATTCTGTCTGTATTAAATCTCAGCAACAACCTTCTCCAGAAGTCTAAACCAGAAGGATGCTTCCCTCAGATTTGTGCTGTTGCCCTGACCACCCTTTAAGAGCAACTAAAATGCCTTTTTCACTACAAGTTAAGAGCAATGACAACTAAGGTGATGCGGTGGACTTTGAAGCAATCAATAAATAGCAATGAACTCCTTGTCTGAATTTGCATGAGTTATTATTTAAAGTCCTTTATTAACAAAGCCTCCAGGTAAAGTTAAGTGATCCAAGTGCAGCAGAGCACTTTGAAGGCCACTTGCAGTCATACATTATTAATACCAATAGAAGCAAATTATCTGCTTTTTATGATAAAAGCACAGAAAGAAAATTTGAGAACTCTCTCCCCCACCTTCCCTCTCCAGGAGACTGAGGTGTAAATGACATACATATACTGAACATTGATCTGAAGTAATTTCAGGTAGCTAATATTTAGGTCTTGTTTCACAAGGCACCATGAAGTAATCTCCTCTTACTTATCCAACATGTGTGTTCAGCAGCAGCAGGTAAATTTGTCAAACTATAAATAAATTATGATGTTTGAGCACTCCATAGAACCTGAGCACAATAAAACTTTGTCCAAGACCTAGAAGCACATGAATCAAAACACTATCAAAGACATCTCGTGTTAACACCAGCTTGTCAGATAGCAAGCACTTCTCCACAGGATTCTTTCGAAAGACAGTCAGTGTAATTATGACCATTTAGCAGCCAGCAAGATGCAGGCACAAAACAGCCACTTAAAGACCCTCCAGCACATCAAAGATGTAGTCAGCTCCCGAGTAAACAATGCATGGGATTGCCCTGATGTGCTTCTAGTTATCTCAGTTTTACCGAATACTTTTTATATTGTGCTCACACAGTGATGCTATTAAACCATTTCCCTCACCTCCAGTCATTTAATAGATATAGTTCTTGAAGTCCTTAGAACAGTAAACATTCAAGTCTACAAATGATCTGTAATTCTAATTACCTGAACACAGCAGCAACAACTGATTTTGTTAATGACAATTACAAAACAGATTTGAAGAGACACCTTCTTCCTAATTTTGCAATGATAGCTGTTTTACTTTAATCAAGAGCCACCATGGCTCATCAGGCCTCTCTGACAGGTTACCTGCTGACTACAGCTTCAAATTCTTGAGCCTCCTGAGCATCTCAGCCCCAATACTCACCTTGGAACAAACAGATTTTGGAGATGTTTGAGAATGCTTTGAACATAAAGGTTTGGTTCCTTAATAACTGGTAAAGGAATGGAGTCCTTAGGTAATACAAGGGCCATAATCCAATCTGTATATACGTCGACACAGTATTTCACAGTATCGCCATCCAGAGGAAGGGTCAGTCCATAGCAAACCACCTCCATAGTCCATTTTACCTGACCAAACACAAAGTTATTAAAAATAAATACTAGCAAGCAAACAATGGCCAGAGCACATTGGTTCTAACTCGAAGTAACAGTAGTTATGTTGTACAGGCAATTTTAACTTAAACTGCAAGAAAACACCAAGTCAATTTGTTTATCATGACATTATGAAGACTATGAATAAATGTCAAATCATTCTAAATCCTGACTCTCTTTGGTCTAACCTGTAGAGAGAACTCTTCAGAAAACACAAGAGCTGATGTCATGCAAGACTTTCAAATTCTAGTAAATACTTGTACCTTACAAAGACTTTTTTTTAAAGTCGCATACTGATGCTTCAAAAATGAAAGCAATTAGAAAGGCTTTATGTGCTAAGTGCTAAATTCCTTGGTTGGGGTTTGTTTCTTTTCTGCTGTAGCCTGAACTTCCTTGTACAGTAGCTCATACGAACACTTACTACTAGGTCATGAAGTACACTGTTGCTATGAGCTAGCTGTTAAAAGAAGCCTTACGTAGATTGCTAACCTAAAAATGTAACACACTTCATAAAAATTGGACTATTAAAGAGAGAAAAATAAAAGAGGCTATACAGAACCATTAGGTTGCCACCCTAGCATGAAGGAAACTATGATCTTTAGGAACCATGAAGGAAAACTCTGAAGGAAATGCACTTACTTCTTTGTCTGTTTTTAGTAAACTCTCACTTCCAACGGATGATGTAATTAAAGCTTGCCCAAGAGGACGCACCACTGCATTTGCCACTTCTCTCCCCACATTTTCAGGATAGCTGTGAAGTACGCTGGTATTACCCTGATCATTTTGAATTACAAGATGCAAGGATCTCCACTCCGAGTACATAGTGCCTCTATGGTACAATCCAAATAACACCTGGGGGGCAAGGAAGAAATAAGACATCATTAGTAGAAATGTCTATGACATAAATTACTAAAACAGGCTGTTTGCCATGATACAGACTCTTGCAAATACGAAGTACACACGTCTGTATCACACATTTAAAGACCTGGAAGATACTCCAGCAGTTCTTTTTCAACCCTAATATGTTTGGGTTTGTTGTTAATATAACTGTGAGATTGTTTTTAAAAAAAGATTACAGTAAGTTTCAGTTAGGGACTAGCAGCCCATTTGAGACGCTTAAACCTGAGAAGTGACTTCACCTCACACAACTTCTGCTTCTGCCGTCCTTGCAGGAAAGATGCCCTTACATGACGTCTTTGGACAAACAGAGAATAGTTCAAGTATTTTGCTCATATAAGAAACAGCTCCAATTCATACCTTGTTCCCTTTCTTAGCTCAATAGTAGTTAAAAATACATACCAGGAAACTTTCAGGAAAATCTTAGTCACCTCAGGAGAAAAAATTCAGCCTCTTTCTACATTCATAAAGAATTTCTCCTACAGCATGCACGACTCAAAACTGCTAGCTGAAAAATCTGATTAACTGATGATGAAGAATGCACTTTATCTGAAGTGATTCCAGGACTCACTGAGCCTTGGCGATCACTATCTTAAATCCAGTATCACTTTATAGTTTCATTATACCACCATATACCAGTCCCAACCTAAGGCATTAGGGCATGCCCCAGTGCATTTCCAGTCCTTGTAACGTCAATACACACAGAGCCACTCCCTAACCTAGACTGGCCCAATATTCAGGATAGAAAAGCCACTCTCAGAACTAGACAAGAGAAACAGTTTCTTTTCAGCAAGGCTCCCAGCACAACTGCAGTTGTGCATTTTCCTTTCCTGCAGATTGAGCCAGCTCACAGAGCCAAGCTGACAGCAAACCAACCACGTTTTTGCAGGGGGGGGGTTGAGGGTGCACCTTTTGGCACTGTTGTGAAACCACAACCAAGAGAGGCAGAATAGAAGCAGCAAGTTAAGCTCTGCTTCCACAGTTACTCTGAGCCAGGATTTGCCCCGAAGCAGTACGCCCCTGTGCCCTGACAGCAGTGGATTGTGTGGCAGCACAGGCACCGCACCTACCTGCCATACAGGAACAGGCTCGGGAGCCCAGCCAGAGCACACGGCCCCGGCAGCAGCGAGGCACGGTGCGTGACACGGCCACCAGCTAGTCACACGACTGCTGTCCAGTCTCACTAGCAGCACCAGGCAGCTCAAGGAGATCTGCTATGCGCTGCCAGTTTTGATCTCCCCATCACAACATTCAGAAAGCTAAGCCAGCACAAACTTTTTCCTGCTGAGACAGTTTTTAGTTGGATCAAGATCTGGTGTAACTCAGGTGAGATGAGCAGTGAGGACATGGGGCTGGAAGGGGTGGCAGGAGCATCCCTTCTGGCAGTAGCAGGCTTTGGTACTCACTCACAGCAACGCTACAACTGCTGCTTGAGCAGGTGGTACCATGGCAGCCTAAGCCATCAGAATTGGGACTGCACTATCTCCCTCTTTCCTCCTCTCCCTCCAACACTGGCAGCCTCTCATCAGTTATCTGAGCCAGCTGACCACATGAACAATAATACAAGGGAAACAGGGTTGGCACAGGAGAAAAGCAAGGAGCATTCAACAGCCACAGCTTAGATGAGCTCAAGCTGTCACGAATGGCACCCCAAAGACTGTTTGCCAACTACACTAAGCTGGCACATTTTGGAAGCCAGTTAGTTATACAGGGCATGTTTTGAATGTCTTCCATAGACATTCCTTGGCCCAAAACCAAACAAGAAGCCAGGCCTGGAAATAAACCTTCCTAGGAAAAAGTCACCATTTAAACAGGTCTGCCTGTTTAGCTGACTCAGAGTGTTTTACACCCAAAACCTATGTAAAAAGCCTGATGATTCCCTTCAAGAGAGGAGGGAAGGCAAGTCAGCAAGATCTTGGTTTTCTAAGCCATGTCCTTCCAGGTTTAAGGCAGCAATCACGTGTGCTCATCTGATAGCAAAATAATCAGAGCAGCCACAGCCTGCATGAAGCGTACCCTCTCCATCCTTCAGGCATTTGCTCTCCTCCAGGGGCCATGGCAGGGGGAACATGTGTGCCATTGCTGTCAAAACCATTAGGCTTGGAGGAGAACAATTCCAAGACGCTAGTTCTTAGTACACAGAGAAGTCACCAAAAAAAACAAACAAACAAAAACCACAAAATGAACACGACCCACAATCCTTACTGATGGCTTCAGTCACTGCTTAACTTCATTACATAGGTTTCCCCACAGCTATCTGTTACGTTCCTATCCTGTATCCCTAGGGCCTCTTCATCTTCCACTTTATGTCCCACCTGAACACTGCCTTAATCTCCAGCTTGTGTTTGGAGTAGAAGGAGGGACAGAAGTGAAGTATCACCCAGTTTGCAAGACTTCCCCTGCCTCTCGCAGGCCTGCAGCACTCCCTCCACCACAGAGCAGCACGCCCCTGCCCCTCGGCTTTGCAGCTCACCAACAGGGGAAGGACAAAGGCATTCTCCATCCCTTCCATTTGGCACTCAAGTTCATTACAGAAGTATGTAACACCATTTGAGGAGTGCTGGGTTAAATAAACTTATTTCAGCTGATAACACAGCATGTACTTTCCATTGGCACACTCCAGCTGAAGGACTGGCAGCTAACAGCTCATGGCAGGAACTTATTGTCACGCTGATAACCGCAGGCATGCTTACTGTAGCTGCCCTTACACCAGAAGCAGGGGGTACCAGAAGCGTGGAAGTGTTGCACAGCACAAGCAAATTGTAGGCTGCACCTATGTAGGAGCTTTCTTGTCTAGAAGACAAAAAGTCAGAGAGAACGATTCCCAAATCCCATTGCAGTCTGGAAAACCCTCATTGCGCTAGGGCAAGGCAACAGGAGGATGCAACCACCTGTCTTCAGCCAGCCCCCAATTACACTGAAGCAAAGCTGCAAAACTCTTTTGGGTGACCCTTCCCCTCACACTTCTGAGAGGAGCAGCATTTGTAACAGGTACAGGGTAGACACAATATGCCACGTTTAAAAGAGGTTTAGCAGGACAATATAACCACAACCTCTGGTGCCACATATAACCAGCCTACTGTCTGACCGTCACACATAAATGTAATGATCAAATCTGTACCTTATTCAAAACTGCCTTTGGTCTTACCATAAAACACATCTTCTGTTAGTCTTATCAATACAGAAGGAACATGGAAACAAGTCATTGCTTCAGATGTAAAATCCTTTTGAGGTGGGATTTTCCCAGGGTATTTATTTACTCATCTACATTTAGCAGTAAGAAGTCTTATTTGCAAGGACTAGAAGTTACTTCTCATTTAAGACTCTCCTACTGCAATTTGAATTGGCAATTGCTGCCATCTGTTAGGGCTGGGGTATAGCTAACCCCATCTACTGGGCAGCTTCTTCTAAAGAGACATCAGCCAAAGCAGGCTGGTGAGTCCCCCCACAGCTCTATCTGTTGTGATGTTCTCTTTTGATAGACCCAACATGTTGACAGTTCTGTAACTTGCTTTAGACAAGAGGCACCTAATGCTTGGTAGAAGGGCTCACTCCCTCAGAAGAGGCTGTATTTAGCACAAATTACTTCAACAGCAAATTGGAAAAAACAACAACAAAGATGCAACTGGCACACCACACAAACAGCACACCCTGTTCTTTACTCCTGTTTTTGCAATGCTTCTGCATTTCAGCTTCAAAAATGCACTCTCACTGGGCCAAATAACATCTCCCAAGTTTCATGCAGCTGAATATTCCAATTTCACATAAACATATGTCTTACTGAGGTTCAGATCACTAAGGATGCTCAGAATGACAGGCAACCTAATTAAGAGGAGGGGTAGGAAGAAAAATAAAAACAAACCTGAAGTTTACCAAGCACTTTTACAGACTCTCAAGTTTGGAAAGGGGTCATGTTTACATCCCTAGAGGCTGCACTAAATAAAATATCTCCAGATTCTCACATACAGACAGATATGGAAAGAAATTGCCAGCATCAACACTGGCAGAAGAACTGAGAGACGCAAAATTAAAATATTTACTATCCACTACAAAACTGAGCATAATTCCAATATTCCTTAGCGTGGTAAATAATTTGGGTTTCAATATACTCCCTCCAGATCTATTTTAGCTTAGGAATTTTAGTAGCTCACTATATAAACCACTGAAAATGGATGTTTCAGCATTTAAGACCAAAGATCCTCAGTTCATAAACACTTTAGAAGTCGGTAAACATGAAAGAATTTGTTAATGAGCCCATAAAACTCCAAAAATAAAGATATTCAGGTTCTATTTCCAGTCTCCGAAGACTTAATATGACCAGCTACAGCCAAATATTTAAACTCTTGGATCAGTACACAGTGAGAATTCCCTAACTAAATAACAGACCCACATTCTGCAACTGCTTTGAAAGAATATGCAGGAGCTCAGAGACCGAAGTGGAGGTGCGGATTTTGGAGTGTGTGCAGGGGAGAGGGTCAAGGAACCAACACTAGCGTATAAAGCAGTTCCGCAGGAGGCGTGTGCTAAGCAAGGGGAGTAGTGGGGGCAAACGTGGACATTTAGCCCTTCGTGCTCAACAGCTTCATGCATAAAATGAAATGCTTGCCTACAATGCAAAAGGATTTCAAGCACAAAGACAAGCTGTCCCCAAAACGGATGCTTCCTGGGTTTTATCAGAACTAAAAAAGCAGAGCTGAAGCAATTAGTTATTAATATAGTAGATGTAAACACCATCAACAGAGAGATGCTCAAGGAAGGGAAGTGACTGAATCGCCATCCCTGGATGTATTTAAAAGCCATCTAGAAAGGGTGCTCAAGGATATGGTGTAGAAGTGGGCCTGGCAGAGATAGGTAACAGCTGGATTTGATGATATTTAAAGGTCTTTTCCAACCATAGTGATTCTATGAAGGCTGGAGACCTAACAGAGCCTAAACCAGAAAAGCATCACAATAAAGGGGCTATACCGTAAAGTTCTCAGATATTAGATATACTTTATATGATGCCCCGAGCATGGACATCTGCCACGTGCCTGCTTTCTCTAGATTCAAGGCAGGAAGATACTAAGCACAGAAAGAAAACAGGAACTCCTGCCATCCTTTCCCAGGCTGTTCAGCCACAGTGCTGAGTAGAAGAGAATCAGAGCTCCCCTTGCCTAGGGAAGACAAATTTGTCTGATTCTATCACCTAACTGCAGCAGATGTTAATACAAGAATATGGTGCAGGGAAGGCTGGGTCTCAAACATAAGGTGGCATTTAAGCCACAGGGCCTGGATCTTGCTCTCCCCAGCACTCCTGCTCACTGGCTTCAGAGACCGCATCGCCACTCTGGTTCCCAAGAGCGCCACTGGACAGCAGCTTTCCCAAAGCAGGACACAGGGCACCTGCTCGCGGGAAGGACACCTAAAAACTGCACACTGTAATATCAGAAGATTAACAGAGCCATAAGAATGCAAAAGCATCTGTCCATTTTGTATGTTTGGGCTATTACTCCACTTTCAAGCTTCACGACCTCGACATCAGTATTACTTTGCTTCTCACTATCATTCACATCTTTAAAAGCAGGGTTGAGAAAATTATCTTCCATGCAGGTCATCTGAGAATTCAGGGAGTTTTCACATCCCTCACTTGTGCCAAAAACCACATCATGAACTCTACTGCAAAACAGTGCACTTCCCCAACCCAAACTGAGAATTATTTTTACCCAACAGTTTAATTTATATTTGCACTTTTTCCTCAGTCCAGTTCCTCGTGCAACTTTACAAACTGCAAAACCAGAAAGGGATCTCCTGAAGCCGATGATCCCCTGGCCTGGGGAGCAAGCGTTGCTGTGCTTTTGCTGCTGTTCACTGCTTTCCAAAAGAAACCTATCTACCGCCTGCAGGCCCTGAAGACCAAATGAGACGAAAAATAAGCACGGAAAAGCAAAATCATGGCAAAGTACAGAAGGCCTACAGCCAGGAACGTAAGGCACCACCAGATTTTTTGTAATAAACTCTGCAGGGAAACAGCGACAAAAACTTTCCCCCCGCCTCAAGACCCCGCTCCAGCTGCCGGGAGCCGGCGCACGGGGGGCAGGGGCGCGCCGACCGCGGCTGCCACCTCACGCTCGCTTCGGAGACCCGAAACGCGGTCCAAAACCAGTCTGCAGGGCCGGGGCCAGGCCACAGGTCGAGAAGAGCCCCATGGCCGCGGACCAATACGAGGGGGATCCCCCGCTACCCGCTCCCGCCCGCCCTGCGGCGGCACCGGCTAGGGTCCCGGCAGCCGCCCGAGACCACCGCGGCACCCCCGGGAGCCGGCGGACCCCCCCTCC
>VZZY01001530.1:219521-325601 GCA_013400335.1 Eurystomus gularis
CCGCAGCCCGCGGGGACGGGCGGTCGCTGCTGCCAAGAGGCCGCCGCTGAGGGGGGCTCCGCGCGCTCCCGCCTCTCCCAGGCGCCGGGGGAAGCTCCGCTCCCGGCCGGAGCTGGGTTTGGGGAATCTTCCCTCCTCATACCGGGCGTCGTCGGGGGAAAAGAGAAACGCCTCGGAACTGGTTTTGTTGCGGGGGTGATTTTTGTTCACGTAAATAACGGGCTGGAGCGCCCTGGGCTCGCTGCTCGCTCTCACCTGCAGCTTTTCTTCCTGGTATTCAGATCTCGGGATTCCCGGTTGTGCTGTTACTTTGGACAGCGAAGACGGGCAGGTCTTCCTCTGTTCGGCACAGTCTTGTCAGGAGGTGAACGGGCAAGAAATGGCTTGTAATGCTAGAGATTGCCTTGCTTCTTCAGGAGTCTACTCCCAAGGCCAGAGAGTTCTCGTGGTTGAGCACTGAGGGTGAGGAGGTGGGGGTTACCGGCAGAGAGGAATCCGCTTCTCCCCGTGTCAGGCACACCCATGTGTCTCCTCTGTTCACGTAGGAGGACTTCAGGGCTCGTTGCTTTAGTTTCCACCTTTGGTTTTTCTGTAGACACCAAAGGAGGAGTCTTCCGAACCCGGGAGCCTCTCAAGCTGTGTTTAGCACCAGTGTATCAGTTTATGTTGAAAAGTAAAAAGGTGATGTAAAGTCAAAGAGCTGAGTTTAAAACCGGTGTGGAGCTTTTCTAGCACAGTAATTTACTTGGATTAGGGGAGCAGACATTACTCAGTGTGCCCCTCTGACTGACTTGGGAGTAGACTCCTGAAGAAGCAAGGCAATCTCTAGCATTTGTTTGGATTATTTGCCATAGGACTGGGATTGTGTAGAGGGCTCAGGACCAACAGTGACTGTTCCAATTTCATTTCTTGTTTAGGATTTTGAAACGTAGCTTGTGTGTGGCACATGAGGCACCAAAACTTGTCTTGAGAGCAGAGACTTGGTGTAGGCTATATTTGGCTTGTATTGAGATGTTTACAAATGTAGACACTGGAATTGTTACAAAATAGGAAAGCATAACAAGTGTAGTGGTACATTTAGAGTTCGGTGCCTTTATTATGTACAACTTATATTTTGGTTCCTTGAAGGTATACCAGGAAATAAACCCACCTGAACGCATTCCTGTGTAACCTGCCCTGGGTGACCCTGCTTTGGCAGAGGGCTTGAACTAGATGATCTTCAGAGGTCCCTTCCAACCCCTACCATTCTGTGATTCTGTGAAATTTTCTTGAAGATGCTTCTAGGACAGATTTCTTAAGCATTTCTCTGTTGCATGCTTAAGGTTATAGCAAAGTAGTAATATATAGGTATGGCATTTTCAGTAACAAGCTCAAAAAATTATGGTCATTATATAGTCTAAGAAAAAAATGAAAAGAAAATCAGCTTTAGCATTCTTTTGGTTTTAGTTTTCATGTGTAACAGAATAGGGAGTTCAATTTTTAATTATGTAATTGTCATTCTCACAAATAATAGCTCAGCTGCATTGCCACCGGTGTTGCTTCCTGGAAAAAGGTAAAGCCAAACACTGGGTGAGTTCTATTTCTGTAGGCAGTGCTGACACCATAACCCTCAGGGTTTATCTTGTGCTCATCATCTGCCAGCTGGCTCTTGGATATAAGTAACTATGCCTCTGCTGCTTACCGCTCAAGCCTCGTGTTGGACAGTTGCACAGTCCTGGTTAAGACTATTTGTGTCTGTAATTATTACAGCCTGGTTTAATCCATGATAGTTAAAGGAGAATCAAGGAGTGTTTTGCTACTATTTGTGTAACGTTGAAGAAAGTGTTCCTGATACATGTCTTGATGCATCTCAGTGGTCTCATTTTCACATGACTGTGGTTTGGGAGCAATAATAAAAATCTGTACTGCTTTTCCCTGGGAATTCTCAGTATTCTGGCCAGATCAGGTCAGTTATTAAGCAAAGCAGTTGTAATTTGGCCCTGATGTGGGAAGGACTAAGTGACTGTGCTTTCTCCTGTGCAAATCAGAGTTGATGAGAGGGTTTGATAATCTGACTTGATCTTCAGTTCTGTTCTTGTAAATTCTGAGTTGTAAATGAGACTTGCAGGATTTTTAATAATACGTTCTTATTGATCATTCACCTTTTTCTACCTGGTTATATTCCCTTGGCTTCTGTGACTGGTGTAGCACCATTTAATGTAGTAATCAGATTGACGCTGTGGGAAGCACGGGAAAGAATAGCTTTGTTTTCATTTGGCTATCATCCTTACCAGACTTGGATGCATTTCTATATTTACGACGGAACAATTTCCTGAAGGGGTGTTCCTGACTTTACGTAGTATAAATACAGTAGAGGTTATAAATGCGGTATTTAAAGTAACCTTTACTATTCAGTCGTGTGTAAACTGGTTTCTCTTCGTAATTACCAGATGGACTAAAAATGTGAAACTGGCCTGTTTTTTTTTCTCCTGCAAAAGCTGGAATTGTGGCTTTTCTCTGTGTGAACAGAGGATAAAGGCATTCTGCTGCTACCTTTTTGTCTGTATTTTGGTGGTGAAGCTGTGTTACATCTTAAACTGATCTAAGGACAGATTGGCATGCAGAAGGCTGGTCCTGTTCTTTGCTCTGTCTTGCACCACCTCCAGCATTTACTGGATGTATTTCTGACCCTGTCTAAATAAGGAGGGCACTAATCCAGCCCCTCTGTGTCCCCGTCTCCTCAGAAGATCAGCTTTTGTCAGGTAAGCAAGTTGAGTGAGTTCAAAGAAGGACTCCACAGTACCAGAGATGTAATTGATTTTTGTGGTGTAAGAACAGCCATAGAATCAGGTGAAACCATCTAGTCCCCTCTTCTTTCCTGACAGTAACAAAAAAGAGAAGAGCATAAGGTCAGGGTAAATTATATAAACCTTTGATAGCCTCGTGTCTCTCATCAGCTGTAGGATGTCAAGATGTAGGTGATGTTTGCATTTATTTTGTGAATGGTGAATGTATTTTTCTTTTGTGAACTTGCCGGTGTCTCCAGTCCATTTAAGGTGTATAGCACTGACACATGCCAGGGGAGACCTTCCGGAGTGCAAGAGAATGTAGGTGCAAACTACCTCTGCCTGTTTGCTTTTGAACTTGACAGCTGCTAACTTCATTTCATATCGCTTAGCTTTTGTATTGTTTGGGAACAGGGAACCTTCTTCAGGCAACTGATGATTTTCTAGGCTCCTGTCATATGTCACTGCAGTAATCTCTGTTTCCAGGCAGAACAACTCTAGCCTAATTGATTATTTCTCATTATTCATCTTTTCAAGCCTTTTTCCCTTTTTAAAAAATATTTTCCCCTTCCATTATGTACTCTTGAAATGAAGAGCAGGTGATGCAGCCAGGATTTAAGCTGCAGACATTCTATAGCTTTATATGGTGGCTTAATGAGTAATAATTCCCTCATGTTAGGTTTACTTTTATTTATATATGCTGAATAGATGTGAGCTAATGCTTTTATCAGTCTGTCATGACTCCAGTAAAACCTTCTGAATGTTAATGATCATTTTGGAGCACATCACTTTCTATGTGAAGTTAGGATCATTTTTTCTTTGGACTGTTACTTATTTGCACTGAATTTGTTATTTCCTGATTATTCAGTCTCAGGGTTTTTCTGCAGGTCTTCAGTCAGCCCTTCTCTTTACTATCGGAATAGCTTATATCCTCAGGAGACTTTCACTCTGCTCATGTCCCGTTTTCCAGATTGTTTAAGGATACGTGGTGTAGCAGAGCACTGCCGAAGGCTCCTGGCTGTCTCCCTCCCTGTGAAAATGGACCATTTATGCCTACCCTCTGCTGTCTGTTCTCAGCTAGTTATTAGTGCAGGCAAGGGCTTTCCCATTCATCCTTCAGCTGCAGAGCTGCTGAAGCTCAGTGAATGTCTGTTATCTTGCATTGCAATTTTGTCACCGCTGTAATGCGTGCCCATGGGTGCCCCGGCTACTGAGGAGCTCTGCCTGTCCTCGCAGCCCTGTCTGAGGCTCCTCTCCAGCACTCCTGTGCAGCGAATCCAGCCTGGAAACAGATCTGGCTGGAAACAAACCCAACAAATAATAAATTAATGCTGATTTAGTGTTCCTGTACTGATAGTATACAAATGTGTGAATTTAATTAGAATCGATTCGGTTAGCTAAGGACGTATTTCTGTGCTTGCTGCTGCTGATGGAGATGGTGACCTTAGAGACTCAGCTGTAGTCTAGACAGAAGCCAGTGTGTCTATGCTCAGACTTGCAATTTTTATTTCACGTTGGCATGAATTTGATGCCGTAGTTAGATTAGTGTGACTTAGTATATGAATTGCACCTCGGTACTAATTCAGTTGATTTTGTGACTGCTTCTTGGACATTTTCCCTCTGCTGAGGCAGAACAACAATCTGATCATGGGTTAACATCTGGGATTTCGTAAAGACAGTGAATAAGGAGAGTTTTTAGTGCATTTATTTAAATTAATAGGGATTTAGTATTACTTTTTAGCCTATATATGGAGTTTATTCTAACATATTAGGAACGATTGCATTATACACATTCCAAAAATATGTAACTGGAAATTTAAAAACTTTGTTACTGCTGCCCTTGTAGTGTTTTGTAAATGCTAGAGTTTTGTGGGATCTGTGTGCATTTAAGCTTCCTCAATACAAAGAATATAGGTCTTTAATGACACTTCACTAAACAGGCTTTTCAGGCATGTTCTTGAAGATTCACATGCAGATTCACCAGTTCTGCTGTCCTACATAACAGCTTTCTGCTGAGGGGTTTTCTGGGTTGTCTTTGTGTAGAGGGCTGAAGTTAGATGACTCTGGTTTAGATTTGAAATGTATTGCTTAGCCAATAAGGTCTGTGTAGGTGTTTCTGTAGGAAACCTCGATTTGTGTAAATATACGGCTATATGGCTTGGAGGTGTGTTCCCTTCCAGAAGAGGAGGGCTTGTATGTGGTTTTGTGCTTATTTTCCAGGTGGTAGAAGGTGGCGTTTGGGGAGTGGTTTAAGGCTGCTTTTCTGTGCTGCCAGCTCAGGTGTGGCATGGTTTGTCTGCTGCAGCTGGAGAGTTGATGTGACGTTGTTGGGAGCATCGAGCAAGCACATGCTCAGCGGTTGATAGAGGCATTTTTAACTGCTGTATAGGACTCTGCCTTTGCTGTTTTGCTCATGTAGTTCATTCTGACATGGTTTTCATCAAAGAAATAGTCCTCTTTACAAATTCAACTTCTTTTTTCTTTCAGCTTGGATGAAAAGGTTTATAATAGTTCTCAGGAAAGCCAAGGAAGATTTTTTTTTTTCTTCTTATTTTACAATGCAATTGAGCTTTATTCATGGGCTGACAGAGGAGGGCACAGGGCTTGATGAAAACCTGAATGTGGATTAGCTCAGCCACAGAACAAAATTATACTTTCCTGACACTTTTAAGATAAATACTTCATGGAGTCTTTTTGGTTGGAAGAGACCTTTAAGAGTCCAACCATAAACCCATCATTGCCAGGGCTGCCACTAAACCATGTCCCTCAGCACCACATCTACATGCCTTTTAAATATCTCCAGGGATGGTGAATCCACCACTGCCCTGGGCAGCCTGGGCCAGGCCTTGACAACCTCCCCTGACACAGCTTGAGGCCGTTTCCTCTTGTTCTATCACTTGTTACTTGGGAGAAGAGACTGACCTCCACCTGGCTTGAACCTCCTTTCAGGGAGTTGTCAAGAGGGAGAAGGTATCTTCTGAGCCTCCTTTTCTCCAAGCTGAACAGCCCCAGTTCCCTTGGCCGTGCCTCATAAGACTTGTTCTCTAGACCCTTCCCCAACTTCCTTGCTCTTCTCTGGACATACTGCAGCACCTCAATGTCTTTCTTGGAGTGAGGGGCCCAAAACTGAACCCAGGGTTCCAGGTGTTTCCTCCCCAGTGCTGAGTCCAGGGGGACAATCCCTACCCTAGTCCTGCTGGCCACACTAGCGCTGATACAAGCCAGGATACTGGTGGCCTTCTTGGCCACCTGGGCACATGCTGGCATATACTCAGTCAGCTGTCCACCAACAGCCCCAGACTCTTTTCTGCCAGGCAGCTTTTCCAGCCACTCTTCCCCAAGCTGGTAGTGTTGCAGGGGGTTGTTGTGACTCAAGTACAGGACCCAGCACTTGGCCTTGTTGAGCCTCACACGATTGGCTTTGGCCCTTTGATCCAGCCTGGCCAGATCTCTCTGTAGAGCCTTCTTACTCTCCAGCAGATCAACACTCCCACCCAACTTGGTGTTGTCTGCAAATTTACTGAGAGTTAATTGGAAACATTAATTATTAAAAATAGTCAAGAAGAGAACCTGTATGCCCTAAATGTTTTTGGTTCTAGCAGTAAATGGATGGAGAGCCCAGCAGATCTTCCATCCAATTTGTGTTTGTCTAATAAATCATTTTCCAGATCACCTGGCAGTGAGTGGCCTCTCAGTTCCCTCCCTGCAAAGGTGAGCTTGGTCATGCGAGATCTCGGTGTGTGGGGAGTCTGGGAACACCTTGGAGCTGGGAGCTGAACTGTGGGACCACAGGTCTGCTGGCTTCTGGTTTGCAGCAAGGACATGACTTTACAAGGAGGTATATTATTCTTTAGCATTTTATACAGTGTAATGCGCATGTAAAGCAAATGCTATAGCTGCTGTTACAATACTGGAAGAAACAAAAGGAAGTAGGAGTTGTTCAGAAGGTTATCTGTCAAGATGTCTCCTTGGTGAGACCTTGCAGTTGCCTGTGTCAGTCTGCAAAGCGCCAAGTTGTAATATGGTCTGGCTACAACTGCCGCCTTTGTCATATTGTGGTGTTTGGTACCGTGCTCATTCATACTGCTGTGTCTTGTCTGGGGAGTCGGCATCATCTAGGGCTGCCAACTGCAGTTTTTCAGCTGCTGGTCCATCATCATGAAGTTTCCCACACAAATGCCACACAAACTGCAAAAAGGTCTGGAGTTTTCCAGCAAAGTGAATACAAAAGCACAGAGGAGGTTGTAGCTTTGTCTGTGCAAAAGAGTTGATGAAGAAGTTCAGATCATCTCTGCCTCCAAGAAAAAGCTAAAGCAGTTTGGGTTTTCGGAGAGCTAAGTGTCTTGTTTTTGCCAGTGGTATATTAAAAAAACAAGTGAGGCCTTCATCCCCTGGGAGGAGTGGAGATATGGTCTGTGTGTGGCTCCGTTGGACCCAGCCTGGGAACTTTGCAGTACGTGGGGTCTTGCCAGAAGAGAGAGAGCGGAGGTTTAAAATGTCTCTTGAGCACTGAACAGAAGCTCTGCACCAGCAGGGCAGCACCTAAATGTTCCTTACCTTTTGGACACTTAATCTGTGCGTGACTGTTCTGCTGCTGAACTTGGTCATGGGTCTGACCATGTGAAGCAGGAGCTGAGGCGAGTTGACTGTGATTCCAGGGGATCACAAAGTTGTTATAAACTTCTAAAATGCCACAAACAACACGAAGTCTAAGTCCTCCTGTTGCTCAAGCTTCAGGAAACAGTGCTCATGTGATTTCTCCTGCTCACAGAAACTCTCTCTCTGATCTCTTGAGCAGCATTCCAAATCTTAGAAAATAGAAACCATTGGCACTTCTCCTGGTTTGTGCACCCACAAGGGTTGTTCATGTGCGGTTGCTGAGTGTGATGCTTGCAGCTGGAGAATGCTCCTAAAAAAAGGAGTTAATGGGGGTGACAGCCAGGTTGAGTTTGCTGTCCTTCAGCTCAGGTTGTTCATTTTATTTTAGTATACCCTTGGCTGGGTGTTTTGTGCATGGTGAGAGGCTGTGTCTGGACTCCTTTGTGCAAGTCATTGCTGACTAATTTTTCTGTGGATGTGCTGTAATGGAGGGATTGGTCTCAGACGTATGATAGGAGAACGGGTAATGGGCTCAAACTGGAAGAGGGGAGATTTAGATTGGAAATTTGAAGGAAATTCTTCCCTCTGAGGGTGGTGAGACACTGGCACAGGTTGCCCAGGGGGGTTGTGGATGCTCCATCCCTGGAGATGTTCAAGGCCAGGTCAGATGGGGCCTTGAGCAACCTGGTCTAGTGGGAGGTGTCCCTACCATGGCAGGGGATTGGAACTAGGTGATCTTTGAGGTCCCTTCCAACACAAACCATTCTAGGATTCCTGCTCAGAGGTGTTACTTGCTGTAAGAGTGATTGACTCACTGCAGCACTCCTTGTCACTCAGCCAGAGGTCCAGGTTTCTACTCCAAACCTGCAAGGAAGTTGGAGAGCATTGCTGGCATCTTTTCTTTTGGGAGTATCCTAGTACTGCTTAACTTCGGTGGTGGCATGCCAGAGAGCATAGATGTGGAGATGCAGGGATAAGAAACACCATTCCCTCCAAAAAAAGTTCTTACTTTCTGAAATAACTGCTTTGGGTGGTGAATGGAAGACTTCTAATTTATTTTTTTTTTCCCAATGAAGATGACCTGCCTGGGTATGGATGCACACAGCCCTTCTGGCCCCTTCTCCAGCCTGAGGCAGTCATGCCAAGGCAGTGATGGAGATTTCTTGCACCCTTCTTACCAAATGTTTTTTGCCGTTTTGAGTTTTTTTGGTTCCTATTCACGCATGTTGAACACAAATTGATACACATTGTGTGATGTGTATCCCCATGTAGTTTTCATAAATTCTTTGCGAGTGCACAGGAGTGTTGGCAATGATTCCCAGATTAGGGGTGGGCTGAGAGTTTCTGTTACAGAGGATTAGGGGCTTCATAACTCCTGTAGCTGGGTGTTTCAGCAGTCCTGTGAAATCTGGGAAGCAGCAGCCTCGGTGCCAGGCTGACTGGCCACGTGTGTACTACAGGAGCTTCACCGGCATAATGAGATCATCAAGCCCTTCTGATAGTTACTCAGCTTACACTGAGAGGAATGGCTTTTATTGTTACGCCTGGTAGTAATTGGCTAAATGAAATGTTTTCAAGGGTAATTCTAGGCCACTATAATTATATGTATGTTGCCATTCCCACCAGTATAAAAATGTCTTCAAACCGTTTTGCAGGGCTCACCAGTTGGTGACTCAGGAGGGAGTCCTGTGCCTGTTCCACATGAATGCATTCCACTTTGGGCCGTATTTTTAGGTGTTAGAAAAATGTTCTTCCTCACTGATCACAGCTTTGCTTGGCAGTGTGGTGACCCCTAAAGACTTCTAAGAACTCGGTCATCCTGCTTTTTTTTAAATTAATCATGATATCCCAAAGGGAGCAGAATTCCTAGAGGACATTTAAACCTTGATCCTGAGGAAGAGATGGGTCTGTAGTGCTGTGAGGCGGAGCAGAAGATGCCTTTGGAAGGGACTGTGAGCTGTGTGCTCATGTTGCTTGCAGCTGAGCTGCAAACAGCATCCTCATCTCCGCTGCGCTTCCAGCAGAAACAGTGTGCGCAGGGATGCTGCGGCACAGCTCAGAAGCTGAACTGCTCTTCGCATCTCTCCTGAGAAGCTGATTTGGTCTGGAAAAGAAAAAAAATCATTCTTTTTTCCTGGTTTAAAAAATGTTTTATTGAGGTTACAAAACAAGCACAAGACAGCCTTCAGACTGTCTTTTAAAACTGTGTTTAAAGTGTTCAGCAGCTTTTAAAACTGTGTTGCACAGGATTTCTGAGACAGAAGGAGGCATTCACTGAGCATTGGATTTTGGTTTTTTTTGTCTGTAGTAGAAGGATAGTGGAAGTTCTTCCTTTGGCATTTCACAAGATAACTGATTTTTTACCCCCCTTGACTTTGCTTCATTCTTTTTAAATAAAGACAGCAGTTTCTTAACAAGGAAAGCAATAAAACAGCCAGAGAATCTTGTGCTTTCTTTATTAAAAAAAAAAAAAGGAAGGATTAAGAAACAGAATAGAGTTAATCATGTGATATAGTAACCTTTGAAGAAATTCATAGTAGAATAGGAATATGAGTTTAAGGCTTTACATAAAGGCAGTAGAAATACTGTCAGTACTTCATTCATTTTCATAAAATAAGAACTGTTTAGGCAGAAATATTATTTAGCCTTTTATAGAGGTCTCCAAGACTCTAAGTCTCTGTGCTTTCTCTGATTGGTAGGTAGGAGTTGTTGGAGCGGGAGTAAAATGGCTTGAAACACATCCACCAGAAAGCTTCATTCGTGACCTAAGCATTAATTGCCTAAACTGACAAGTGTTGTAATGCAGGTATCTTGCTTTTCTGAGGTTTGGTTCCTTTGATGTGATGTATTAATGTTTTCTCAGATCCGTACCCTTCAAACGTCGTTCTGGGCTATGGATTGATTGTGCACATGGCATCCTGCTATTTTTATCATGTCTGCACATTAAAATCAACTGCTTATGTAGCAGCCGTCATCAGTCACCTTGTTGGCCTAGAAATGGTGTAAGGGAATACAGTCTTAGTATTGTCAAAGCTTTCAATAAGGAAAAGCCAACCGAGTTTAAATCCTGATCTTGTAACATTTCCATTAGTGAAGTCTGAAGTATTTTTATCCTATCATAAATCACCAGACTCCAGTTTTCTTTTGTATTTCTTAAGAGAACCCCAGGTCTTCCTAGCAGCAGTGACTCCAAATGGCTTTTCGCAGCCTGCGGCCTTAGCTTTTGAGACTGGCATGCAGCTTTCCATAAATCAAGGGACTTGTTCCACACTGCAGCCCCTGCATCCCTGTAGCACGGTTCAAGCATCTGTGGTAGGGGCAGAGGAAAAAGCCGGGGAGCGGGAGCAGAGCTGGCTTCCAGGGGCTGGTCAGGAGCTCTGGGGCCTCCCTACTCCCGAGGGCAGTGGCAGCAGGAGCAGGATCTCTTATCTGGCCCAGCAGACACAGACTGCAGTGATTTCTGCACAGCTATTAGAAGGTTCTTTTTTTAGTGGCATACCTGTATACTTATAATTTTTGAGCAGTTACATCTCAAAAATGACAACTGCTGCCTCTTCCTCTGAGCATTGGCGTTAACACAGTTTGGTGATGGCCATCACCCCTGGCCCAGCGTGGAGCTTGGTTGAGCAATGCTGTGCTGCCTTTCCCTCTCATGCAGTGGTTAGATGAAGAGCAATGAGTCTTGTTACCGGTGATTGGATAATAAAAGGTAGAAAACAGCTCCCAGTCTGCAGGGCAGCAGTGGTGAGGGGAGGGCCTCGGTTTCGCTCCAGTCTGCCTGCAGACTCATTGCAGGGGGGACAGCCTTGGAGCTCTTACCTCTTTCCCTGTTTCTCCTCTGATTATATCTTCATTTGAAGGGAAACCAAAACATTTAAAGTCTACCTGAGGTGAATATTTAACAGGAGAACTGTATCAGGTGCCAGTGGATCGAGCTTCAATGGAAAGTGTTGGTCCCTTCATCAGATGGAAAGTTACCCATTGCTGACTTGGCTTCCAGGAGAAATAACACTGCTCAATCCCAGCATTTGTGGCTTGGTGGAGGAATTATACAGAGAAATTTGTTACTCTGTGCTAGGCAGGAGGGTCAGACAGATGAATGAAACAGATCTCTTCTGACTTTACTGTGTTGACTAATACTGACCTAAGAAGCATTACCTGAAGGGTGCAAGAAAACCAAGAGTACAGTCTAAAAATAGATTCCCACTGTGTCATTTTGATTGAAGCTCTTGAACAAGTAGAGGTGTAGAGGACTTCTACACTGCTGCTGTGGGTTGACACCTCTCCTTTTGCAGCTACCAGGCACTAACCTAGTGTAGCTCATACACAAATGTAGAAAATGTACCTGAAAGGGCTAATTTAAAAAAAAAAAAAAAAGGAAGTCAACTTGAGGTCAAGGAGGAAGAATATAAGCAGCTTAAATTTAAAATGTTGTAATAAAATACCGGTTTTAATCAAGTTCCCAGTCCTGGGAATGGTGGGGGAAGCAGGGCAATATGTAGAAGGTTGCCTGCACATTTATGAAGGTATGTGGCAGCATTAAGGCACATTTCTAAAGAGAAACTGTGGTGTATCTCCCTGAGAAAGTGTGAAAAATGGTCCTATAGAGCAGTAAAATCTTAGACATAATCTACACTGGAGCTCATCATCATCATAATTATTCTGGCAAATTCTTCAAGTGTAAGAGAACTAGAAAAGAGAAAAAGGTGATGAGATAGCAGAGGTGTGGAATGAGAAGAGGAGGAAAAAAGCATTTAGGACTTTGCACCTTGGAAAGGAGCCACTTGGAAGACAGAAAATTTTAAAGCCTTATGAAAGCATGACTGGCACAGAAGGTGAGTAAAGAATAACTGACATTTCTTAGAGCATGATGACTGTTGGGATATCCACTAAACATCTACTTGTAAATCATACGGAAGGAAGATTTATTTTACACTGTTTTCACAATGTTGGCCATTTCCAGAGAGTGATGCAGAGGCCAAAAGCACAGAGAAGTCAGTTAGAAAAATAAGTTGAAGAGAGGTGACAATGTTTTTTTGTTGATAACAAATTAATTTATTATAGTAAATAGAAGAGGTAGCTTTGAGGAAACAGGGAAAAGTCCTGTGACACTGAGTGATAAAATAGCATTTTAAATTCAGTGTAGTGAAGTAACACATCTGGAGACCAGCCCACTTATATGTATACAGTGATGAGCTCTGAATTGGCTTTCCAGTAATACAGGAAACTTGGGGCTTATAACAGGCAGTTTTATCGAGATGATATCTCAGTGTGTGGAAAAGAAAATGGAAAGGTAGGTGCTTGTGGAAAAATGATAGTGGTCAAAGCAGGAACCATACTGCTGTGTAAGCCCCTGGTGTGCACACGTGTTGTGAATGCTGCTTGAGTAGTGGTCTCATAGCTCTTGAAGACCCAGTGAAACTGGGAGAGATCCTGCAACGATTGACAAGAATGGTCAAAGGTGTGAAATGAGTTCCTTGTAAAGCGTGATAAATAGATCAAAACTCTTCAGTCTCAAAAAGATATCTTTGAAGAGGATATGTTGGAAGCATATAAAGTTTTAGCAGCATGAAACATATATGAACCCATTTGCTGTTTTTTCTGGAAAAAGTAGCAAGTGGTAGGCTCAAAACGAAGTGAGATATTTATAAAGTGGGAGCAGGACCTCCTCCTTTCTCTTTGGCATTGAGGTTTTAATCTGTTGGAACAATTCCCTGGATTTAGGCTGATTTATTCTGCAGTTAACGCTTCATCAGAATGCTGTTCACAGGGCTTTGAAAGCTTAGCTCTAGAGCTCTGCTCAGAAGAGAAATCCTTTTGAATATTGGAGTAGGGATATGAAGCCTGGCAGGCTGAAACAGCCCCTCTGATCATTTTTCATTGGGCAAATCAGTGGAACTTCTCAACAAAGTGTTTTGGTGGAAATACCTGGTGAAGTCGACTCCAGTTTGTACAGATCACAACACACAGCCTAGCCCTGTGGCTGGTATTTTGGGGTTGTTATTGGAGTACTAAAACTTCTGTAACAGCAAGAGCTACTGTATCCTCTCTCTGATACCGAGTTGAGATGGTGGCACATTACAGTTGTGGCAGGTAGTTCCAGCTTTAACTACTACAGACATAATACAACAATAAAATACAAGCCAGTGGCAGTAGTTTTCCTTGGGGATTGCTCCACAGAATTTAGAAAAGGATGGAGAGAAGGACAAGGTTTTTGATTCATGGAAACTGGACGTGGTTCCAATGTACAAGTGCTATTTATTTCTGGTTTATTAATTGTGGTTTTTTGTGTTCACATACTCATTGATAAAACAAATTTCTTGCCATTTTAAGCTGATAAAGAGCATATCTTGCTAAAGATGGACTCATAGACCGCTCAGATGAATTGTGCTTTGAGTTGTTTCAGTTTAATGTCTGCCCCTGACCTGGAGAAGGGGTTTTGGTCACGAAAGCTTGTCATTATTAATCCCAAGCATAAATACAGGCTGGGAAGAGAACGGATTGAGAGCAGCTCTGCGGAGAAGGACTTGCGGGTGTTGGTTGATGAGGAGCTCAACATGAGCCAGCAATGTGCAGCCAGTCGCATCCTGGACTGTGTCCAAAGCAGCATGGCCAGCAGGTCGAGGGAGGTGATGGGCTGTCAGAGTTAGTCTTTGATTTAGCCTCCAGAGTGTGTTACTTTATATTGATTTTTTTGTTTTGTTTTGACATGTTGGGATGGAAGAGTACTCTGTGTATAGTAGCAAGAGATGCTCATAATTTTTGTGACTATCAGGGAAGGAGGGAGGCACCAAACTAGATTTCATGGGTAAGGCTGCCTTACTGGTTTTTCTGCAACACAAAGCCTGTAAATAAGTAAGCTCTGTATTTGGAAAGAACAGCAGCGTCTCAGAGCACCGGGGCAGAAGCTTCTACCTGAGAGAGACTGGTGCTTGTCTGAAGTGTGCATGAATGCGTGAGCAAAGAGATGTCACAGGGTGCTATTCTTTTGCTGTTGCTCTTGAACTGTATTAGACCAGATCTTACACTACACCAGATCTGTGTGTCCTGTTCATATTCTGGAAAGTATCAAATATTTTTCAAAGGCAGAGATCAATTTAATATTAAACCTGTTATTCTGACATATTAACATCTGCCCTGAAAAATCAACCAGGAGATGAATTTCTGCCTCATCTTCGCCTTTAATGTGGAGTACCTGACTTGATTCCTTATTCATTATTAAACAGTTTTAGAAAGGGAATTTTTAAATAGTGCTGATGTGTGGCTTTAACAGTCGCTACTTCTGGATTTTCATTTTTCTTTTTATTCTGGTCTGTGATATTTTCAGGTTAAAAATCTCATTGTTTATACATCTGTCTTGCACTTACAGCAAGGCAAATTCCCATGGGATAAAAGGAGACAATTTTTTGCAATGAGAGTGGTGTGTAATGGTGGAATCTACATTCTTAGAGATTTTCAAATCTGTAAAGCCCTGAGCAACTGGATCCAGCTTTGAAATTAGTTCTGCTTGGAGTAGGAGGTTGTGCTAGATTAATGTGATTGCATTCAGATCCCACAAATGGAAAGTGTGCAATGTCTGTGCTGTGCCATCCCCACTTGCAGTAGCATGACTATGGACAGACTTCTGAGAAACTTCTTCTTAGTACTTTTTACTTGAGGAATTAGTTTTAGACTTTGGTGTGGTCAGCTTTATCCTTCCTCGTCTCCTTGGTGTGGTATGTCTTCCTTGTCTCATGGTGATTTCTAGGGAGTAAAATCAGGAATTAATCTGTTGTGACCAAGTCTTTCTAAACGTGGAGGAGTTAAACACGAAACCCATGTGATGGTTCAGCTCCATTCAGAACGGGAGTATTAAGACTAATTCATGCGCATGCAGATCTTGAGCAACTTTTCAAAGAAGTAAAATCTTTGTGTTTTAACATCTTCAGGGCTTTGTTACGATAACTATATGTCCTAGTTGGAGTGTCCGTAGTACCTTGGATTTTCGCTCTAAGATACGTGATGTGAAGCTCTCTTAAACTTGTGAATGTTTTTGCTATTTCCTATGTATACGAATCTCAATTTCACTTAAAGGGAATCACCATAACTTACATTCATGTTTGTTAATGAAACTAAACTCTGAGTTGGGCTATACCATTGGACTTCAGTTTGGAGGAGTTTGGGTCAGGGGAAAAAAAAAAAAAAAGGAAAGATGGCTTTTACCTGAGGAATACTGCAGCAAAACCTATGCAGATCAACCTACCTCTGTAAAAACTGTTCTTCTCTTGGTAAAAGTTGTTTACCCAGTCGAATTCACTCACTAGAGAGCTTTGGCTTCTAACTTTGACCACATAAATTTTAACGTTAATCAGTGTAGGGACGAATGAGGAAAGGGAGAGGAAGAAGAATGAAGAAAAAGTGAAGCAGAAGTTCCTTCCTGCCTAAATGCTAACAGGGCTTGGAGGGACAAGACTCCACCAGGGCAGGAAACACCTTCAAGAGGTTGTATCTGTCAGACTTTGGCAGGTCTCAGGCACTAATGGCTGGGGCTTGTGAAGAAGCATCTAAACTTGCAAGCACCCAGAGCCAAGATCAAGGCACGGGAATCTGTGGAAAGCAAACTGGGTTTGTGTGCACGTGGCACCTGGTAATTGGGTCAGAGATTTCTCCTTAGGCCTTACCTGACAAAATTTGGGAAACTGTGTTTAGTACAGACTGCCATCTCCCTTGGCCTCCAGCTACTTTCAGAAAGACATTAATTTGACAGAAAACATCACATTCTTTCTGAAGATATTTTAGGAATCTTCTTTATGTGTAGTTTCAGCGAACTTCAGAACAACAGAAGTTGTTCTTATGAATAGTGATTTGAAATCAGTTACTGAAGACCAAGAATCAAACCCCAGAGATTTCCATGAGGCTGTGCTAAGATTGTTAAATCCATGGGTCTGGCAAGGGTGGCAAATTACTCAAGCAACAATGAACAGAACTCGGGCCCATCATCAGAAAGAGCTCCTTGTTTTATTTTGGGTAAAACATCACTTGGTCATAAGAGCTTATGGTCATAAGAGCAGTGGTCAGCTCCCCTGTGCCCCTCTGGGACCTTGGCTGCCCCAGGCTGTGCAGCCGCACTGAGCAGAATCACCCAGGAGAGACTCTGAGCCTGTTCTGCTGTGGAAACCTCAGGAGCAACTGGTGTCCTTCCTGAAACAGTTAATGCATTTTGCAGGAAAACTTTTTACTGTCTACATTTAGGCTGTTGCTCCGGCAACCCATGATCCTTCCCCAGGCGGGAAGGGGGTTCAGGAGAAGGAGAGCAGACCTGTGGGTTGAGGTGAAAACAGGTTTAATGAAACAGCCAAATGAATGTTAATACTAATGTCAACATAAAGCATACAAAGTTGTACTGAGCCCAGGGAATGTACGGCAGGCACGATAAAGAGGAACGCAGCTCTCGGGAGCAGAATGGTAAGAGAGCTCCTCCAGAGATGGGGAGGAGGAACCCTCATCCTCAGCAAACTTCTCTTTTACACTGAGCATGATGTTCATGGTCACCTGCAGCCAACTCGGGGCAGCTCTCCTGGCTTTTGCCCCTCCTGGCTGACTCCAAACTGCTAATGGCCGGCACACCATGGCTGGCCTGGGATTCTGTCCCAGCAAAACAGGACACTGACCAACACCAAGGAAACCCCTGCAAACAGGTTATTTCTAGGCAGCTGCCACCCAGATTCAAGCGTCCCATTTATTGTCAAACTTGCAGGAATTTAGCCAAAGGTCAGTGTACCTGATGATAACCCAGGTCTGGCGTAGCATGATTCTGCTGCTGGGCAGAGAGTGTAAATCATTTTTGTCATTGATGGATGGGTTTTGCTGGCAACGGATGGAGGGCTGGCATCAGCTTTTGGGCTACTGGCCTCCTTTTGATACAGCTGATGGCGAAATAGATCTCTCACCTCTGCATTTCACCATGAGGAGACTTGATCTGGTGACAGGGAGAGACTTGGCTATCCCAAACCTGCCATCTTGCTGTATATGGCCGAGGGGTTACTGGGTGGTAGCTCCCTGCTCAGGTGATGATGCTGTTGCACAATTGAAGAGTAACTGGCCAAACCCAGGCCCAGTCAAAACCAATGTGGTGCTGGTGAGCGGGCAGTTCTGTAGCTTCCTTGCAGGCCAAGCACCACAGACATTGCTGAGGAGCTTCTCTGCTGCTTGCTTGTTTCAGAATGCAGAGAAGTGCATGGTAAGGCCTTCATGTAAAGTGGGTTACGCAAAGACAGGCATAAGAGAGATGCTGTTTGGCCTGCCCAGCAGTACAGCTAGTCACCTAGCTCTCCAGTCATGGCTGGAGAAGCTGTTCAGGTAGAAGCTGTGAGCTGAGCAGCTTTCTGCTTCTTTTCACTGGTGCTCTGCCAGGATCCGCAAAGGTTGGGCTGTGGATTCTGGAGGTTATATCCTTTTTTTAAAAATTATTTTTTCTCTGACCAATGTCTTCAGGGACCTGTTCTCCTAAATCTATCAAACCATTTTTTAAATTTCCTGAAATTATTTACCTCCAAAACCTTGAATATTTGAGTTCCATGGGTAGTTCTGATAGGTCATATCCCCATTTCCTTTCTCCTCACTCCACCCATCACACTGGCTCCATAGCTCCTGCGATCACCGGGTGAGCTGCTTCAGCTCCCTAAAACTGCACAGGGCAAACCTGTGCCTTAGGAGAATTACCACCACCCCCAGGTCTTAGAAATACAGCAAGAATAAAAACGTAGTTTTAAATGAATCTGTTCAATCAGTTTTAACTTCCAAACGTTTTCAAGAGTACTGAACCACGTGATGTTTCTGTGGATGCTCTGTACACCACAAAACATGCTGGTGTGGGATTTCCCTGGCAGCTTTGGAAGGGGTGGCTGACACCAAGTATTTGCTGGGTGTCCGCAGTGGCTGTGCCTCTCCGCAATGCCCCTTGAGCATTGTGGTGTTTGGGTGGTCTCATCCACTCTGGAGCTGGCTTCCTGGTTGTTTGAGGAACATAGTTAGCAAGTAAACAAGGAACACAAACTATCAGTTTGAGCATCCTTTACCAAGGGACAATTCCAATTCTTTCTTGTAGTCCTCTTGGTTTCCCGTCTGCATTTAGTTTAGCTGTGCTTTCTGGGATTTCTGGAGTTGCTCATCTGGACAAAGTTTCCACTTCTTTTGAGTTCCAGCTGTTCCCGGGATAGCCTTCTCAAGTTTCCTATTGAGTCATGCAGTTGTATATAAAGGGTCTCTGTCTTTGTGCTTCCGTAGCGGCACGTGGTTTACCTGGGCTTCCCGTACAGCATTTTTAACAGTCTGCAGGGTCCTTGTAGGATTCCTTCTTTTTATTGCTTTTAAAATATTTTTTGGTTTTGACAAGTAGGCTCATTTTTTATATAGTACCTTTTTCTTGGAGTTGAGTGTCTATCCGCCAGATTTGGTGGCTTTCTGTCACACTATGGCATTTTGGCCCAATTGTGTTGTTTTCTGTTGAAAAGCAGATCTTTTGCTAGTGTCCTTCAAAGGATCATTCCAGTGTAACCTATTC
This sequence comes from Eurystomus gularis, assembly GCA_013400335.1. NCBI lineage: Eukaryota > Metazoa > Chordata > Aves > Coraciiformes > Coraciidae > Eurystomus > Eurystomus gularis. The sequence goes on from VZZY01001530.1 coordinate 238,428, forward strand.
TACAGGATAATACTTCCTAAAAGAGCAACTATCACGGGCCCTGCTTCAGTTTGCTTCTGAGAAGCGGGTCACTTGGAGCCCTTGTGTGTCCAGTGTCACTTGAGGAAAACACCAGGTTGTGACACAAGCCCATCACAGGGAGCTCGTGGTGCAGCCTCAGGCATGCTGAGCAGTCTGGGTATTTCCAGTCTGGTGTCTCTGTTGTATTCATGCAGATGTTTAGGAACTGCTCTCTGACTCCTACTGGAGGATGATCACAGTGGCTGGAAGCAGCTGTGGTCAGTTGCTGCATCCTGTATCTGTTTCCAGCCTCTTTGAAGTATGACATTATTACCTATTTTGCCAAAAAGCTTCTATCCATTGGCCCATGCTGATGCATATTAGATGTTAGTTTATAACCCTGGTTACTTGTATCCAGGGAGCACAATGATGACCATAGTGAGTTAACTACTTTATTTTTGTATTTTACCACTCTGTATGTTGTATACGTGATCCTCAACTTAGACTGCAGGATTTGGAGCTCACTCCAGAGCTCATTGTAAGTGCAGTCCTCGTTACATGAGCCAGTCCTGATGTTCATGTGGTTGTCTGATAGGCTCATTCAGTTCACTAAAACAGCAGAAAGCTGGCCGGGCAAAAAAGGAGGCATTAAATCTGCTCACGTTGCAGTCAGACATGCCAGACACTGCCTAAGGCAGAGTTGTGTCACGGCTGCAAGGGGATAGGGGAGCAGAGCAGAGAGCTGGAGGGTCTGATGTTCCTTTTCAAAGGCTGCGAGGTGAAACCGTAGTTTCTCTGTATCCTGAAATAATACCCTACAAAAAGGCAGCTCAGATTAGCTAACTGAGTTCTGTCTTATATTCTGTATACACTTTATCTAAATTGATTAGATTTAGCATATCTTGAAGCTAAGTGCAGGCCCCTGCATATCATCTGCCAGTGTCCTGAGCACATACTTTACCCGCATCGTGATTCAACTGAAGAGCTAACACTGCCAAAAAGCCTGGTCTCTTATGATCAAATCTCAAAGCAAGGCCTGTATACTTGACAGATTTAGAAAAAAGGTGGTACACAAGTAGCTGAAGGAGCCTTTCATCTATTCAGTGATCCAAGAGAAAACCAGTCTTGGAAGAAACAATTGAGGCAGTAAGCAGATCTGACTTGCCACGTTACTGTGTAATCATCAACCTGGTGCAAGGAAAGGAGGGGAAGGAATTTCTGGCTGGTGTATGGAGGGAGGACAGGAGCATCCCTTTTGGCAGCAAGCCACAGTTATATTAAATTAATAATGAAATTACATCCTGAATTGTTCTGAGTTGCCCTATATATCTGCTACTGATTTTAACTGTGTTAATTTGAGTCGCCTCTCCTGTGCTGCCCAGCTGCCTGAGAAGGGGCATAAAATTCAGCCTGACACACACAAGGATGTTTTCTACTTGGAAGTTAATTCACAGCCTGGAAATGGTGGAAGAGACGGCAGAAGAGCACTTGTGATGGAGAAGTAATGACACTGATACTTGAGAAGAGATCGTCCTGTAGATGATGCAGATGGGCAGTGAGCCGAACTGAAGGAGCTTGTTCTGGGCTGCTCCACGGAGCAGTGCTACATGGGTAAGGCAAAGATGCATTTAATGGATGAGGAAGAAGCGTAACAAACAAACAAAAAAAGTCTCATTTTAGCAATTTGTTTTTCATACAATGCATACACATTCTTAAAATTTACATCAATCCTGTGAATGCCCCTTTTGCAAGCGATCTGCAGTTATAGTAGATTGAAATAGTGAAACTGCATCCTGAGAGTTAGGTCTGTCTTCTGTGTATATCTGTATTCTTATATTCAACAGACATAATGATTTAATACTGAACAACATGTATTTGTTGTGAGAAGCCTTAGAAGGTCTTTCCCATGTTTGGTGGATAACTTGGAATTTAAGATGTTGTAATGTTTGATCAGCTTTTGCCAGCAAGTATATTTTCTGATGGCCAAAAGCCATTTATTCATGATTGAGTAAAGAAAGAAGAAAACTTTGGTTTTGTTCTGTGAAGACATAAGTAGAAGTGATTTAGGTATATAGGTATATACATGTACAGCACAATGAAATGGCGTTAGTGACCTGAACAAGCTGGAACCAGAAGCAGTCATATTATCTCAGCTGCTGAGGGGCAGAATAGATTTGTACTTCCAGAGCTTTGTACATGTCTATGGTGGTTTCTGTGCCCTCTGTAGGCTGGGCTTATTCAGGCTGCACTACATCACACTGCACACCCCAAGAGATACGACCAGAACTACTTGATGCAGTTCTTTCACTGCTGAATATGCATTATTACATCAGATTTAGGTTATACAATTCATATATATGAGTGAACACAAAAAAATTAAGGTTGTTTTAATTTTAAAATGAAAGTGACTCTACAAACTTTTATTCTGTGTTTGATCTAAATCTTTTTCTTCCATCCCAATAGCACCTCACACAAACGAGTTAAAAAAGATCAGTCACAACTGCGTTACAAAATCTGGAAGGTGAGGTCTGACTGAATGCTCCTTTAGCTGTAGGGTAACTGAAGTGGTGGTTCCTACCACGCAGCAAGATGGCTCAGTTGCATGTAAAGATTCTATTTGTCAATGCAATTTAATGTTTGGTAGCCAGTGAAAATGCAACTTTTTCAATAAGATCAAGTGCAAAATCAGAGTTAAATTTCAGCAAATTGAAATGTACTGCTGTGTGATAAAAATAATTGTTAAAATCTACTTGAAACAGATTTCTGATCCATCTTGCTCTGGAACGCTTAATTTTGCTCAATAGGATACATATTCACATTTTACTAATTTTATTCACTTGAAATGTAAAAACACAGTCAGTTAGTAGGCAGCATCATTGAAACAAAGCAGAAACAAGCTAGAAAATAAAACTGCGGAGGGAACTGAAGGATCTGGTGAAAAGCAGTCAGATTTAATCATAAGCTGCTTAAGAGAGAGCGATTTCCCCAGTTGCCGTGTGTCGGGTCGGAGGATGTGTGCTTGCACAGCAGTGAGTTCAGCAGCACAAACTCCCTGGGTGGGTGAGAGCTTGGCAATAGTGTCACAGGAAAGATGGAGGAGATGCCCAGGGAGAAGCTGTGGTGGATGCCCTCATGGTAGACAGTGCTACAAATGTTTTGGTTGGGGCAAATGTCCAACTGAAGCCTTCAAGAGCTCTCACCCGTGCCTGGATGTGACCTCCTGAACTATGAGCATTGTGGAAGCTCAGTAAAGTGGAAAGCATCTTTTACAGATGCATTTGAACATGTCCTTCACCTTAAAACTGGTAAAAATGCCTCTGGTTCAGTTTGAGCTGTGTGAGCTGCTTGTTCCAGTTTATATCCTGGGTATCGCCCCTGTAAAACTTCTTGGGACTGTACAGTACAGGGGAGCTCAGCACAGTTCAGTGTTTTCTTGGGCACTGGTCCAGGTAACACAAAACAATTTACATTTTTCTTGCATTCTTGCTTAAATCAGCCCTATAGTTGATGTCTGTTAATTCAAATGGTGGCTAAGGATGATATCCTGGTCGCTGAGCTCCGTTGCGCACATGGATGACACTTCCTGTAGTTAGAATTGGACTTCGCTAAAATGAATGGAAAGCTGGGCACAGACCTTTTCCTTATAAAACTGTTGTTAAATGTAGGTCTTATTTAAACTCCTTAGAAAGTATGTTTAGCAGCAGTCTTGCCTTGATTCTTTTCTTACTGGTTTCAAAGAGCACAGAGTCTAATCCAGCCTTTGAGAAGCTGAGTATGATTTATACACAGATCATTCCAGGCCAGTCTTTTGCTTTTCCTGTAGCCTGTTTTCTACAGAGCTCTTCTGTGTGCTGCTTTGTTTTGGTATTTTAAACTTTCTTTCAGTTTATGAAGTGACATGTTTGTCTCTTTAAATAATAGTAGGAGTGTAGGGAGAGAACTGATTTTTTCCTGAGCTGACATGTCTGCAGATCTTGTTACAAGGAGCCTTTAACTGGTTGGAGCAGAGGATAGCCTCTCTCACCAGTACCCCACCCTTCCCTTCGCCTCTCTGTTTGGAGATGCGCTTTACCAGGTCTCTGCTATAAAGCATTCTCTTTTGAGACATTTTTGTAGCCTTTTTTGGACAAATGTACTCCTTTGCCATGTTTCAAACTGCAAGCTCAACTGCTTTGAGCATAGCAGGGTGCTCAGCTGAAGCAGTGGTGAATAATGTGGAGTGAGTTAGATCTCTGCTGTAATAACAAGTTACCCAGATTTGGTCCAGGGCAATCACATTCAGCTTGCTAAGACCTTGGGAAGAGAAAAGTGTGTGCGTCTGCCTGCAGAATATCCTTTGAACAGCCTGAAATGAAGTCCTGAGGCTGTGACAGCTGTTCTCTGGAGCTCACAAGGGAGTGGATTGGGAAGAGCTGGTTCAGCAATCTAAAAACAGCTGCTTGCAGGCAGTGATGGGGACCCCCTGTGCCTTTTCCTTCAAAAGCTTTGAGTTTCGAGGAAAGAAAAAAACCAAACTTAGATTTGCTGGAGGAGCAGATTAGAGTCAAAAGGTTTAGAAAAGAAATCCACCATCTGACTGTTTGTGGCTCTGCAGGTTTAATCTCTCTGATATTGCAGTTAGTTAAGCAGTTTTCAGTGGCTTCCTAGGTCCCCTCTGGCCCCTTCAGAGATCCTGCACTTGCTCCAAGTGGAAGAGTCTCCCAGGCCAACTGCTGCAGGCACCCTGCAGAGTGTGTCTCTTTCTACATGCTCTCTTGCAGAAGATTCCCCACTTAGTGAGCCCAGTTGATGTTAAGGAAGGTGGTCTCCTCCCTTGAGGAAGTTTCACCTAATTCTGGGTCCGGCATCCAAACCAGCAGCCTGTCTTGTTGCCTCTCAGCTTGCTTTAACGAAGGAGCAGCACACGGTGTGGGTGTAACGTAGCCGTTTGTTGCATTAGCCCATAGAGACCCCCCTGCCCCTGAAACTGTATTTGGGGCAATAGTGGACCAGGAAGATAAGCGTCAGATGAATTGCAGTGATGCTGTTTATTTGTGTGCGCTGTAATTGCATCTAAAGACCAAGTATGAAATTGAGATAAAAGCATTTGCTAGTCCTTGCTTTGAACACCTAATTAGATTTTTTGTTGTTTTCATATAACAAATGATTAACAAACATGGGATTTACAAAATGTGTTGGTCTTCCTCTTTCTAGACTTTACACCCTTCGTGGACTGGCATGCTTGTATCAGCAGCAAATGATGTCCCCGGGCAGGTTTATGCAGGACACATCCCAGGGCTGTCTGGGAGTTGTTGCTCTTTGTACAGGTCAGGGGAAACTAAGAGGAGTATCTGCAAAGCTTGAGCAAAAATACCTTTGAGCAATCTAACGCAGAGCAGTGGGTGCTCTGAGCTGTGCTTTGGGCAGTCAAAGGTTGGTACAGAGTGATTATTAGGTGCTGTCAAGGTTTAGGTATGTCTGCTAGGCCTATAACAGACGCTCTCTGTTAACCCCTTTTTCCGCCAAAAAGGGGAAGAGAAGGGGGAGCAATTTATGGATCGCTGTTGGTCACCCTCCCAAATGGGAGAGGAAGGGAATGAGAGAGAGGCTTCTGGGTTAGAAAACTAAAACAGCTTTTATGAAGATAATGATAATAAAATGGAACATATACAAATCTATACAAACCAGTATGGAACTCAACCCCCCTGCTGGCAGTGACGTCACCATTACCACTGATGCTGTGGAGCAGGCACTGGGGAAGTCCCAGACTGGGCTCAGCGACAGACAGGAACTGGGTTCTGGAGCTGGGTTCTGGAACACACAGATTGGGATGGAAGGCAGAAATACTGGAGATGGTGGCCATTGAAGAAGAGGAAGTCAGAGAGGAAGAAGGGATGCGACTCTTGTGGTCCCTCAGCTTTATACTAAACATGCCATGCATGGGAAGGAGTCCCTCGTTGATCAGATCAGGCTCCCCTGTCCTGGCTGCTCCTCCCCACAGGTGCAGCCTCTTGCTCTTGCACCCCCCGATGTGATACCCAAGATTTACCAGTGACCCTGATCTGTACCCCAGTCCTTGGCGGTAACTCTAAACATGGAGCGTTCTCACTGCGAGAATCAGAGACTGTCTGTGAAAATCTGTTAGCTTCAGAAAGTGCCGTTAATTAGAAGACACTCCGCTGAAAAGTAAAATCACTGAACAGAATTGGTTTGGTTCTAACCCAAACCAGGTGAGATGCCCTGCTTCACTGTAGGCTCTGGTTTAGGCAGGTGTGAGCCTGAGAGTCACGAACCATAAACAAGCCTAACTTACATTCCCCTGCATATAAAAACCCACAGAGAAAGGTGGCTGGTGGTGCACGGTTTTTTAATCCTTTTGGGTACAGCGGACAACTTATTGGTCTGTTGGGTGACCCCAGGAATAAGCATCACTCTCCTGCCTGCCATTGGGTCCTGTGGGTGTCTTTTTCAAAGGAGCATAAGAGAGGAGTAAGCTCTCCAGGTAATAAGGTGGTTGTTCCAGTTTCACGTCTCCTGCTGCAGATAAGTTTAGTGAGGCTTGTTTCAAACTCCTTTGGTGTCTGTAACCTTGTGGGATGCTGTTTTGGAGAGAACCTGGTAGATGTTGAACTCTTAATCAGTCCTAGTGTATATGGAAGTTGTAATTCCATAGTAGGAAATATTTGTTAGTCGCCGTAACACCTTACCAGGACTACAGTAACTCACTCTTCCTCTGGGGTTTATAGTGCATTATATAATGCCTCTTACTGCTCATCTGAATGCAAATTCATTGTGGTGTAAGGGGGATGTTACCTGTAAATTAGCTGGTTTCTTGGAATTCTCACAGATGATGTGTTTTACAGAAAAAAAATCTGAAAAAGAACAATTTTGTTTCCCAAAGCAAAGAAACTAAAAGAGAGGGGAGTTGCTGTGGCTGACTTTTCAGAAGGTTTTCCTTCTGATCTATATTCCTCTTTGATTTGGCCTTATTATTTGTTCTGTGCCAAACTGGCTTCAGCCACAGCAGTGTTAGTCCCTGCACAAAGGGGGATGGTGAGAGTGCACAGCTTTGCCCAGCATTTGGGGTGAGGGGAACCCCCCTCATGGGCCCTGCGCGTTTGTGTGCAGTTAAGGGGGCTGGAGAAGCACACGTACCATATTCTTTTTCCACCTCTTTTCTTCCATGCTTAGCAGCAATATATTATCTTGGACAAAGGATTTGTGACAGTGTTTGAGAATCTTTCTCTAGTGCGTTCAGCTAACGCCCAGGAAGCCCACCATATTCCCATTCCTGTCCCTACTTAAGTCCATGACTTCTTTTATTTCATCTGCAATAGTATATAGAGTTTTCTTGAACAACCAAATAATCCTCACCATCAGGCATGATCATCTCCTATTGCCAGAGCCCTCTTCATATTGCTGCAACTACCTGCTCTAGAAATTCTCCTGCCTAGAAACATGGGTAGAGCCTCTAGAATAAAAATCAAATCCCTGATAAATTCTGCCATGTTTCTCCTCCATCCTCATTGCTGTATTTATACTAGAAGATGTCTTCTCTGACTGTAGCAGCAGTGATTTCCCATGGACATGCAGGAACCTCCCATACTGCTGATCACGTTAATTTTCTTTTGTTTGGTGACTCTGTAGCACCTGATGAATGATGGGGCTGTGCAGTTAACAGTGTTACCTGGCACTAGGACTCTCTGGGCGCCGTGTTTATATCCTGCCTCATAAAACCAGGGCTGCCTTGGGTTCTGGGCTCTCTTTTGTTCTCCCAACAAGGTACTTGGATCTCTGTCTCCCATGTGCAAATGCAGTGTTGGCTGCGTGTCTTGTGGGTTATGGACACAGCCCTGTTGTTAGTGGCTGGATGCTGTGGTGAAGGTGTCGGGCATGGCAGGGAGATACCAGTATTCCCACATACTGAGAGCAGAGTTTTTCACTCTGCTGAGCCAGGCATTTCAGATTCATTTCCAGGCGGGGTGTGGCTGAACTACCACCAAGGCATGGAAGTGAATCCAGACTTTCTAAGGCCTGAGCCTTCAGGGACAGCTTTTGACAGACAAGGCAGTGTGCAGGGTAAATGACTGCCACACTCAGTGCAAGCATGGCTGTTTGCCTTCTGCAGTTACCAGTGCTTTGTGTGACACCGAGAACCAGCTTCTTTCAGGCTTCAGTTTGAGCATATACAAGTCAAAGAAAGATCTTAAAGCTTTCTTTGGCTAGCATCTCTTGTAATACTTTATTCTAACAATATGCCTTCGTTACAGAATCACCCTCTGAGGATTGATTGGCTTCACTTAGAGCACCATGGATGAACTGCAGGATGTTCAGCTGACAGAGATCAAACCGCTCCTGAATGATAAGGTAATGCTGCTCCTTTGCTCTCACAGGTACTCTGGCTGGGCTTCGTGCCTGGCAAGGAGCCCCCATTGACAGAGTCTGTTTACAGCTTGGAGTATCTTAAGTACTTCAAGTGTTGGGGCTGTTTAGCCTGGAGAAAAGAAGGCTCTGGGGAGACCTTATAATGACCTTCCAGTACCTGAAGGGGCCTACAGGAAGGCAGGGGAAGGTTTATTCACAAGGGTTTGTAGTGATAGGACAAGGAGTAATGGTTTTAAGCTAGGAAAGGATAGGTTTAGGCTGGATATTAGAAAAATGTTTTTTAACACAAGGGTGATAGATCACTGGAATGGGCTGCCCAGAGATGTGGTGGAGGCCCCATCCCTGGAGTCATTCAAGGTCAGGCTTGATGGGGCTCTGAGTAACCTGACCTAGGTAGAGATGTCCCTACTTGAGTAGGGGGTTAGACCAGATGACCTCTAGAGGTTCCTTCCAGCCTAGAACATTCTATGATTCTAAGTACTGAGAAACAGTCCATGCTTCCCCACTCTGATAATCCACCACCGCCTACTCCTCCAGAGTCTCAAGGAAAGACAGACCACCACAGTTCAGGTAAGTTTGGAGTCCCAGGCAAACGGAATGTCATGACTGTGCTGAGGATTTAGAAAGGCAGGGCAGAAACTAGACAGGTGATAGCATTCCTGACCTGTAGAACCTCTAATAACTTTCTGCTTGTTAGAGAAACCTTGGATTATATGCCCATTTTTTTTACTTTTTTGTTCAGAATTTTTGTCTTCAATTATCCTTTTGTGTTTTGACTTCCAAAACATCCCTGTTTCCCTGGATTTAGTAATGGAGAGTCATTTCCTTTTTAATATCTGCAGAGCCTAGCTAGAGCAGTCCAGATTAATGCAATGCTGACATTTTGGAAAATCGTTGTATTGCAGCAACCGTTTAAGGCTTTCACTCTGTCTTCTGTGGGCTGGAGGAGAGCCATCTGGGCTTTAGGAGAGCCCTAGCCTCTCTGGGTTCTGCTGCAAACTGTTGCTCTGAGTGCATAAGGCATTGTGGGCCATCCCAACAAGATCTACAATCTTGCATCTGCAAACTCTGATCATGAGCAATGTGGTTTGCTCACTTTCCATACCTCACAGCCAAGTTTGATGGTATGTGGTGTGTATCTGTTTAGTATCTGTGAAATCTAAAATATCAACAGAAATCTGCAGTCCAGCTACCTATTCTTATTGCCTAGTACTGACTACTAGGCTTCTGCCATAGCTTAAATATAATTTTTTAAAATGTTTCCAGGGAAGGGTGAGTCTTGGAAGAAAAAAATCAGTGTAGACCAGCAGATAAAAATATAGAAAGGCCTCAAAAACAGTTTGTGATTTCAAAATGAGTGGTAAATGTTTACAGAAGACAGGCTTCCTAAAGGCAGTGCTTCGGTCTTGCTCATGATTATCCTGGGATTTTCCATGTTGGAATTGCAAGAGGGTACATTTCCCTTGCTTCAGTGAGCTGACCTAAGTAGGAGGTATTGAAACATGCTAAAAATAAGTGGTTTTCACTTTGTAAGTTTTCAGTCTGTCTGTCAAGTATTGCCTGATAAGTCCCACAGGGTCCTTGCTGTGGTATCATCTGCACAGCCACTTCTTTTATCTAGTAAGCTGGGGCAGTTCTGATGTAAATGCAGAATGCTCACCTGAATGGCCCAGTGGTCTTAACCGGCGTACACAAGGGCACGTACAAAGTGATACTTGGTTTCCTTGACTCAGTTTTGAAGTTACAGAAAGTTATGTACTATCTCAGCAGGAAAAAATAGGTAGAGCGGCTCCAGAACCATCCTCAGCATTGCATGGGAAGAGAAGTGTGCTGTGGCTCTCCTTTTTACACTTTAAGAACAGAAATGCCTTGAGGAGCTACCATCACTGTGGTCTAGCTGCTATTAGTGCTTTCAAGCTTGAAAATACACGTGCTCTTCAGACGCACTTTATGGAGCATATGGGTGTGGTGCCATAATGTGCTGTTCTGTGCAGTGTGTCAGGGTCCAAGAAGTATTTTGCTGGCAGTTCACTGAGATTTTTACCAACCAACACACTTTAGATGGAGGAGTATGAGCCAGCATGGATTAATGGCCAGAAATAGTACAGTAAAACCTTTAAGGTGCTAATTGGTGAGTGCTCATGAGCTCTTCAGATACAAAGGCTGCTGTACAGAGAAAAGGAGCTCTGGTGCCTTAATACTCAAACTGTAAAACCGGTAGGAAATGGAAATGGGTCATAGCTAGTTCACTTGTCTGAACTGTAGGAAATGCCACTGGGCACCACTGAGTCCTGGCTTTGCTTCGTCTCAAATCTAAGTCACCAAAAAATTACAGATCTGACTTAAAGAATACAAACGCTCTTGCATTTGAGTGTAACTTAAGCCTAACAGCAAGTGCAGGGAAGTAAAATATATTAGATTATGTATGTTCTGCTCATTCAGGCTCCCGAAAATGCAGTGACTTCACACTGGTAAAGAAAAAACAACTTCAAATGTTCCCATTTAGTTGAAAGAGAGAGAAAAAGAGAGTACTGCCTGTAACCTGGTAAGAAAACTTATCCCAGTGACACTTTAGTATTCTGTCTGGTCCCTATTCTGGCACCTTTGACTCCTGTGAAAACTTTTCACTCCTTGGTGAAAAGTTATTGAAATGCAGCAGCTCAATTCAGGAGATTGAATGGACAGCCCTCAGGCTGGGTTGAGTCATTCCAGCTCTTTCCCTTTGAGCTGCAGCCCTCTCACCTTCAGAGGCCTGAAAAACTTGCCTTAAACTTTCTCAAGTTAAGACAATAGCTAAATGGTTTAAAGTCATATTGTGGTATGTTAAAATCAAGTATCCAGGAGTCAGGACATATCAGCTCTAACGTTACTTGTGCATTGTGATACACACTGACAACAAGCAACACAGACCTTCATTCTTTGCTTTGTGTTGTTTCCTCCCTGCTCCAGGAATCTTGTGCTTCTCTCAGTACATATTCAGATCAGCTATTTCTTTACTTAGCATGTACCATCCAAGTCCAGTGTTAGATAACAAAGTTTCTAATTTTTTCATAGGCTTTGTTCTAGTCATCAGTCACTGTGGCATTGGATGACTGAATTGAGCTTCTTTACGCCCTGGTAGATGAGAAGGCTCTCCCGTCCGCATTTAACGGAGCAAGGAAAGAGGCATAGACAGAGCTGTCAGAAATCTCAACTAACTTCTGGATCTCATACTGAAATAAGAGAGGGCTGCTTTTTATTTTCTTTTCCCCACCCTGAGGATTTGGTGCTTTGTGCCACATCACATTCAAAACACTGACATAGTTCAATACTTCACACCAAGGCAATTCTTAAAATAGATTTGCAGATATCTCAGCTTAAATGTCTCTGAAGAATGTAGGTAGCAACCTGTGTTCTTGCTAATGTGGCAAAAGAGAGAGAAAACCAGGGCCATTTGTTGATACATGGAGAGGAGTTAGGGTGCTCAGCCAGAAGAAAGGTTTGGGGTGTTTCTGCTGTGCCTGTGTGGTCCTAGCTGTAATTTTAGCACTAAGGTGCTATGCCCAGAACACACAAGCTAGAGTGCTGTCTCAAATGTTTTGTCCAGCCTTTGGCAGCATTTGGCAGCACTCAGAGGCAGAGCCTTATGAAGCACACAGGCTTACAGACAAGTCACTGCAGACTTTCCAACTTGCAGAACACCAAATGTGTTCTGTGCTTCCTGTGCTCACCCGTGAGTGTGTGTCACCCTTTGGGAAAAGTTGGCTGTGCGTTGCTGAGCCCAGTTCCCGTGCACTCTGGTTTCAGTAGCTTACAGATCATGGTGTTTGCTGCGGAACAACACCGTGCACATGGCAGTAGTTACTGCAGAGCAGCTGACTGCATAGTTGTGTTCTTGCATCCATTACGTGGGATCCTAGTGGTAGTGCTTTCAAGAGTTTTGCATTCAAATGGGCACCAGGACCAGAGAAAACCCAACCTCATAACCAGCCTGACTTTGGTCAGGGTCCTTCTTAGGAGCATCTGTCCCTCCTTGAATGCTCTCAACTCTCAGCTGTGTCAACAGCTTAGTTGACAGCCTTGGGACAGCCCCTAGCAGCCTTGCTGTATGGTAATGAGCAGAACTTGTATGGAGTTCTCTTGTATGAGTCTTGCATCTTGCTGCTGTCCTTACTGCAGTCAGGCTAGACTGTGCTGAAGCAGAGATCTCTGAGGGGAACTGTCACAATGTTGTTGGGGGTGTTCTGGGTAGTGTGCTGAACTCTGTTTTTATTCTCTCTCTGGTTTTTTTAACAGAATGCGGCTCGCAACTTCCAGGACTTCGACTGTCAGGTAAGACACATGCAGGAGACAAGGATCTGTGGGCAGACTCCCCATGGCCCATCAGTAATGCTGAGAAAGAGAGATTAAAAAGCTCTGTATTTTAGTTTTAGCTCCTGTTAAGGTTTAATCAATAAGAACTTGAATGTGTCCAGTTGTCAGAAATTGCCCTTCACCCTTTCATGCAGAGCACATTGTTCAGAGCTCTGAGGTGCAGATCTGGACTGCTCTGCCAAGTCTCCACAACATCTCGCAGGATGACTGGTCTCCTGAAAAGCAGTTTCTTGGAAACACACAATATATATCCCATCTGGTTCACTGGCTAGGAAGGGAGGAGCTCACATGCTCTGTCTATTTGTGTTGAGAAGAGATGGAAGCTGCCACGCTGTCCCAGATAGAGCACCCCTGCTTTGCCTGGCCTGGCTCATGCAAAGGCGTGGTCATTTTCTGGGAGGTTATTCACCCGACAGAGCAGTGCAGAGAAGAGCCTGATTGCTCTGGTTGCTATAGGAATAATCCTTTTAGAAGAGCGGTTGCACCACAAACATCCAAGACAGAGGACACATTCTTTGTTAGGCAGAGCGCAGCGCTGAGATGACATGGTGCGTTTTGTAGAGCATGGGCTCATTTACCGTGCCTGATTACCTTGCTGACTTCCCACTCAGCGTGTTGATATGCAGCCGGTGGCTTTTCTTCCTCTTCAGCTGTAGGAGGCTGGTGTGTCTGTAGCGTTCTGCTTAGCACAGGACAGGCTCTTGCTGCTGTATTACACCGGTGGTGCGGCTAGGGGGTAGAGCTGTCAACAGTCATGTGATAGCTTTTAATAAAAGTCTGTTGATGTGGATGATTCCAGAAAGCCTTCTGCAGACTGATTCCAGAAAGCCTTCTGCAAACCTGTGCAGAACAGGAATATAATAAATACAGTCCTAAGAAGACAGTTTATTTTTTCCATCTCTTGATACCAGTCAGTGAAGGTACACCCCATCTGGGCAGGCACATGCCAGTGTACTGCTTTAGCTTGATTCATTGTGAGTTTTAGTGTTGTCTTAAAGCCTGTGAGTATAATACTAATCTTAGCACGTTGTAACTTTAGTGTCCTAGAAGCGGCAATAATGTTAAGCAATGATTTTTCTGTTTTAATAAAAGTAGATAATGGGTTGAAAACACTTCCCTCTACCGTCTTGTCTCCATCTGTATTTCTGCATCTTCTCCGTCTCTTCCAGAGGTACAGTGTGCTCCTGTGTCAGATGGGTAAAAATTGGTGCAATGCTATTGAGTCAGAGCGTTAGGGAGAACAGACACTGCCTGCTGAGACCTGTCTGCCATGATCGGAATGAATATAAATACAGCCCCTGAATGTCTGAGCGTATCTGCCTTTGCTGCGAGTTTGCCAATGCCCCAGCAAAGCTCTGGGTTTGCCCGTGTCTTGCCTGTGAGCAGCATGGTCTTGGGAGCCGGAGCAGAGTGGGGAGGTAGGAAGGAGTCCCTGTAACAAAGTTGTCATTGCTGCTACCTTTTCAGTCTACGCTTTCCCTCAACAGGCAAAGCCCTCTTTGTGCCCTTCTTTAAAAAACACCCCAAATCTGAAGGTGTGTGAGCCCCAGAGAAACACAGTGCTGCAACCACTGACTCCTGTGCTCTCGGCCTCTCCCTGTGCCGTTACCTCGGTTCCCTGTCCGTCCTATGGCTGGGCTGCAGGAAGAGCTGCCCCGTGGCCCCACAGCTAAGGAGAGGGGCTCTCAGAAGCATGGGGCAGGCAAGGATGTGCTTGTTGCTTCTCTGTGCTTTAATTTAGATCAGCAGTGAGCTGGTGGCCATGGCAACAGTTGGGCAGGAGACAAGATGTTCCTTCCGGGAACCCTCTTGGTAATTCATTTAGAATACTTTTTTTTAGGAAGAAGTTAACACGGTGTCTCTTGTGACTGTAAATGTTGTCCTAGCCTCACCTTCCTCCAGTGTCTCTCCCTGCAAGGTGTGGTTTCAGAGCACACCTGGCTTGGCCACTCATCCTACCTGGAAGGTGCCCGAAAGGCCTGGATTCAGTCTCTGTTTGAAACCTGTCAGAGAGGGTAGATGCTTCGTTGAGTCCTTGGGTTTTTCTGTCTCAGTTGCTAATACCAGGATCAGTACTTAAACTTGGAGCTTGAGCTCTTGTGTTGTACTGTGAAAAGCTACTGCTTCTTTTTAATCTGGCAAAGCACATCTGGCTGCCACGTTCAGGCCTCTGCAGAAGTGGTGTGACTTTGCTTACCAGCGTTTGAGACAGGGGAATCCGAAGTGAAGAAGTTTGCTAGGGGTTTCGGAGGAAGGCAGATCCTGTTGTGTAGAGACAGCACTTAGGCTGAGGCGGGTGTGCAGTTTGTCTAGAGTTTCACAGGGAGGAAGAGCCTTGGGGAGGATCTGTCTCAGTTTTACAAGAACAGGCACAAACTGGCTACAAATTAATGAAGGCTGATAACTGGAAGATAGTTTCCAGGTACAGTGCAGTGAAGTTTCTTGCAACAGCAATAAGATCTGCAAGGGACCTGGTGAGTTTTAAGACAAAATTTAGGGGGTTTGTGGCATGGATTGTATTATTTTATACAGTGTAGTGTTTGCAGTGTGAGGTTGTGGCATCAGTGATGCAAGACCTGCATTTCAGGCCTTTTTATTTTTCTAATCGTCAGAAAAAACCTGTTTGAAAAGGAGATAAAGCTGTGGCTTTGCATGGGGCTGACCACATCCTGGGCTGTGCTTGTGAGGCTGCAGGTGAGGGAAGGGGGGTGCTCTCTGGCAGCACTGCTGGCAACCGTGTTGACAGTGCAGGTCCAGCTTGAGCTGCCCAGGACAAGACATTAACATATGAGAGAGTCCTCTGTTATTTCAGCCTGTGTTATTCTGTCTCCTTGGCCATGAAGTAATTTATTGTAAGTCCGTCCCAGCTCCTTCCAGGACTGAGTGATCCCCCTGCAGAGCTCTGCCTTGGATACAGCCAGAGCAGTAGCCCAGCCAGTTGCAGTGTTTGCTTGTGCCACGGTGCCTCTAGACCTGGCTGGAAGCTGGAGCTGCAAAAGATTTTCTGCAGTTGCTCCATGCTTAGGACTGGGAGAAGCGTTTGATTTAATCCAGTGCACGAGCACGTAGTTAGCGCTGTCACTGGCTCTGCAGGTTGTGTAGTGCCAGGCACACAGGGTTAGTCACGGTTTCTGTAAAGCTTTGGCATGTGTTTCTTTTCGAGGTAACGTGGGTATTTAAGGTTTGTAAGATCTCGCTTTCCTTTGGGGAAAACGGGGGATGCCATTGTGAATTTCTGTTAGTTCCCTGCTGTGTTTGTTTTTAGTTTTCAGTCACTTGCCAGGATCAGATGTGGGCAAAGCCAACCAAACAAGCTCCTCTTGCTTCTGAAACTACTGGGTGAATTACTGGGTTACTCTGGGTGAACGTGGTGAGATGAAGCTTTTAGCTGTTCTGGTACAGCAGACTTTTAGATACAGGTGTCCTGATTTTCTTAAACTGTGCATCTACAGGCAACCACAGTTAACCCTGACAAATAACAGGTTGCCTGAGCACCAGTTAAAAACAGCCCCCCTATAATCTGATGACTGTTTGCAATGGAGATAAAAAGGAGAGCTAGCCTGGTGGCTTAGGGGTCTTTATCAGTTGAATCTAGGTTATTCCCAGAAATAAAATGTATTAACCTAAATCTGAGACCTACATTTTACTTGAAAACTATATGAACCCTAATGAAATCTAGGCTTGGCTTCTTCTAATGTTGGCAGGCAGATGGTGGATTAAGTGGTCTGGTTTGCTGATGGACAGATGGTGTGGTGACCTACACGGTTGATAGAGCTGTGCTTGTGCTTTTGTGATTATCTGCAGACCCTCTTCAGCTGCTTTGAGAAGTAGGTGTTTTGTGCTAGCCTAAATCTCTCCCTTTTTTTTTCAGGCAATTTGTTTTAAATACCAGTGAAGGAATATGCTGGTGTATTTGTAAAACTATCCAAATAAATCTGCATTATGTTTGTCTGACATGAGCAAGCATTTGATCTGCTCTGTAGCTAGTACTTCCCCTCCGCTGCCTCCCACCCACGTGAAGGGAGAGCAGTGTTCAGCTCTCCAGCACAAACCATGCAGAAGAGGGCCTGGGGTGTGGGGGTGGGTCTGGGATTTGGCAAAGTATTTGCAGAAAGCTCACAGGGAATGGAAGAGGTGGGATTAAGTAAGCCCATGACATGCAGAGTTCAGATGAAGCAGGAAAGACAAGACATGTGCACCCATGGAGGAAAGAAATTAAAGCTTCTCTGTACAACAGCTTGCTGTGCATTGCTGGAAGTAATCAGAAATGCAGAGTTACTCAGTGTTGCCTGTGCCCAGAGTAAAACACAGCAAAATATTTGAAGAGTTAATGACAGACCTCAATGAGCAATTTTTTGCCACTTTTTTCACTGAAAGTATAACTTTTCAATAAGACCATGTTGTTACTGGTTCAGTTTTGGAGAAGTTCTTCCACAACTACATTTGTTTGAGGCTTTTTAGTCTGCATTTTTTAAAGTTTGCATATCCTTGCCCAGTCTCTTTGCTTTATTTTTGCATGCTGGGCGGTAAGAGGTGGCATTCTGCTATTGAGAGGTTATTGAAATAACCATCATGTGCCTTTGATGTCATAGGCGTTGAATCGATTTCATTTAAAAATGAACACAAGTTTCATTAAAGCCAGCTTGTGATTGCTACACAGTGGCATTGAATACAAGATGTTTTAAAGCATCTTCTGCTTATTTAATGGAATATATTAGCACTTTGATGAAGGGTTTGCTTTCTGTGTATGAATAATGGGAGCTGTTCTCACCAGCATTGAAACACTTTGCCTGGGATATTGAAGACCATTGTTCTTCTGATTTGTACAATGAATTATTTTCTTCTCTCCTTCATAGTGCTGGAGTGAAATTAATTGTAACACCAAAGATGTTTTGATCTAGAAAGCAAGGTTTTTTAATGCCTACTAAATTTGGAGCTGTCCCTAATCTTATTAAAACTAGCGTCACCACTAAAGCACTGTTTTTGACTTCTGCTGACATCATGACAACAAATACTGTAAAGCTAAAAATTATTAAAATGGAATTTTATTTTGAAATTTTTTCATTATTCTTATTTCTTGGGAAGCCCTTCCTCTGATTCCTCCTCTCACAGTCTCTCCTTTTTTTCTGTAAAACTGCAGTGTTGAGTTCTGGACAGCCTTGGCTAGCTGCACTTGGACTGAAACATTATTTTTATTTTTAAGCGTATGAGCACAATTCTTCCCTGGGGTTTACTTAAACATTACTTTTGCTTTCTGTATGCTTATGACAACAGCGTGCTAAAGAGCCTGATTATGCAGATGTGGTATTTGAAGTTCCTGTGCTTTTTTTGTTCATGTCAGTGAGGTTTTACAGCAAAGCAAATGTATGCATTTTAGGTTGAGAAAGGGATTTTCCTCCTTCCTGCCTTCGGAAAAATGTATGGTGCCTTTACTCAAAGAGTGACTGATGTGTTCCCATCCGCCATGCAACACCCATTAATGGTATTTCATGGCAGCTAATGAGTAATTGCGAGTTACAGCTCAATGCAGTTGGACTCAGTTCTAGTTCCCAGGGGTATTGAAGGTTTGGGGGGTACAGAACATGGCCTGACTTCTTCAGGAGTTTTTAAAATGTTCATGAACTTCAGCAAGATACCAAAATGTAATTCAGCACATCACACCAGCAGGTGGATGGACCCTGGCTGAAAACATGGCACCGGGGCTTATCTTCCAGGTTGTCTTGAGGGTTTAAGATGATCTGAAGTCTCTCAGTCACACGAAATATTTTTAGACTTGCCTGTGTATTAGCACATTCAAATCTTCCTTGTGTAGGAAGCAGGTTTACAAAGGCTGTGTCTGCAGGTTATGGCACCTTGAACCCACTGTCCAGGGGATGGAAGAGCACTGGAGGCACCAGCCTCTTCTGTTTGCAGCCCATGGGGAAAAAACAACCCGCTGCAGTCTTGGGCGGATAAGAGCTGATCTGTAAGTGGTTTAATTCACCCTAAATTATTCTAGCTCTAGGCAGGTCCAATTTCCTGCATTAGCGGGGAAAGGGGGATTTACCTGCAGAGCGGGAGTAAGAGGCACGACATATTCCTGAATCCGTACTGGGTGCCTTGCTTATGACATTGGAGACTTGCCTGGAGTGCAAGAAAGCTGTGGCCCTAACTGCTTCTTGTAACACGTGGGCAGGGCAGGAGATGGGGAAGCACATCTTGCTCCATCTCTGACAGGTAGATGTGGTCATTAATTGTTTATTGGCGTCAGTATTGTGTGCTTGTAGGAGTTAGTGATCTCTGATTTGGGAGTACAGTCCCAGCCTGTCAGCTGTTCTGTTGTAGGTCCCTGGACTTTCAGGTTGTTTGACTGCAGAGCCAGTACCTGTTCTCTGGCAGAATCAGTGTTTCGGAGGGGACTTGCCGTTTCTCTCTGGCTGACACAGAGCATTTGAAGGGGTTGCAGGTACCCACTAGGTCTGTCCGTCAGCACCAGGTGCCTTTGAGCAGGAATACACAGCGGCTTGTTTGCATATACAGCAATAGGTTGGGGGTAGCCCAGCAGCACTTCTGTCTCCCAATGCTTTTTTTCTGTAACCAGATTATATACCTCCTGCTGCTGCTGCTCTTGATTCTCACCCAGCATTGCTCTAATTTAAGACTTAATCCAATTACACAAAATACTAGAAACCGTTGCCTGCTTGCATAGATCATACTGTGTTTTCTATTAATAAATTTCTGCTCTGTATGGAAATGAATAATTTAGTTCAAGATGTTGCTTTAAATCTGATTTAGGCTTGCCTCCCACGCAGCCGTCTCCTGCAGCTCTACTATTTCCAAAATGATTTTGCACAGAGAGGAGGTGGTAAGCACATACCTACCAACTGCATTAAGGTTGGTGGTATTGGAATGGTGAGAGTTACCAGATGGTGAAGTTATACAGTCTTACTATATTCTATTTTTCTTAGTTTATAGACATAGTTTATAGTGGTGTTTTAATAATGTGTAGAAATTTGAGGGCAGCTGTTGCAAAGAGCAGCACAGTGGAATCTCTGCTTTAACCTCTCCATGGTTAATAGCTGTCATAGGTTGCCCGAGCAGCAGGCTGCAATTGTTTTCCACTTTTGCCAAGACTGGCGGAGATGACATAATGTGAATGATAGCTGTAGTTATAGTATCACTGAAAAAGGGGAAAACATGACCTGACCAATCTGCATCTCTTCCACCTCCCAGCAAAGTGGCAGTGGCAGTTCTCTTTACCTTAGGTGAACCAGGACCTCAGTGTCCTTAAGCTGAAGGTTTTAGCGGATGTTTTTTCTAGCCCTCAACTAGTACAGACATTCAACAAGCTTGAGCAGAACATGAGCAACAGATGACTTGCTGCTCTGTGTTCTGCCAGATTTTAATATTAAAAAAAAAAATTACTGAAGGAATTTCACAGATGTGTTCTTTATTATCAGTCTCCAAATTAAATCAGTTCTCAGTTTTTCCAGATAATTAATTTTGAACTTTGAGCAGCTTCACATCGGGCATAAAACTCATATGGTAATGCCAAGAAAGAAGCTTAATAAGTAATGAAAAGCACTGGTAGTATGAATTCTCATCATTAGTCATTCCCACTGTGAAAAATCGTTTACTTCACACTGTAATAACTTTTAACACTCTGGATCACACTCCGACCTGGAGCCGAGGGAGCGTGGCTGTGATTTGGACTGCTGCAGTCAGCACCCAGAAACCTCTGTTTGCTGCCAAGGAGTCTCTGGAGCTCCAAGATTAGCACCTCTGGATGCCTCATTCCTTCACTCAGAAATGTTTTTTTTCTTAATATGGGACATTTTCTGTGGCACTTGTCAGTGGCACTGTCATTGCTTCCCTTTCTGTCCAAAGGCAGAGGGGACAGTTGGAGATGATTCCCCCCCACTTCAACCTTTTGCCACCTGTTTATGCACCCACTTCTTCCATAATCAGTCCTACAGTGAATTTAGACTCTGGCAGTCGTTGTTTGGTTTTCCTCCTCCGTTTAGGAGTGATTCAAAGATGTTAAAGCCAAATAGGATCATGTCCCAGTCCAGTCAGACCTGCAGATCCTAACCTCCCAGTAGTTCCTGCTTGTGTTTAATCTCAAATGTTTGAAAGCTACTGCAGGGTTGTATCTTATCACCTTCCAGTGCCTGAGCCTTTATGGCTCAGACACATTTAATTTTCTGAAGTGTTGGGCTCTGAATAAGAGCAGTGATTCTCAGGAGTTGGGACCATAAAGCATATAGCAAAAATCAGAGGGGTTTCAGAGATGGTCAGTAGTATTGGTGGCCTTTCTCTGGCTACTATCTGTTCTTCTGCCCAACCCCTGCCTGAAAATATGTCTTAATAGTATGGCTAAGGCTTGTGAGTGCCTCTGCCACCATGAGTGCACTTGCAGTGCTTACCTTCCATCCAGGTGAGATCTCCCCTGGCTGCAGGGTCAGTTGCTTTGGTTCCCAGTGTAGTGGGACAGCGAACCCAGCCCTGCACTCCTGCTTACAGGTTTCCATGAGAGCATCAGCTCACTGCGCGTGGGACAGGGCAGAGGGACCAGAGAGGCACGCTCTTTTTGATAGCACTTCATCAAGTCAGCCAGTCTCTAACAAGAGCTTGCGCCCAAAATGTCGGGTTTGTTTTGTTTCTGCCAGTGGTTATTGTATTTTTCTCTGAGATCACAGAAGAGAGTTGTGGTCCTTCTTAGTGGACACTGGCAGTGGAACACTAATGCCTGGATACAGTGTACAGGAAGGAGGGGGTGGATGCAGGTGGCTGTTAAAGGAGGCTTGTTGATCCGATTTGGCTCTAATGTCAGTGAATAACTTAGATTCCCCTTGGACTGAAATGCTAAATATAAAATTTATGTTTTGTCTGTAATTGTGAGTCTTCAAGATAGTGATCAGAGAAGCTACAAGGCTAGGAGACAGGACAAGGGTAGGAAACTTCAGCTGCCCTGTGTCAAATTAGACAGATGTGGCTGTGGGACATGACACCAATGCTCCATTCTAGATGCAAACTTCTATGGAGCAACAGATTAGGGAGGAGAAGCCATCATTGATGTGATTTTGAGAAGGGCAGACAAACATGTTCAAACCTGTCTTCACAGAGCTGCTCTGTGATGGGAACCATAATGTGCTCTAGATCAACATACCTGGGAAGAATAAATAAAAAAAAAAATAGACAAATGAAATAATAGAAAACTTCACTGGCTGTTCACTCAAAGTTCAAAACAAGAACTGCACAGAAACGGAGAAGCTTATTGAAAATAAGCTAAGCAGAGAGCAAATGCTCACCATCCATCACAACAGACATGAGAGATGGTGCAGGGAAGCCAGCATGACTAAACAGAAGGGCATGGAGACTATTGAAAACAAAAAACATTTTTCAAAAAGCTGGAGAAAATGGAAAAAGGTGTAAACTCTAGCAGGTTAGGTATCCTGAGAGATGACTTGCAAAGCAGGGGAAAAATAACAGTCCTATTTCAGACCTATCAGAAATAGAGCCATGTGAGGGAGTTAGGAGAGTGCTACTGACTGCTCAGGCTCTGAAAGGACGACTCAGGCAATATCAAGCCCTAGCAGAAAAACAAAATTTATTTTTTCTGCATGTGAGCTTGCTGCAGAGCAGCTCACAGAGGTTACTGTGCTGGAACGCTCTTTGTGGGTGTCCTGACTTGAGCTAGAACAGAACTAATTCTGTTCAGTGATTTTACTTTTCAGCTGTTTTCTCTAGCTGACTGCACTTTCTGAAGTTAATGGCAGATTTTTGCAGCCAGTGTCTGCTTCTAGCAGTGACAACACTCCATGTTTAGAGTTACCACCAAGGATCAGTGTGTGCAGAAGAGTATGAGCAAGAACCTGTCCCTGTGCAGTCCGAGGCCACTGCTGAATCTTGTGCCCCACATTGGGGCATGCAGGACAGGTGACCCTGGACTCACCAACAAGGAATTCCATCCCATTTATGGTATGTTCGGTATAAAGTTGAGGGATCGTGAGGGTCAGCCTTTCTTCTTTAATGGCCAGCTCCAAGGAGGACTCTGTCCTTGGAAGGGAAGTGGGACTTCCCCAGTGCCCACTCCACAGCATCAGTGGTAGTGGTGGTGATGACAGCGACATAATTGCCATGGGCTGCCGGGGTGGAATTGATTTTGATATTGGTTTTGTATATACTTGTATATATTTGATTTTATTATTACTGTTTTCACTAAAGCTGTTTTATTTTGGGGTTTTTTTCCAATCCATAAATCTCTCTCCTGTCTTCCCTTTCTCATCCCCTTCGGGAAGGGAGGGAGGTTAACAGAGAGCATCTCTCATTTGTCCAGTGGCCGGCCTAGCTCTACACTTTGACAGTGGGGAATCAGCAGACACTCTGTCTTATACCACGGTGCCTATTGCAGAGGCTGTAAAAAAGACAAAATATGTGCTTTTATAGCAAGTTGCAGGACTGGATGTATCAACTCAGGAGTTTGAAATGAGTTTAAGGAAGAAATAGTTGAGTTGTTAAGTGAGAAGTTATGGTCCTATGTTGAAGCTGCCCTGGTGCCCAAGGACGGCAGTGCTTCACCTGTAACACAGTCTTTAAAAACAGATCCCAGAGGAGTTCTGGGAATTTACTGACCAGCTGTACCAGACTGATAAAATTAGCGAGGAGTACAGCAGATTAATTGCATGGGTAAATAGTGGGAAAGGGTCAGTGTGTTTTTTGTAAAGGGAAGAAGTCCTGCTCTGCAGAGCTGTTGGAATTCTTTGGATCTGTCAGTAACCACATAAATAAAAACATTTTTTAAAAAGTTAAATAAATAATCCCTTACCAGAAGTAGTTCTAATACATATGTCTTTAGGGACTTAGGTGGACATGCAGTCAGATGAAAGGTCCTTTCATAGATGAAATACTGGTTAAAAAATAGAAAGAAAAAAAAGAAACCCAACAATTATTTCCACAGTTGTTTGACATCAGGCTAGGAGCACCTTAGAGATCTGTGCTGGGGCCTGTGCTGCTTAAATCTACTCTTCAATGATCTGGAAAAAGTGATGGTGCAATGGCAAACTTACCTGCCTTTGGGTAAACAAAGTGTGGTGTACATTGAGTAAAACCGTCCTACAGTGGAATATAAAAGGGTGAGCTCAGGGTTGATGATAACCCAGAGGCATAAGACCTTAACATTGCAAGAGATGAGTGAAAATGTCAGCTTGGGGCTCATGGCTTTCAACAGAGCAAATCAATTCTGTTTATCAGGAACAAAGAACAAAGCAACCTCATTGTGCTACCGTGTAAATCCAGAGCTCGCCCACGTGTGTTTGACGTACTGCCAGCCCCCTTGTCTCAGAAAGGACAGTGCACGATGGGGTGGTTTTGGAGGGCAACAGTGTGGTCAGAAAAAATCTGCTGTATCAGGACTGGCCAGATGGGGCAGAGCACATCATCCCAGAGTGGGACATGTGAAGGGGAATGGCATCACTGCTGCAGGTTACGGAAATGGGATCTGTTTTTCTTCCAAACCAAGGACTGGGGGATCTCATGTGAAACCAGCAGATACAAGGTGGGGAAAGAAGTGGTTCTTCACCCTGCACGTTGTTAAGCTTTGGCTTTTCTGGTCTCAGCGTGAGGCAGATGCCAAAGGCATAGGTCAGAGGGGGTGACTGCCCAGTTCTCAGAGGAGAAAGTAGAACTGAAGATCACACCTCTGGTTCAGATTGTTGGAGGTTGAGAAAATTAAGGGAAACAGTTACAAGATGCAAATGTTTGAGTAGTATTGCTAGGTCGCTTGCTCGGTTTTGTTTTTCCACAAGCACACCCTCTTAAAGTCAGACTAGGAGGCTGGCTGGACCTTTGGTCTGACCAGCTACAGCTGGTCTCCTTACCCCCTGATCCTCCTCCACCACTGCTCTTCTTATCCATACCCTGAGGGAGCTGCTGGTTTTTTAAATGATGGTTCCCATTTGACATGAGCTAATCAATAGCAGCTGCCCGCAGAGGACTCGTGTCTGGGCTCTGGCTCGCCAGCAGCATGCTGCTGTTCGGCCTGCGTGCGTCACAGCCGTTGTGCCTACAGCCCGTGGGACCAGGCTGCCGCTGATGTTGACTTCCCATTTACAGCAGCTTGGCTGTAGCTGCTGCTTATTTTTTACCCACTGTACAAATAAGGGCAGAAGATAAAATCTCTTCAGAGAAGCCTCTGATAAAGTTTCCAGTCCAAGTGAAAATTAAAATTTGTCAAGCTTTTCAAAACACAAGCACAGATCATCATCTTCTCTCGCATTCATCTTCCTTATTTTGCAGACTGCACACTTGTCTTACCAAGTGTGATCTGACTGTCTCCTGGCCATGTCTTTTCCACCTACCTTCTATTACTGCTTCTGTGCACTGTGGACCAGCTCAGTGTTCAGACCATAGGTGGAATTAGACAGCTGCAAGTTAACAGTCCTTGCACCTTTGTTCAAGCTACACTGCTGCATGTGTCAAACCCTGACCAAGACTGGAAACAAAGCATGCCAGTGTCTGAGAAGTAAAGATAACAAGTGTCTGATACTTTCCAATGCTGCATTTCTACATGAGCACTGGACAGACGCCAGGAGATAAAAGGCAGAATTGCAGGTGGGCCGTGGTTATGGAGGCAGTTTGACACAGGCAAGACGTCGTGCTGGGTGGGTATCTACAAGAACATGAAGAAAGTGTGTTTGGCGAGGGCAGAGGGTGCAGCTTGCACAGCAGGTACCCATTGTAACTGGGTTATCTGCTCCAAATTTGGAAGAGTAATAAGCCAGTAATGATACAATGCAATAATAACTTTTTAGTAGCGATTTTAAGGAAGCTGTTTTTTATACTGTAAGTGTAGAGACTGTCGTTGTCATCTTAAGCATGATACCTAAGCTCTAAACTGAGCATGTGTGTCATGCTGGCCTTTGTCTTTGACATGTGGGAGGGTGCTGTTTGGGAGAGAAGCAGGTGACGGGGAAGTTGTGTGTGCTGTAATTATGTGAAGTCTGAAAGTGTCTGTCTTTTGCAATCATAGGTCAAGATAAAAACCCTAAAGTTGCAGGACAAAGTTCCAGAGAAAATAAAGTTCACTGGAAAAATAGACGTAGAACTACTTGCAGAGAAGCTAGTGATAAAACTCAGTCTTATCTCTCCAGGTAATCTTGAAAAGGAGATCAGCATGGTGTTGCAATGTGTAGCTAAAGTGAATGTAGAAACCCTTATCTCAAATGTAGCCTCTGCTACTTGCTTTGTAGAGCTTGAAAAAGCCTTAAAAAAGTAAAAGACTTTAACCAGAGGAAGCCAAGGACAGGAGCTGCTTCCCAGGAGGAGGATTTCCGCCTTGCCTAGAAACTAGCAAGGGGAAAACGAAATAACCTTAATCACTCCCAGACTAAGGCTTTTTGTCATTGTAAAGTGCAGAGTAAGAAGTCTGCAGATTTAGCATCTTAAATTTTTTAAAGTGCTACTTGCTGAGATTTGTTAAATGGGATTTCTCAAGTTGCTTCCATCTTCAGTGGACGTTCGCTGTATGTGAATGACTGACGTGATTGAAGGAGCGGTGAAGCGAGTGCCCTGTACTAGTGCCCAGTGGTGACATGAAAAACCTCTTCTCAACAAACTATCTCATTTCCCCAAATCGCAGTTTCCACTGTCTGCAAAGTCAAAGTAAGTGGGAGAGCAAGGATTAGTTTTTAGCTCAAGGAAACTCTTTTTCCGTTCTTACTAGAGAGTTAAGACTCAAGCTCAGCTTCGGAAAAAAAATGCAGGGTGTTGCACTATGTAGCCCATTGAGGTGCTTCAACCAAAGCTCTCAAGAGAGGTGGGTGTTTCTGGTACCTTGTCTGGTGTTTTACATAGTGGAAGCATGTGTGACCTTAGCAGTAAGTTTCAGTGTAATTCCAGAAAAACCTGTATTGCTGACATGTTTCAATATCATCAGCACTTTTGTTGATTTCTGGGCTTTTCTCAGTGTTGGCTCAGTTTGGGTTTTGTGCTTCTGTTTGATCGTTGACCTTTTGCTGCTGCTTATAAAATTCTCCCAAGTCCTCTGGAGGTGCAGTTCCATTAGACATTAGTTTAACCAGCCTTGTGCTCAAGGCAGGGTTACTTCTACCACCTCATGCACTCCTCTTGGGCTCTGAGCCAGAACCAGCATTTACCAAACCTCTCTGTGAGCATCTTAACTCAGTGACCCAGCAGAAATCAAACAAAAGATGATTAAAAGAAAATAAAAGGCAGTTGAATAGTTTCCTGCTAGATTAGTGAGTTAAAGCTGCTTATGGAAGAGACCAGCAACTGCTGGAGCTGGCAGAGATCTGCTTTTCATGGCAGTCAACCACTGGGTGAGCTCAGATGCATAGGGAAGTGCAGCAGGGGGTTGCCAGCTCCGGCTGCTTTGGCACTCACTGGGCTCTCCCATGAGTTTGCTGCCCTTCGCTGTTTCAGCCACGTGTACTGTCAATCGCCACCCTTGGTTTTGTCCAAAAGTTACCGCTTTTGTTAAAAAGAACTCATTAACACTAGCAAATTGGAGAACACTGACATGAGTGCCATTGCTACAGCTGCTGTAGTGCTGCTGGAATACAAACCAGGACTTCGCCCGGGTGAGCAAAGCAGGCCAGAGAGCTGAGAAGGCAGGCAGGGTGTAGAACCTGGTGGTTTTCCAAAGGCGCAGGAGATGGAGGCTGCACCATGGGCTTCTTGGGCACCCTTGCTGCAAGGGCAGGCAGGCCTTCTACATGGACCCAGGGTCGCTTTGCATGCACAGACTAGCCATTTCCTACCTGTGTAGGATTCTCACAGCCCCCTCCAAAGGGAAGGGAGCCGGATGAGGTCAGGCTGGACACCCCCACCTGCGTTGTTCTCTTGTCTGCCTCCACTGCAGCAGGTCATGACTGCTTGGTAGGTACTCCAGCTTTTCCACCCATGCAGTGCAAAAGCTGCCTGTGAGTAAAACCCAACCCCTCTCTGAGGATGAGGGCAGTCAGAGGTGTCTTTTTATCCTTCAAAGCCAAGCTGGAGAAGGCTTCAGGCTACCTTGTGAGATTTGGCTGTGGCAATTTGCTCCTGTTGCCCATGCTGCAGGAAGGGGAGAGGCTTTGGAGCCCCCAGAAGTAAGTACAGCTTGGAGGAGGAGGATCTTTCACTGCAGGAACTAAATCAGTCTGGCCCACAGCCAGCCCCTGGGAGTGCCCAGAAAGGAGGGGCAAAGTGAATTCCTAACCACTTTCAGGTTATTGGAAATTGCTGTCTAAAGAAAATAATTCACATACTTTTTGTAAACTAGTAAAAAATATTTTTGAGGCTGTAGTGTCCTGCCTTCAGGCTGAACCATGAGATTGTTCCCTAAGCAGATATCTTTTTATTTTCAAGAAAATAATTGGTGCTTTTGACAGCGTCTGTGCATGTCTCTCCTTTGATTTCTGTAGACGAGAGAAAGGACATACAGGTGACGTTGTGTACCCAGCCGTACTGCCATCTCCACAGCTTTGTCAAAGCCTGTAGTTATCCCAGATCAGCGTTTGCAGCTATTTTAAACTCAGACAACTTTGCGGACACTTCTGTGTTCGTCATCATGAGGTTGTGGCTTCTGTTCTGCACTGCACAAGTATTGGAGAGGTACCCAGAGGCCTCATAGTCCTCTTGCTGTCTTATGCAAGTGCAAAAGGCCCTCGATATTTTGTTTGGGAAAAAGTACATAGTTTTGCTAGCAAGTAATCATGAAACAGGTCATGAAAGTGCTCCACTGCTATTCAGCTGGAAACCAGCATAACCTCCTGTACCTGTGCCAGCTGCTGGAGGAGCCTAGGGGTGTTTTGCTTTCACATTACCAAACCTGGTAGAAGGGAAAAAGAGTGTTCGGCTAAGACCCAGTGCTCAGCCTTCCCTGGGGTGACAGGTCAGCTGATGTTAGTGCAGCAGCGTGGTCAAGATCTGATGGGCCCAATGGCTGAGGTGAGGCTGCAGTAGACAGGCAGCCTGGGAGAACAGGTGCCTCTGGATATGCAGCTTTCATTTTAATGATATTGAAAGGAAAAGTTGCCGCCTGCTGCCCTGTGGATGGGTACAACCTCCCAGGCAGCCAATGACTGGATCTGCAGAACCTGGGTCTCTCTGCTGTCCCAGCTATCTGCCTGCTCCATGTTGTCATGCTGTTTCCAAAACACTCTGGTACATGGTCCACAGGCGCTAGAGCTGCTGGCAGCCTCTCAGACATGACCCTAACCCCTCACATCAGCTTGCCCATGAACAGGGGCAACCCTTCCCAGGGTTGTGAAGAGAGGCTTGTGGACTGGTGTGTTGGAGGTAGAGGGGTGACAGCTTTGGAGCAAGGGCTTGGCTGTGGAGGTGGAGCTGCATTCGTGATGCTATGCACCCCTAGAGACAGATGGACACGTGATACCTGGCCTCTGCTGTGGTGCAGCAACATCACTAAAGGCCACTGAAATGAGATCTTGGTCACAAGAAGACACAGCCCCAGACCCTTCACACATCTGTACAAAAGCAGCTTGCTTTTGGCAGTGGTTGGAGAGAAAGATTTGGCAGGGTTGCAGGTTGCAAGAGCTTTACTGAGCCACCAGCTGGGGATAGGAGAGCAGTGCTAAAGTGTGGACGAGCCCTTGCTGCTGGCCCTTAGTTAGGGTTCCCTGTAGCACAGGCAGCACACTTAACACTGAGGCTCCTTCTTCTCTCTCTGCAGGAACATGATATTGAGACAGCTTTTGGAGTGGTCCATGTCACCATGCGGGGCACACCCAAGGGGAACAGACCTGTCATCCTCACATACCATGATATTGGCCTCAACCGTAAGCCCTTGCATTCCCAGGACTGTGAAAAAGTGGTTGTTCATGGTATTTGGTTTTGAGCGTGGGGACCAGTGGGACTGGCCTAGAACTGAGATGAGACAGGTCATTCTAGGGTGAGATGATAAAGGTCTGCATAAGAGAGAGCACATGGCATGTCCCTGTCCGTTCCAATAGACCTTGAAAGGTAGTGCTAAGGTGGAAAGGTGGAGGTAGGTCCACCCACCACACAACAGTGCTCTAGCTGACTTGTTGCACTGTGTGGTAGAGCTGCCACAAGGCATCTGTTCCCTGGACACTGGGCAGGTGAGCAAGTCCCTCATACAGGGCTGCTGAAGTGGTGTAACATTTCTAATGGGTTCAGTTGCTCTTTCCACACGTCTTCCCACCCAACATGGACTGCTATGTTCACACAGATGCTCCTCGGTGTGTACTGCGAGTACCCAAGTGCTGCAAGGCCCTGTTTCCTCAGCATGCGTGCTGGGCTGTCATTTGCCTGCCCGCCTTCCTGTTGTGGCAGTGCCTTTGCGAGGACTCGCTGCTGCCTGGCAGCTGAGGGGCACAGCAGCACCCAGCACCCGCTGCCCCACAGACTTAGCCAGGGAGCTGGGCTCGTGCAGGTGTGGGCTCTGCTGTTTGGCGGTGGATCACAAGAACACTTCAGGAAATGTCTCATTTCTTTTTATTGTTGTTGTAGACAAATCCTGCTTTAACGCATTCTTTAACTTCGAGGACATGCAAGAGATCACTCAGCATTTTGCTGTGTGCCATGTGGATGCACCAGGCCAGCAGGAAGGAGCACCCCCATTCCCATCTGGGTAAGAGCTCTGCAGAGACTGGTTGGTCCAGATGTGGTCTGGACTGAGGTAGCACCCAGTTTAAGCCAGCTGGGACTGCCAGGCTGAGTGTAGTGCGAGGCAGCTTTCAGGAGCAGAGGAAATGGGAACAGGAGGAGGCTTCCCAAGGGGCATTTGGGGAACTCTCCTACTACTGAGGCATGGGTAAAGCCCTCACCAGTGGTGAGTGCTGGTACTAGCTTTCTGACTTGAGCATGAGCCCAGCACACTGAGGTCTCGCTGGTGTTCATTGCTCTGTCTGTCCATCCTCCCGCACAAGTCTGACTGCCTGAAAAAACACAGCTCTGTGTTAGTCTTGCTCTGAGGGGTGGAATCTGTGCAGCTGGCTGGAATATACAGTATCGTATGCACACCTGTGCACATGCCTGTCATATGTTCCTTCTATCTCCTGCCTTGGGTAGAACTGGAAGGTAGCTTCTGTCGAGCTGTGTTTGGAGGTGCTGTGATTTCAGTCTCTCTTGGTTTTCAGGTACCAGTATCCCAGTATGGATGAACTGGCT
The DNA here is from genome assembly GCA_013400335.1 of Eurystomus gularis. Taxonomy (NCBI): domain Eukaryota; kingdom Metazoa; phylum Chordata; class Aves; order Coraciiformes; family Coraciidae; genus Eurystomus; species Eurystomus gularis. Next base: position 269,280 of record VZZY01001530.1, read on the forward strand.
GAAATGCTGCCCGCTGTTCTGACGCACCTGAAGTAAGTGTCTGAAAGGAAATGTGGTGAGCCAACCATTCCAGCACCTACCTCTCTCTGCTTGCACCATCTGAAATGCTCACAGAGCTGTCCCAAGAGGCCGGGGAATCACCCAACCTGTGTAACCAGTGGCTGGTTCTTACACTGGGATCATTGTCTGCCACAGGAGACAACTGATGGCTGCTGCATCATTGCTGAATCATTTTGACAATGAGCCATAAGTGAACAGCTGAATGCAGAGAGGGGAAAGGCTTTGCCTCTAGGGATGCTTAAGTTAGCCTTGCTAATTGTGAAATACCTGTATTTCAGCCTGAAAAGCTTCATTGGGATTGGACTGGGAGCCGGCGCTTATGTCCTCAGCAGGTGTGCAGTAAGTATCTCTTAATTTCCCTGTGACTTATATGAGCTGTGGTCTTCCACCAATCAAACAAACCATTTATAGAGCACAGGCAAAGTAGCAGTCAGTAATTACAATAGGCCTGCAGGGAGCCATGTGAGAGCTGCTTTGCATCCAGATGGTTAAATTGGAGTAGCCAAAGTTAGTCTGAAGCGATGCCAGACATGGAAAGATTGTAATGTGATGTCTTTGAGTCAGGAGAGCCCATCCTGGCTGCTAGGAATATCCAGCCAGAAAGACTGGCTGCTGTTACTGTGTGCTGTTTCCAGCGTTTGTGACACCAAACAATGGATTTGGTGATCTGCTGTGAAAAAGTGCTGATGAGGAGTGTGCTTTTTCACTGAAAGGAAGGAGATTTTGCACTCCACCCTTTGACAAGAGAGTGCTAGCTTTATCTTGCTACTTACTTCTACATTTCTCTCCAGTGGAGTGTTTACAAGCATGTGGAATCAGTGAACATAGTTTAGCAGCCCAAGAATTTGCCTGAGTTTTTCAGAGATGTTAAAAAAATGATACAGAAACCTGACATTCTCAGTATCGAGTGCAGAGTTGCTGATGATTTAGGCCATTATTGCTTCTTAAAGCCACTTCCCCATGCAGCTGCCCCTCCTACAGAAAGTCCTCTGCTTCCCATTTCCTCCAGTCAGGGTTGACCCTGGGGCAGTGTGAGGCACTGGTCTTTGCTGTTCCTTGCATCTTTGTGTGTTGTTTTCAGTCTTGCTAGACAAGATCACACATATAAGCCTTTGTCCTCAGCTCAGTGAAGTGCCAGAAAGCCCTTGCTGTGCTACCTGGATTGCAGACAGTTTCCTGCTGGTGACAGTGTTGTTTCCTTCCCCTTAACCAATGCTAATCTGGACAGTGGAGCACAAGAGCTGCTGCCAGGTTTCAGCCTTAGAGTGAGCCTGCAGCTCAGAGTTCTCTAGTTGTGTTGGATTGCTGGACACCCCTGCAGCTGGGGCTTCCCTGGCCTCTGCCCAGGCTGCAGGCTCTTACGGGGCCTCGGCACCATCTCCTGTGCCATTTGCCAAATCTTGCCATTTTGCCATAGCACTTCTGGGAGGCTGCCTCTTCCTTGAGGAGTGGAAGGAGATGTTCTCTGGGCCCAGGTCCTTCCCAGAGGTGTCAGATTGGAGCAGAGTGAGTCACTGCTCCCAGCCATGTAATACACGGGAGCTTGAGTAGGACCTGCAGCTGCACCAGATGCATGGGTCACCAGAAGACACTGCTGAGGCCTGCTCAAGCTGCAGGTGCTGGGTGAGGAGTCAGTCCTTCAGTGCCAACAACTGAATTGAGTAAGGTCTGGCTTGGAGCCAGATTTGGGCCAGGGTCTGCAAAGGCCACTGGCTGCCCAGCACAGAAGGAGCTCCCCACTTAGCCTTCATTTGACTCTGTCTTCCTTCTGCAAGAAGCTTTCTGTCTGCTGCACCTGCCATTGACCAATGTGTGGGCTGAATCACCCTTCTGAGTGTACCTGTGCTCTCCCCCCACAGCTCAGCCACCCTGACCTGGTGGAAGGACTCGTTCTTATTAATGTTGATCCATGTGCAAAGGGCTGGATTGACTGGGCAGCATCCAAGGTGAGATTCTCCTTCCCCTGCACATCTCCTCTCTACAGTGCTTAATGAACCATGTGTAGAGTAAGAAGAAAAACGACAAAGCACAAGAATTTGTCAGTTTATGGCAAAAACTGTACAATCTAATTTCTGCCCCTACTGCACTGTCAGTCTGAGTGTAGTACGACCTCGAGCACAGGAGTAGGCTTGGGTGGGATCACACGTGAATGACAAATCCTGATAAATGGCTTAGAGATGAGTGGCTGTTGAGTGGTCAGCTTTCCTCCGATCCAGTACTCATGCTTGCAGGCTTCATTTGGCTGAGGTTAAATGGATCTTTTAATTATTCCATTATTCTGACCACTTGCAGTTACTCAGAGTTTCAAGTTTCTGGAGAGCTTTGTGTTATGTGTGCACAGGCTTCTCTGGAGCCTTGCACGCCTCTCCCAAGCTTCAGGCATTTGTTTCTTATATCACTTGAGTTGTTTATTTGTTATTTTCTTTGCTCTGAGGATCTGCCTTGAAATTTGTAATGAAACTGCATTTTCCAGTTACTCTCCCTCCTCCTCATTCATGGTCACTCTTCAGTTTTCAGGCTGGACAACCAACATAGTGGATATTGTCTTGGCACATCATTTTGGCCATGTAAGTACTCAAGGGGTGTTAATGCTGCCCATGCAACTGTACGTGGAGCTATAACTTCTGTTTGCACCTGCTCTGAAATAACTCTGGTCCATCAAATAAGGGTTGCCACAGATAGTACTTCTCTTGACACACTTCTCTGTGTATCAAGCTCGCAGAAGGGCTTTGCACACTGCGGGGAGCATGCACATCTTCACACTTGCTGTAACTGTCTCCAGACATATTAAAGAAGTAGTATCCCACATACTGGTGCTAGAACAAGGGTTTGACACAATGATCTTAAAGGTCTTTTCCAACCTAAATGATTCTATGATACTATGAACTCCTGTCTTTGTGGTGCCAAGACAACTGTCTGCAGAAATAAGTGGCAACTGGTTCTCTGTAGCCAGCATGGAAGCATTTGGGCTGTGGGTAGAGCACAGATCAGCTAGGAATTGACAGTGGGATATTGGATGTGTGCAGATGTTGAACTGGTGCGTTCTGTTCTTTGTCCTCCTCTTCAATTTCAGCAGAGGCAAACCCTCCTGAAAACTTTGGATACAGCAGTGCCTTCTGTCTGGGATTTGCTGGCTCCCAACCAGCAAGCTTACCGGGCAACGGAAAGGGCCTGTGCCTCATGCACACTATATATGACATGCAGCAGATCAGCCCCTGACCTGAAGCACTCCTGTAACAGCACACATCAGCACTGGGAGGACTTGTGTAGCTTCCTTCTGCTTAGAGCACATGCTGTTCTCTCCGCACTTTCAGGCCCCTTCATTACATGCAGTGCTTCCCTGCATTCTCTTTTCTCTCTGTCGCTCTCTGGCTCCCATTGGAATGCAGTTTCTTCATAGAACTGAGTGTTGGGATTAAATTTTCCTTTGGTCCCAGTCTTGGGGCTTACCTAAAGCTTTGCTTCTTTAACATGAAGCATAAGCAGAAGACCTTCCTAAACCAGGGTGATTTCTATCTGTATAAGCATTACGGAGGCTCGGGAGCTAACTTAGCCCCTCCTAAGGTACCTTTGTACTCCTGCAGCAGCATGTGCTGCCATTTGTAGAAGTGTAGTCACGTCACCAAAGCATGGCACCTACCAGTCACGTCACAGAAACACTTCCTGTAGTCTAGGTACTAATGCAGTCTGGAGTGGTTGCCCTCTGTTCATGAGGGAGTGGTGTGTGTGGAGGCACTTTAATGCTTCAGTACTTTTGTGAGTATCATTGCTTGTGAAAGAGATAATGTTCCCTGTCTTTCAATGCTTCTACTTTTGTACAGGAGGAACTGCAGGCAAATCTAGATTTGATCCAAACGTACAGGCTTCATATCGCACAGGACATTAACCAAGATAACCTTCAGCTGTTCCTCACCTCATACAACAGGTACAGGATACCTTTTTTCTTCTTAGATTGCTCTTATAGCTTCCTTGGCCAGTAGATTTGCTGCCATATGTATTATTCTATTGGATATTATGTCATATGCACCTTTGTCCTAAGCCTAGTTTTCAGCCTTTATCCTGAGCCAAGCTCAGCCTTCATGCCCAGGTGACCTTCTCACGCGGTGAGCTAGCCATGAGAGCTTGGATCCTGTTTTCTGGCAGTGACTGCTGAGGCTGATCATGGCATGACACAGGGAGTGATAACCTGTTGCCTGGGTGCTGGAACCAGCACCCCTTGTTGGATTTTGTGTGCTCCCATGAGAACCAGTTTCCTCTGCTGATATCATGGAGAATTGTTCTGTTTTGTCTTTCAGTCGTAGAGATCTGGAAATTGAGAGACCAGTTATTGGCATCAATGAAAATACTGCAAAAACACTCAAGTAAGTTGCTCTGAATCAGCCTGTCTCACTTACCTACTGTGCGGTCCCTTCAGCAGAAAAAGCTGTTGCTGCTTCTTAGCAAGAACCCCACAAGCCCAAGCACTGGGAAATTGTTCAAGACAGTCCCAGTCTGCAGTGTAGTGCTGTCAGCTAGGATGGGGCCGAGGAGAGGTGTCTGGAGGCCCTTTGATTAAGAACATGCTGAGATCCTCCATAAGGCAGGCTCAGGGGAATAAGTGCATCCACCCAGCAGTCACATTACTTGCTGAGCTCTTAGTTTGGTTGTTTTGCATGACAAATTAGGGAGGCGGTTTTCAGATTCCAAGTGAGAAGGCAAAAGGGACAAATTACCCCTCGTGTAAGGAACACGAAGACTGTGAATTGCAGTGCTGAGGCACGATGCCTGGGCTGGGCTAGAGACTGCTGCCCAGGCTCTTCTCTTTGTTCTTGGGTATTGCATGGACTTCTGCTCATGCCAGTCCCAGGAGTGTTTTGGGCATCCAAAGCCAAACCCTCTGTAACTTGGCTAACCTAAAAGAGGTGGATTTTCCTGCTTGGTCTCCAGGCAAAGCCAATCATGCTGCTCTCTGTCATGCAGGTAGCTGTAAGCCACAGAGCACTGTCCCTCCATTCAAGTGGCTCACAGGGATCTACAGACCCTTAAAATGTTTCTTGTGGAAATGTGGATCTCTGTACCATGTAGACTTGCCTATAGATTTTTTGTCTGCCCAGAGGTGGTACTCCACTGGCTCTGAGGTCTGTGCCTCACAGCCTCTCTAGTCTTACTTTTCAGTCATCTAGTCAACACACAAAGTAGGGCCTCTAGCCACCCCTTTCTTACCTTGACCTGTAGATGAACAGTGTAAATTCAGAGCCACTTCATCAGTGACCTCCTCTGTTAATCGTTGAATGTTAATCGTTCTTCTGGAACTACAGTATGTATAAAAATGTATAGGAAGGCTCAGATTTGCCAACAGAGGCTTTGATATTGTGACATTTTTCAATATATTCCTTGACATGGTTTGTGTTTCTTTCTAAAATCCAAACCAGAATACGGTGCTGAGCCGTAGTTACCTTCAGAAGCACTAAACTCTGTTGCCCATGATTATTCTTAAATCCCTAACAGACATTCATTCCAGAGAGCACACTCTCTTCTGCAGCCTGGGATGGTGCTTCTCCCAGTCCTAAGCACATCTTTTACTGTGTTTGCAACAGTCGTAGCAGTTGGTGTGGATGGAGGGGACAGTGTGGGTGTGCGTGGAAGCCCCAGAGGATGTTTTGGTGCAACAAAATGCCACGGTGTGGTGGCAGGTAGGGATTTTCCTGAGCGTTGTTAACCTTTCATGGGACCATTAGTTCACGGAGCTTAACCTTCTCAGAAATCCCGTAGATGCACTGTGAGTAACATCTGTGGTTTGGGTTTTGACCAGGTGCCCTGTCTTGCTGGTGGTTGGTGACACCTCACCTGCTGTGGAAGCAGTGGTAAGTATCCATGAACTCTTTCCTGTCATGACATTTGCCCCACAGATCACTTAGCAAACCTGCATCACCCGGCAGTGCTTTTACCTTGCCCACAACTAGTTTCAGAAAGTGGCTCTTTGTCCTGTCAGCTGGGGGACACTGTCAGAGACCTCTTAGCCACTACTGTGAGAGCCAAGGCTCAGGAGATTTAATGGCCCTGCAGAACAGCTCTAAGATGAGGGTGGCAAGATCCAAATAAGAATCCTTGTGTCCAAGCATCTTGCTCAACAAGTGATGCAGAGGATTCCTTTTGGGAACTTGCATTTTTCCCCGAGCTCTGCCAAACTGCTGCCTGGAGTTCAGTTCAAGCCATAACTTACGGTTCTCTTGCTGTGGTACTGAGGTTTCAAAATAAGCAGCGTGACTCCGGTTGCTGTGGTGGGGAGTCACATAGAGCTCTGCAAAAACACTGCATCATAGGGAAGGCAACACTTAGAAGCATCTTGTTCCTGTTGTTCTCTGCAGATACCTATAACCCACTTCCCTTCCAGCACAGCTATAAGTGGGGCATGACACAGTGCGGTGTGGTTGTGGTGGATGTTGCTCCTCCCCTTCAGCCAGTGATTGTGGGGAGACCAAGGCTTGGTTGTCTTAAGAACAGTTGTCTTAAACCGTGGAAGAGTGTAGGAGTCTCCCAGAGCAGTAGCTTGGACCTAGGAGCTGTGCATAGGGAACTGCTCCAGGGTTTTTTCTGGTTGTGGACTTTTCATCAGTTGGTTTGGTCTGGAAGTCTGAGACATTCTGCAAGTTTTGACTTTGCCAAAATACTATCCTTGAGAATTCTTATTGCTTCCCAGCCACAGCTAGGGGACAGGATAGGGTGTTCTGGATTTTGGCTGGCCTGCCTGGCTGCCCAGGTTCCCAGCTCATGATAATCTGCCCTGCTGGGGTTGCTTTTCCTATAGGGCCCCCACCTATTCTCAGTTTGCAGCAGCCTCACAGAGAAGAAGTAGCCGTGGCCTCCCTGTCTGCTCAGGGGATTGAATGATATCCCTTCATGCTGCATTGCACAGAAGTTTCCTTCCCTCCCAGTCTTGCTGTCAGAGCCCAGAAGGTGCTCCAGGGTTTTATGGTGCATCCTCAAAACCAGAGGATGATTCCCCTTGAAGTCACCACCGCATCTGGGAACAGTGACATTCTGTCGCCACAAGGTCCCCTTGGAAGGGAACAGCTGCCTTTCCTCCCTGCATCTTTCATTTGTTGTTCTCTGCTTTCTTGCTCAGTCCTTCATGGCCCCAGAGAAGCTCCCATTGCTGAAGACAGCCACAGCGTCTGATGCAGCTGCCCCACATTTTGCATCTGACTCTTCAGGTTTTGTATGGGATATCATGTCCCTCTTTCTCCTTTTATTTTAGGTTGAGTGCAATTCACGTCTTGACCCAACCAAAACTACCCTCCTGAAGGTGAGTGCCACTCCAGAATCATTCCAGCCTGCACAAAGACATTACTTTTGCTGAGGCCATCTCCACTTAGGTTTGTGCCTTCCATACATTTAGCTTTAAGAAGTTTGTGGACCGTCATTCAGGACTGTGTTCTCTCCTGCGTGGAACCAGACTGAGGAGAGAAGGGTTTGTCAAGGGGTCCATGAATCCCTGCCTTATGGCCACTTCTCTGTGATCTTCAACCAGCAGACCAGCTGAGAGTCAGCAGAGGTGCCCTTCCTCCACCATGTTCTCTGCCAGCAACAACATCACTTTTTTGGCTTTATACCAGTCCTTCCCAAGGTCACCTCTGGCTCCTCAGAATGCCAGACAGCTGCTGTATAGCAGTGCAAAGTGACAAGTTTGGGAAGAGTGGCAGGAGGAGTCCAGACGGTGAAGGGTTGCTACTAGGCTTCTGGAGTATGGCCTGACATTGCTTGGTAAGGGCAGCCTCTAAGGTGCTGGTCCTTCAGCAACAGGTGCCCAGAAGACATATCACCAGGCTTTAGAAGACAGGATGGTAGCAGTGTGCCTCATGTAGCGGTACAGCCTGGTGCCATCATCTCGTGGGGCGGGAAGTGCTAGCATGGTTCTGAGGTTGTCCTCCTAGGGTGGGAAGGACAGTTCAAACTCCCTTTTGTTTCCTCTTGCAGATGGCCGACTGCGGGGGCCTGCCCCAGGTGGTTCAGGTGAGAAATGCCTCTGGGCTCTGCCACTGCATTTGGGTTGTACAGAGCCCCTTGCTCTGCTCACACTAAAGTCGTGCTTTCTGTTTCCACAGCCTGGCAAGCTGACTGAAGCCTTCAAGTACTTTGTGCAGGGAATGGGCTACAGTAAGTGGCAAACGCAATGTTCTGGTTTGGAGCGGGGTTGTTGTGAAGGGAACTCTGCCTTTCTGGACCATCTGAGCCCATTGGCATCTGTGTCCCCACCCGTGAGTTAGTGTGGTTGCCAGGAGATCCATCCACGCTGGAAAATCAACTAGTGTGCTAACAAGCTTTAGCAAACCAGTGTCGTTCCCTGACATGTTTAATCTGCACTGCAGCTGGAATGGTGACCCCTTTTTGGTTGCTGGTGTTGGCAGTTGTGCCAGTGCAGAAAAGCATTCTCCCAAGAATCTTCTGAAATGTCCTGTGCACTCCTTCTCTGGAGGGGAAGGAGTTAGCACAGCCTTCAGTTGTGGTGGGTACATGAGAGGTCTTTCCTTTCTCCTCAGACATAGCTGTTCTTTCAGACTCTCACCTGAGTAAGCGATACCACAGAGTGAAACTGTCTAGTGGCAGAACAGAGCTGGGTGACTTCTGAGACACCCAGGGAGCCCAGAGGGAGCTGTGCTTTGACCAAGTGCAGGCACTGCCCTATGGCTTCCTCCTTCTGCTTGGAAGCAGAGGGCATTGTCTCCTGCATGTCTCAGGCTGGCAGCTGTTGAGCCCCCCTACCCTTGGTACTCCAGAGACTGGGGGACTTCAGGAGAAGGGCTCGCAGTGCACTAAAGCAACTCTGTCCCCATTACAGGCACCTTGGCAGACCCCTGTCTTGCCTGCCAGGGGCCAAGGCTAGGAGGTCCCTTCTGTGGATGATGGACCTTCAAAAGCTGAAAGTACAGGAGGGATTGGTTCCTGTAGCTGGTTAACCACTAAGCATGGCCACCATGGCAGCTGTGACACTCCCAGTGGTCTCCGCACAGCCAGAAGTTCAGGGCATCAGGGCTCAGAAGCAGCTGTCCTTTTTCTTAGAGCTATATGTAGTTGACATGAGCATAGTGGAATAATCATGTTCCCAAGGCTGGCTGGAAGAGCCTGGTTCTGCAGGGGAGGGTGCCATGAGAGAAGGCTCCCTCATTTTCACAGCACTGGGGAAGGGCAGAGAGTAATTTTCTACTTCCAGAATTAGTAGCTAGTACCAGAATAGTTTTTCCAACTTTTGTGGGAAAGACCGTGTTGGCACTGCTGAGCTTGGTCGGCGAGGCCTCCTCTCTCAGAGAGTGCAAGAGAGAAGCAAACCAGCAGCTGCCCATTTCTTGAGATGAACAAGCCACTTGATCAACAGCTGCTGTTGTGCCTTCTGCACGATGGCTAAAACAGCTGGAGCTGCCTGTGCTGACACTGCAGGTGGAAGGTAGTGCCTTGCAGGAGGCTTGCAACAGAAATTTGATGCTGTCAACTCAAGGAAAGACATTAATTTCTGTTCCATTTCTGGAATTACAGAGTGTGCCCCTGTTTCCCTGCTATAGGAAAATGACATCTCTGTTGAGCAGCTGTGGTGTGTAGGGTGGGGAGGTAGGGTCACCAGCTACATTGCAGTTTCCAGCTAAAGGCACTGAAGAGATCTGGCCCTGATGGATTTTTGAGTCAGCGTGGCAGCTCCCTGAGATGCTCATTAACAGCTGTTCTCACAAATATTGGGAGCTTTCGGCGCAGTGTGTGAGCTGGGAGTGGAAGGGAAAGTAGCGGGGGATCCCAGGAGCAGTGCAGCCGCTAGTCACACACTGCAACTAATTGGCTCTCTCCTGTATTCATCCCTTTCCTTGTCTCATGTTGTTTCCAGTCCCTTATGTGCAGCTCAGCCACCTAAGCACTGAGTCAGGTACCTTCGACCGCGCATCGGCCTCGGCCCCGGTCTGTGTACCGAGCTGAATGATTCCTCGGGTGCATTGCTCTGTCTCGGCATGTCCTGCTGGCCTGCGCGGGCTGGGCTGATCCATTGTACCGCCTGTGCGCTGTGGTTTTTCACCTTTCATTTGTATTTTGTTGATTGTTGCATGACTTCAGCTCCGTGGTTTTCTAGAGTGACGAGACTGACTTTCAAAAGGTCATCTGTACAGCAGCTGCCTGGGTTTGCACAGACACTCACCACGACTGCACCTGCAAATGATCAGTTACACTTCTGGCATTTGCTCACCTTGGACCTTTTGAAATTGGGCCTTAAACATCTTGCTTTAGACATGCAAAGACTTAATTTTGGCAGTGAAGAGTGAGTTTTCTTCCTGAGGGTATAGCTCTTTTTGTGCTTACCCAGTGACACATACCTGGGTGATTGTGATACTTGGTCTAGGAACTTCCTCCTTTTCTAAGTCCCATGCTTGTTCTTTCTTGCAGTGCCAGCAGCTACTATGACCAGGCTGATGCGCTCCCGTACTCACTCCTCCTCCAGCGTGGGCTCTGGTGAGAGCATCCGCAGCCGGTCTCATACTAGCAACCATGGTGAAGGAAGTGCTGGAACCCCAGAAGGAATTGACCTCCAGGATGCATCTCAAACCATGGAAGTATCCTGTTAGGCAGGAGCCCCTCTTCTGGATTCAGACAACTCCACTTGCCCCCACTGAACCCACTCAGAATCTAGCATTTCATCCAACATGGCATTAACTGTTCTCTCTAACTTGTGCATGCCCATCCGAGCTGCCACCTCCTTGGTAGTCTGTACTTGGCATTACTTTGGTCCTTTCTGTATGCCCTTGGCATCAGAGCCTCGTTAAAACTCGTTAACATTCCACGGTCTTAGTAAGTCATGTTACTGTTCATGCTGATGCCATCTCCTGTCTGTGCTGTATATCAGTCCAGATGACAGCCACTGTCTCCCCCGTTCATTTAAATATAATTTCTGTGGCTTTGTGAGGTTTAGAATTGCTTTCTAGTTGTGCTTCTGCTAAAGGACCCTTGTGGTGCAGTTGGTATGGCATCTGTGGGACGTGGGAAAGCAAGACCATGATGATGTGGAACTCCAGGTGCTGGAGCAGGCGATGCTTTTGGCAGAGCTGTGCCTGGAGTGCAGAACGTGCCAGAGGGTCTCTGTCCTCCCAGGACTTGGCATGCCAGGCAGCCCTGGGGAAAATGGTCCAAAATACTGTCTTATCTCTGTATATGTGTTTAGAAGGAGCAGAGTGATTTCTTACCTGAGCCTCTGGAAGGGCAAAGCAATTAACAAGTAAACTTACACTAACCGAGGTGCACTATTAACCGAGTACAAGGGATTGAAGTGCAGCAGCCCTGGCTTCAGACCGCCTCTGCTGACCCTCCGTGATCCCGCAGAAGGGCCAGAGGCAGTTAACACCTGGTCACTGTTCTGTGGTGGCACAGTCAATCTTTAACATCAAGTAGGCTGGAAAATGGGCAGCAGTGCCCCTTGCCAGGTGGAGATCTAGAAGTCTCCTGCGCTGCCAGCTCAGCTTCCCCCTGCTGCCTGCCCCAGGCAGGGTGTCTGCACAGGGTGTTGCCAGAGGCTCCAGAAGTACCGGTGAGCAAAGGTGACGACAGCACTTGCACTTGACTTCGCATGAGTCAGGTCAGCAGTGTGAGCAGTGAATGCTGCTGTGCAGGTGTCCTTGTGGAGTTCTCGAGTCTGCCTTTGCACCTCTGGCCAGGTCACAGAGGGAGCAGGGCAAATGCCTGCTGTGTGCCAGGGTCTCGCTGCTAATGGGAGAAAAGGGATGAGTGGTCAGGCTACTGCCGGTCTTGATAGACAAGCAAAATATCCTCTCTTAACTTGAGCAGTCCTGACTCACTGGTAGCCAGCTCCTCCGAGGGTCACGCTCACGTTCTGCTCCATTTCAGGTAGGGAATGGGACTGGGAGGCTCTGCCTGAGGGGGACTTTGTACCAGTTATTAAATAAAGCTATAACTGAGTTTCATTGTTAGCCTGCGTGCTGCTGTTGTTTCTCTTGGCACGACCCAACACCCCTGCTGGTTGTGTCAGTTCTGGTGTCTCCTCCTGTGGGACTTTTCCCGTGGAAGGGGCAGCCCTGGCCCCCTGGGAGCAGTGGCCATGCTGGAGCAGTGTGGGCAGGTGTCCCTGGAAGGGGCGGGCTGAAGGTGCTGGGGAGCTGCCATCTGTGAAAGTGCAGAGAGAAACTTCCAGCTTTGACAGAGCGGAAACTGAACGAGAGGTTTGCTGCAGAACAGGCACCCCGCCAAGAGCTGCCTCCAGAGGCGAGCACAAGGAGCCACCTTCCCTGGTGAGCAGTGCCTGCACTGGCGCGTTTGCTGGTGCAACACAAAGCCAACGTGTGAGCCCTGCGCCGCAGTTGTGGCACGACAAGGCAGAGGGCACTTTGGAAGGCAGCTGAGGGCTGTTCACGCGTCCACCCCTGCGCTGTGGCCTGAGCACTGCAGGCTCCACTGCAGGTGGAGTGATGTGCAGCAGCCGGGCGTTTGACACAACTGTTCTGCATCTTCTGCTTTTCAGATCCAGCTTTTGCTCTCGAGTTTCGGGTGTCTGTCATCTTGGCTTTTACAGAAAGCTCACTGGGACTGAAGAGGGGTTAAACTGGGGGTTACAAATTAGTCCCAGTCTTGCTGTGATGCCTGCAGGATGGGCTCCTGCAGTTTTGTGCTTTGACTTTCTCAAGACCTCTGGGGAGGCTGTCGCAGGACGTGACACAAAGTGTTTTCATGAATCACAAACTGAATAAAAGGTGGGAAATGGGGAAAAATTGGCCAGTTGTATTAATGAGCGAGCAGTGAAGTGACAAAGTTATTAAGTGAACAAGAATCTTAAGCTTGCACCTAGAGAACACAGGAGACCATCAAAGAGACCAGGCCACCAGATACCACGTGAAGTTCGGTGCTGCTAAACGCCAGTGCTGGATGCAAAGCGCCGTAAGGAAGAGAAGAGCTGGTGTCCGTAGAGTGCTGTGATTTAATGCCAGATGACTGTACTGAAAAACGGCTCTTTGGCAAGTTCCCTTATGAAAACAGCCACAGGCCAAAAGAAAGGCAAACACGGTATTAAAATGACAATGAGATGAGTTAGAGGAAATGCCATCACAGCTGGGGCCGGTGGGAGCTTGCAAGTGTCGTTCATGACGATGTGGAGCAGGAGAGCTCAGAGCTACAGGCTGCCCATGGACAAGGAACCCAGGAGACTACATAAATGAGATCTATACCAGTTGGAAAGGGGAGTGATTAAGAACAGGGTTTCGTTGCCATGGCAGTTCGTAGGTGTAAGCAAGGCAAGATTTGTACCAAGGGGTGTCATCTATTTTATTACCCCAAGGATAACTGGAAAAAGTAAACTTGTTTTCACGTAAGCAAGTGCTTTTTGTGGTAAAAATACAAAAGTCAAAGCTAAGTACAAGTTGAGAAATGAGTTTCATAAAGGAGTTTAATAAAAACCAAAATGTTTCTTGGGGTGGCATGAGCAGGGCCAACCAAACCCAGGAGCAGAGCTTGAGCTCAGGACGGGCTTCCCTGGGCTGGGATCCTGAACCACGCCGGCACGGGCCCAGGAGCTGGCCGCCCTGTGGCTGGGGCACACAGTGGTGTATTGCGACACCTCAGGGGACAGCACTGCGGGTAGAGTTGGTCTCTGTAACACACCAGAGTGTCTCCTAGACCTCTTGCTTCCGGACAGAGTTGGGAAGGGGGTTCAGCTGGAGGTGGGCAGGTGGATGGAGCCAGCACTTTCCAGCTCTTCCACACCCTTAGGACTGAAGTCAAAATTGCTCAAAACCGTGGGACCAGCTCATTCAATGGCACTCCCAACCCAAGATCCTAAATCATTCTGTTAGTAAAAAAAATGTGCATCCTGTTCTTCAGCAGCATGGGGTGAGGCTCACTGAGATCAGCTCTGCTGAAGGTTTCTCTGGGGTCACTGACGGAAAGAAAAAACCCACTTCTCTCAGCCATGGGCTGAGCTTTCTGCCAGGCGGCTGCTGGGCTGCGGTGCTTTCCTTGGGGCGAGGTGCTGTATAGTCCTAGAAAACCACAGGCCTTGCAAGAAGGCAGCTTCGCTGGGCTGGCCCCAGCCCCATGGCCCGAGCTGTAGCCCCCACCCAGGCACATTGTGCACTCACAACTGAACATGCTCCTTGGGGAAAGGTGATGGACTCAAACTCTTCCTGGTAGTGCCAGATGATGCTACAAGGAGAACCAGCCAAGAAAATTGGTTTGGGAGGCACAGAACTGATACTGGGTTTTTGGTGGGTTTTTTTCCCCTTGTTTTAAGCCAGGAGGATGTTGCAGCTGTGGGATGTGTGGTGGGAGGGGATGTCCATCCTTGGAGGTTTTTCCAAGACAGAGCCACAGCCAAACTGGTGTAACTGGCATCTGTCACGCATTGAGGAGGCAGCAGGACTAGGGACCTCAGAGACACCTTCTCAGGAAAATGTCCGTTATTTGAGCTTAAGCGCTGAAACAACCTGCAGGGCTGGTTGCTGTGGCTTGGTTTGCTTGGAGCCTTGTCCCTGTCTGCCAGCCCTGTGTGCTGCATTCCCAGCTCTGCTGGCTGGGCTGGGAGCGGGAGCATTTTATTCAGTGCCACTGACCCAAGAAGGTGCTGGGCAACACAGCTGGGCTTGGGGGAGCTGAACCATGTTTGGGAGGGGTCATGGCACACCAAGGGTTGTCCCCTACATCCCCGGGAAGCCCAACAGGGCTTCACCATCAGTTCCAGGAGCAAATGAATCATCTCCCGAAAATCACACCTGATCCACAACAGCTGCGCAAAGCCCCAGCAAGCGGCTGCTTTTGTAAAAGCTCTTTCAATGCGCATTTCACACCACCACAGCGGTTTATGATTGACCAGAAACTGTTCAAGGGTGCAGCGTAACCGGCAGCAGGATGCTCAGCCGCAGCGGCGTGGCTGGGGCATGAGGCCACCAAGCAGCTGGCCCCATGACGGCAGCAGGGCAGGACGTGTGGGGGGGTCAGTGCCACGCAGCCAGCCGTGGGCGCAGCAGGACACAGCCAGGCCAGCCCAGCTTGGCAGCACAGATGCTGCTGAGAGCAAAGCCTTGAGGTGAGGAGGGGGCATCGGAGGGTCCTGACCTCGTGGCTGACTGAGCCAAACGATGGTTGCTTTGTGAAGTGCTGTAACCACACAGACTTCGGGAAACAGGCCTACACCAGGGCAGTGGTGGCAGGCGCTGGGCTGGAGCAGGGATGAAGCTGGGGCTGCTCCCAACACGTAACCCCCAGCTGGACGTTGCAGTGCTGTGCCTGGGAGGCTCCCGCGCGTGGCTCTGCAGCATCCCCACCCTGGCGCCAGAGCTGCAGGCACCCACCACGGGGTGTCCTGGCTGGGGAGGACACTTCTCCAGCCATCACCGAGTCCTGGATATGGCTCTGCTCCCGCACATAAGTACTGCCCAGCCCTCCCACTCAGCCCAAAGCCCATGTGGTGACCAGAGTGCCCACAAGGATTTTCTTAGGCCTGATACCAATGTCCTCCAAGGGCCTCAGCTGAGCCACCTGTTGAAATGAGTGAAAAAAAAGAACCTCCCCCCCAGCTCTGGTGTGTGCGCATTGTCACAGGAAGCAGTGGCAGCCGCAGCCCTGACACCAGCCCCAACATTGCGCACCCCTCAGCAGCCGCGCTGCTGGGACCTCCGGGCTCCACGCTCAACACCACCCCTGGAGCAGGGGGACGGGGGCAAACCAAGGGGGTCTTCCAAGGGCAGGGGTTGCCCAACACGAGGGAAACCCACAGCACCAGAGAGTCCTTCTGCACCTTCAGTGGGTGTCGAAAGGACTCACTGCCGTGGAGCAGAGCCCACAGCATCAGCCCAGCTGATGGCTGCCAGGCCCTGATGGTTCTCACAGGATGGTGACAGCAGCAACAGGCTGGTAAGTGGGATTCATCCCCGCTGGGGGCAGCAGCAGAGCTGGGGAGGGGGCTCAGCCTGGGGTGGGTCTGGGTTACAGCTTTGGCTGCACCCTTGCATGACCAAGGAACTGATCCAGGTAGAGGAGTGTCCCCACAGCCCCTGAGCTCCTCACAGGGACTGGCGGTTTGGGGCTTTGGGATGTGGATACCTCACCCTGGGGAGGGCCCTCAGCATGACCCAGCTCAGTCCCCATGGGGGGGGACGATGGTTTCCTCGAAGGGCTCCCTGGGGAGCTGCCCTCCAGGCTCGGTCCCAGCTCAGAGCCCTGCTGTGCTGGCATCACCCCAGCAATGCCGTAGGGCACAGGTGGGTGACTGTGCCCCGTGGGCTGCCAGCCAGACACGGCAGCACCACAGAGCTGGTGGCTCTGCAGGGGTCTGACCCCTCTGCCCAGGGCAGGGGCTGATGCCAGGCCTGAGTCTCTCCTTCCCTCCCAGCTGGACACGGGCAAGGCGAGGGGCCAGGGGCTGACCCCAGCCATGGGGAGCCTGCCCAGCCGGGAGAAGGCACTCAGCATGCCACCACTGGCCACCAACACCATGCAGCCCCCCTTGCCCACACAGGCAGGTAAGTGCCTGGCAGCTGCCGGAGGGCACGTTCCTCCTGCCCCAGCTGGGCCTGAGGCCTGCAGGGAGCTCTGAGCCCTTCATCCTCCCTACAGCCCCCAGCAGCCTCCTGGCCCTGGCCCTCTGTGACTTCCCCTCCGGCAGCGGGGCAGCGGCCATCCTGAGGATGGGGGACCAGCTCCGCATCCTCTCCGAGTAAGTCCCTGCACCGAGCGGGCGCTCCCAACAGTGTGCACCCCGCAGGGCCTTGGTGGTGGCACCTGTCCTGACATCCCCCTCCCTGCACCCAGCAACCTTGGCCCCTTGGGGTGGCTTGTCTCCCTTCCCTGCAGGGATGGAGAGTGGTGGCTGGTGGCATCTGAGGTGTCTGGCAAGGAGTGCCACGTCCCCAGCAACTGCGTGGCCAAGGTCAGGCACAGGTAAATGCTGGGAAGGGTCTGTCCCAGAGCAGATACGGCCCTGCTGCAGAAAGCCTGCCCACCCCGAGGCCAAACCCCTGCCACCGTGCTGGGACACCCTGCCGAGGTTCTCTCGCTGGGCTGAGCGAGGCAGCACCATGTGCCGGGGTGTCCCGGGCATGTGCACCCCGCGCTGTCCTTGCCAGTGGGGCGCTGGGCGCGGGCTGTCCTGCACCGCCCTGGGGGGCTCTGCCAGTGCCTGCTGCCTTCACAGGTGGCTGTACGAGGGTGTGAGCAGGCAGAAGGCGGAGGAGCTGCTGCTCCGGCCGGGCAATGGCAGCGGGTCCTTCCTGATACGGGAGAGTCAGACCAGGCAAGGTGAGAGCCCTCGGGCCCTGGCTCCTGTACCCGCTCCTGGCTGTCCCACCAAGGCCACGAGTGGGCCCCAGCAGAGCTGATCCTCCGTGGCTCACGCCCGGGCAGTGGCTGCCCTGTGTGACAGTTTCCTGGAGCCGCTGCTGCCCCCTTTGTGCTGAGCCTCTGCCATGGGGCCTCAAAAGAAAAAAAACCACTGGCTGTGTCTTGTGGTTAAGGAAAGAAGTTAAAAGGTTCAGCCTCTGAAATGAGATGGGGCCCCATCACAACAAGCTGTTGAGGGACGCCTGCAAGGGGAACCCCAGAGCACACAGCTGGTGCTGTGGGTGCCTAGGACATGGCAGGCACCCACCTAAGGTCATCCCATGTCCTGGCACTCCCACATCCCCCAGTTTGGAGGGGCTCGTGGTGTCAGGCTGGCACAGGGATGCTTGCAGCCGCACAGCCCCGTGGGGACAAGGGGGCTGCCAACCACCCATTGTGGGGCACTAAATCCCTGATGTGGGAGAGCGCAGGGCTGAGCAGGGTGGTGCCCACTGCAGCCTGGCCACACGCCCCCTGCCCGTGTCCCACCAGGCTGCTACTCGCTGTCGGTGCGCAGCAGCAAGCATGCCTGCTGGGACTCGGTGACACACTACCGAATCCACCGCCTGGAGAACGGCTGGCTCTACATCTCGCCCCGGCTCACCTTCCCCAGCCTGCACGACCTGGTGGACCACTACTCTGGTAACGCCCCACCAGCCCCAGCACCCCCAGTGCGTGTGGGAGGCGGGGGGATGGTCTGTGCCCTGCGGGGAGGGAGGGGGAAGGTGGCCAATGGTCCCTCACCTGCCCAGGTGCCCCGGGGTTAGGGTGGAGGGAGGGCCCTGCTGATGCTGCCCACTCCCTGCCAGAGTTTGGAGAGGGGCTGTGCTGCCTGCTCAGGGAGCCCTGTGCCACGGAAGGGGCGAGGCTGGCCCCGGTCCCTGCCATGCCCGCCGTTGTGAAGAAGCCAACGCTCAACTGGAACAAGATCGACAGGTAGGCACAGCTGGGGCTCCCCCCGATCCTGCCGAACACCCGGGGGCTGGGGGCTGCCCGCTGACTGCCCCGGCTGCCCTTACGCAGCTCCCTCCTGTTCCCCGAGACAACGACGTCCCCACCAGAGGAGGACTCTCCCATCAGCCTGGGCCTGCGGGAAGCCATCAGCTCCTACCTCCTCCTGACGGAGACAGCAGACCCCGGGCAGGACCCCACAGGGACATGGACACAGAAGAGCTAAGGACAGGGCCTTGCTTGGCCATGGCCCCACGGCCAATGCTCAGCCCCTGCTACAGCATTCACCTGGTTGAACCACCGTTGCTCGTTGATGCCCTGGGAGTCAGGCACCCTTGGCCTGGACATGGGACAGCCAAGACCAAGGTGGGGACAGGCAGGCACTGATGCTGGAGGAAGAGGCTGCCTGAGGACCCATCCTCCCCACAGCCAGGTGCTTTGGGATGTGATGTTTGAGCACCCCAGGCACCACCCAGCTCGCACGGGAGGAGAGGGCAGAGGCTGTGCACAGAAGGTGCCCTGCCTGCCCCACGGGCTGCAATGGGGTCCCACCACAGCCACACTCCCACAGCAGCAGGGAAACGGATGCAAATGCTCAACAGACTGAAGCCTGGCCGAGGTTGGGGAACAGCCCAACCCTGCTTGAGCCATCAAGTTCATGCACAAACTTCTTTTGGGGTGGGGTGTTCATGCAGGACCCTTGTGCTCTCACCCACCCATAACCCTCCCCTCTGCTTGCTGGGAGCAGCAGCCAGGAGGAAACCAGCCTCTGCTCTCACTGAAGCAGGTGATCTTTAAACCTTTTAAACCTTTAAACAGGGATTGTACTGGGTCTAAAACTCATAAAAGAGGATTCTGCTGGGCATGCAGCAATAACCATTTGTAATATCTTTAATTAAAGGGCATCTCCTTCACAGCTGAGCATCTGTGAATAAATAAATGGTGACCTGCAGCTGCACGGCAGGTTCACCCACCGCAGCCCGGGGCGCGTTGCTCCTGCCGCGGCCGCTGCGTTGCCCGGGCCCTGCCCAACAGCGCTGGGCTTCAGCGGACAACGACCTCCAGAGATTTAAAAGCGTTTAACAACACAGCTGCTGGGCTAGGAGCCATGGGGAAGGAACTGGATCCGTGCATGAGCCAAAAAGGCAGAATGCAAATGTTCGTGTCTGGCCCCAGCCTAAGGTACACCTCCGGGCTGGAGCGGGCTTGACAGCAGCAGGAATCCCTCAGAACAGCAGCACGGCCGAGCCTTCGCTTTCACCAGCCCCTTATCAGCAAAGCACAACCTGGCAAAAGTCCCCGAAGCTTCCTCTGCGGTGGGGGACTGTGCAGAAGCTCGGTGACATCCCTTCCTTCTTTCTCTCTGCGCCCGGGGCTGGTGCAGCAGGACCCCCCCTTCTCAGCAGGTTTCCTGCTTCTGATGCTCGAATCTCCTCTTCATTTTCTTGTCTGATGACTTTGCTCTTGCACACCCACCACTGCTTTTTCATTTCCTTCCACAGCAGCCCAGAGCTTTACATGCCCGCTCAGCTGCAACCTCAAGCCCAGGTGTCTTCTCGGCACAGGACACAGGTCTGGGTTTGTCCCTCAGCCTTGACCTTGCCCCTCACTGCTGACATTTGTATCCTGGTGACTGGTAAGATGGGAAATGCCTGCTTGAATCCTTCCCCAACTCCAGTAGCCTCCAAGCCCTCCTTCTTCCCCACCCCACAGCAGCTCTTCCAGCTCCTTTTTCTGAGCACACATCTCTTGTGCTGGGAAACATCTTTGTGAGCCTCCAGAACATGGGGTGGTGGCACCCTGGGCAGAGGCTGCTACTGGGGGCTCCCAGCCTGGGGTGCTGCTGTCCCTGCTCCTTGCTTCCCAGTAAAACATGGCAGTCCCAGAGAACCTCACAGGCACAAAGCCAGATGCCAGGCTAGGTTTTTACCAGCTGGAAGAGGCAGGGATGGGGTCTCAGTGTGTCCTCCCAACTTCTCTTGCCCCAGATGGGGAGGGCAGCGAGGCAGGGGCTGCCCCCTGGGCAGCACAGGACTGCAATACCGAAGGCTGTGAAGGGACNTGAGTGGTGTTCCTCAGGGAGCGATCCTGGAACCGGTGCTGTTTAACATCTTCATCGGCGACATGGACAGTGGGATTGAGGCACCCTCAGCAAGCTTGCTGGCGACACTGAGCTGTGTGGTGCAGTTGACATGCCCTAAGGAGACCCATCAGTGCCAGGGTAGCAGAGGATTGCCAGCTGCCTCAGACACCCACGGGTGAGTGGCCATGGAGACCTAGCAGGGATGGGGGCTGCAGCTTGTCCTCACCAGAGATGCTCAAGCACGCAGGATGCTCATGGGAACAGAAGCTTCTCTTCCCTGAGTGTTGGGTGCATGCTGAGCTTGCAGACCTGTGGCCTCTTTGGCCAGATCAGCCATACCATGGACAGGTCTGACCTCCCAGGAGCTTTGTCATCAACTTCCTCTGAAGTGACAAGTACTTGGTGACATCCAGATGTGTGGCCTTGCCATACAAGCCTATGTATTGCTCCCTCACCCACCTGAAACCAAACTGTTTGAGTATCTCTTTCACAAGAGCAGCCACCAAGCGTTCGCTGGGATCAAAAGGACTCTGAAGGTATTTGGAGGAGTTGCAAAAGAGCCGAAGTACCTCCAGTAGCTTTGGACCTCTGTGCAGAGGACACAGCCATTTCTGGAGCCTAGATTCAGTGTGGCATTCAGCAAACCCACACGCCAATTGACACACGAGGGTATGGAAACCCACCACTTCACAAGACAGTGGTCCCTTGGTGTCCCTTGAACAGTGTACGTACACCATCTGCCCCAAAGGCACCACAGTCCAAGAGCTCAGGAGGTGCACACACCTCCTCCTGAGCCCAACACACCCGGCATCCCCAGACGATGGGAAACTGGGCCTACGCTGTCTTTAGAAATGTGGTGGGATGTGGCATCATTCAGCCTTTACTGACCAAACACTTTGAGGTACACGAGCACCACCAGCAGAAACACGCTGCAGGCAGAGCATGATGACTTCCAGCTCTTCCGTTGTTTCGCTGTCTGGATATACGTTCTAACAGGGAAAAACCACGGTGTTTTGAACTACCTGCTTATTTGAACATGGACTTATCTTGGTCAGCTGGGGCAGGTGTTGGCCACCCCAGAGCTGCATGTGGCTTTTTTCCTTCATAAGAGAGTTTGCTTTGCAAACACTGAAGGATCAGTGTGAAGCTATGAAATACTCTTCTGAACAACTGCGAGAGCCTGAGGCGTTAACACCATTGGCAAACCCAGACCAAGCACCCATCAGGAAGGCTCTCCAAGCTGATGAGATGCTGGTACTGCTGCAGCAGGCACCACACTGTACCATCAAACTGAGCATGAGAGATCCATGGTCAGGATGATGACCAAGAGCACATCAGAACAAATGATGCTCAGAATATAGAATCCTAGAATGGTTTTGGTTGGAAGGGACATCAAAGATCACCTAGCTCCAACCCCCCTGCCATGGCAGGGACACCTCTCACTAGACCAGGTTGCTCAAGGCCCCAGCCAACCTGGCCTTGAACACCTCCAGGGATGCAGCACCCACAGCCTCCCTGGGCAACCTGTGCCAGTGTCTCACCACCCTCAGAATAAAGAACTTCTTCATTATAGCTAATCTAAATCTCCTCTTCTCCAGTTTGAACCCATTACCCCTCACCCTATCACTACAAGCTCTTGTAAAAAGCCCCTCCCCAGCTTTCTTGCAGACCTCCTTTAGATACTGGAAGGCTACAATGAGGTCTCCTTGGAGCCTTCTCTTCTCCAGGCTGAACAAGCCCAAGCCTCTCAGCCTTTCTTCAAAGGAGAGGTGACCCAAGCCCACAGGTCATAGCCCTCTGGACCCTCTCCAACAGATCCACATCCTTCTTGTACTGGGGGCTCCAGAGCTGGATGCGGTGCTCCAGGTGGGGTCTCATGAGAGCAGAGGGGCAGAATCACCTCCCTCGACCTGCTGCTCACGCTTCTTTCAATGCAGCCCAGGACACAGTGCTGGCTCATGCTGAGCTTTTCATCAACCAGCACACCCAAGTCTTTCTCCTCAGGGCTGCTCCTAATGCACTCACTGGATTTGTGCTGGGATCATCCTGACCCAGGTGCAGGACCTTGCACTTGGCCTTGTTGAACTCCATGAGGTTGGCATGGGCCCACCTCTCAAGCCTGTCCAGGTCCCTCTGGATGGCCTCCCTTCCCTCCAGCATGTCAACTGCACCACACAGCTCAGTGTCGCCAGCAAGCTTGCTGAGGGTGCCTCAATCCCACTGTCCATGTCGCCGATGAAGATGTTAAACAGCACCGGTTCCAGGATCGCTCCCTGAGGAACACCACTTGTTACTGGTGTCCACTTGGACATGGAGCCGTTGATTGCTACTCTTTGAGTGCGACCATCCAGCCAATTCCTTATCTACTGAGTGGTCCATCCATCAAATCCACGTCTCTCCGATTTAGAGACCAGGGTGTTGTGTGGGACAGTGCCGAACGCTTTGCTCAAGTCCAGGTAGATGACATCAGTTGCCCTTCCCCTATCCACCAATGCTGTTACTCCATCATAAATGGCCACCAAATTTGCCAGGCACGATTTGCCCTTGAAGCCGTGTTGATTGCCACCAATCACCTCCTCCTTTCCCATGTGCCTCAGCACAGCCTTCAGGAGGATCTGCTCCGGGCAGTATTAAAATGGTTGTGTCAGATTTTTAGGCTACGGAACTTTGGGGGTCAATCTGTCCCCATGAAGGCTCACAGACAACTTCACACCTGCCTCCCAGTGTCAGCCTGTCCCCACAGGAATCTTAAGATCAAGGAAGCAAAAGAGGAAGCCCGGACAAGCTCAGAGGGCACACGTTCCCAGAAGCGTGGCTAACCACAGCATGCATTTCACTACGTTATTTGGGATCACAGCTTCAAAATCTGACTCGGACATTTAAGCGATCAGCAAAACCTGCACAATTTGCCTGAACCACACAAACATGCGTGTGGATCTGCCGTCAGTGGCAGAAGCTTCACAAGCTGGGCTCTAGCAGTGATGCACCCCCGGCCTAAAATTTCAGTTTTATAGAAATCTCGTTTTGAGGATGAAATTAGGAAAGCAAATTTGTTAGGACCAGGGAATTAACTTGTTTTCCTCCTGCCGGGGCAATTGAGAGAGGAAGAGATGGAACCAGAAACGCATCTGAAGGGACGTCAATGCTGCCCCTGCCTTCAGGGACACCATGGGCCAGGTGCTTTCCTCTCCAGCGCTTCCCAGCTCCTCCCCTTCCTGTGCCTGCGCTGCTTCTGTGTGGATCAGTCAGATACATGGAAAGCTCCTTCCTTCGTTTAAGGATGAAGCAGCACTCCCTTACACAGTGAACACGCAGCCCCTACACAGAGTTTGCTGCTGCTGCCCCGAAGCACCCCAGCACCTTTCAGGAGAACATCACAGGTGCCGCACTCACACGCTGTCCCCTTCCAGTGCAACCCTCCCAAACCCACCTGAAACTCACCTGCGTGCCTGCTGCTGCATGGCAAAGCACGTTTCCACCTGAGAGTTGTCTGGACGTGTTCTCCTCCACGCAGGTCGCACTGCGCAGCTGACAGCACATGTCCCCGTTCACCCAGTCTCAAGACCCGCTCCGGGGAGCTACACCTGCACGTGTCTGCACTCTGGGAACAACCATCCTGGCTCCACACTTGGCCCCCAGTGCAGAGATCTCGTACACACATTCCAGATGCTGCAGCTGCACTCTTCTGATCGGAGCAGCTTCCACCAGCAGCACTGGTGGTCTGTGACCTGGCTCAGAGGGACGCACCGCTGAGTGGTCAGCAGCCCGACTGCCACCATGTGAACAAGGATCAGGGTCAGACCACGTACACTAGGTCCTGATACGTGACACAGATTAGGACTTGTGAATAAAATGTCCAAGCTTCTCACTAAAGCAGCATCCAATGAAAAATATGTAACAGTTTACCCATAGTCTGTCTGAGACAGCTCTGGAAAACCACCCTTCCGCTCTTCAGGAACGCTGAAGATCTCTAGCCCTGTCGAACTGCAGTACCGGCATCTCAGTGTTAGGTGAAGAAAAAAAGCCCAACGTTATTTTGTTGAATAATCATTAATTGAAACAAAGACTTTACTAAGACTTTAACCAACAAAAGCCTATTTATTTATTCCAAACACCAAGATACAGAAGTTTTCAAGTTTTGCAAATATTGCTCCAAAGCAAAGTTCTATATACAGCGTCCTCGTTCTCATAGTGCATAAACACAGACAAACTCAGGGCTCCACAGTGCAACGCTTGCTCATTTCATCAAGGCTCCAAGGTCCATCCACTTACCAGCGATTTAAAGAGATTGAAAAAGTGATCTGCCAGACCCAGCCCTTGGTCCAGACTAAAATAACAATGTGGAAACTTGCAAAATCAGGGACAAAAATGAATCCAGGCAGAGCACAATAATCTTTCCTGAACACGGGAAACGCTACTCTATTTTAAATAAATATTTTCAGTCTTTTATCTGCAGGGGCTTCCCTTGCTCTACTAAAGGAAAACAAGTCTCCAGCACTTGCCGTCTGACTCACCCACCAGAACTGCCTTTTCTCCCAAATCCTAAGTACTGCCCTGAGCAAAACCAAGCCAGCACAGTTATGCCCCGCGGTGAACATACAAAGCGCAACTGCTCGGGGAGGAGAAGTCTCACTCTGGAGTGAGGTCTGCTCAGGGATGACTGCTCCCGTGCCCTCAAACTGCAACACAGCTGACTTGCTAACCACGCGCCCGTGTTCTTCTCGAGATGCCTGGCCAGAGGTGCTTGCTTTATGGAGCTCCACCAGGGAACCCCTTTCGGGTGCACCTCACCTGCAGAAACCCCCGAGCCCTGGCGGCTGGCTGCGGTGCTCCTCCCGATGCTGTTCTGCTCTCCTGGCCGCTGCTGCCTGTTCTGGAGCTGCACCGTGTGCAGGAATGCAGGTGGCACTGACAGCAGTGGGACTGGGTGTAAGAACTGGTCTCATCTTCAGAGTACGCAGTGATACTTAAATACCACGTAAGCTTTATTCCAATTGTATTACAGAAAAATAAGTTTATTTTTCTGCTGTACATGTATTGTATTCACTGTACACCAACTAGTACTATACAACCGTGAGACAAAGTATTCCCTGAAATGAGTCTTGGCACAAAAGCCTTAGTTACTACCTAGAGAAGCCCAATTATTTTGTTTTCTGAAGGAAATAAAATATTCACTGTGTGGACACCGTTAACTCCTCCAATAATATTGGATGTTTCAAGTTCACATTATCCTTCGCAGCACACCAGCCTTACAGATTCATATCCAAGATGAATAGTTTGTACAGTTATGGGCCTTTCAACGACAATAGTGCTTCAACTTCAGACTTTGGTGGTACCATCGCACACAAGGAACTCAGGGTAACAAGTTCTGCTTTCAAAGGACACCCTCTCACTGCACAGCTTCCCCTTCTCCACAGGGAACTCCGCAATGTTTGGGAAGGAAAACTGGAGTCACAGCCACTATTTATGGAGCTGTGATCTGCAGCTAAAAGACTTCACATCTCAAATACTTACAAGACACCACCGTTTCAAAAGGTCCTGTATCATGGACATGAACCTAAGCAGCATTCTCACCTTTCTCTCACAAAGTAACACAAACCAGAAAATTAAAACTTCAGATAGAAAAAGGGACTCTGTGAACACACACCGTTTAAGGTAACAACCCACTCACTGTCTGCGAGGACAGTACCTCATGCATAGATCTCGAGGCTTTATTTACACAAATACAAAATAAACTGATTCCCAAAACCTCACATTCATAGAGTAAGTCTTTACAATGAACACGTTCAGAGTATTGAAAAAAGTCTACGTTTCAAAATATAACCGGAATGGCAATTATTAACAAATGGGTAGAAAACTACGTAACGTCCACTACAGAGCTTGCTGCAGCCTGGAACTCCGAGACGCCTGCAGTCTCTTCACGGGGGGACATCCCACCGCCGCGGTGAGGGTGTCCCACGAGCGCTGCTTCCGAGGCAGTGTGGCCACATCTAAGAGCTCGAGAACGCTCGGAAACACAGCAACCATGGGGATCCCCAGGACCAAGCCGTGTGACAGCGACAGGATAAATACGGAAAACAATCATTTCTTCTGAAAGGAAGTGCAATCTGCCCGTGACCTTCTGCTACATTATTTAACGTAATAGAAGTGGGGTTTAGGCCACTGTTACTTGCAAACCTCCACGTAACACTTCATAGTTAAGAGCTGGACATTCATACCTACTACGTCTGAAACTGTTATAACATTTCCTAATGATTAAATACTGTGTGCTATTATGCATAAACCAGAAGGAATAAAACATGACACAAGTCACTTAAACTATGCAAAAGTTATTTACAACCTCTGTCAACTAAACATTTTTGGCTCTTAGAACTCTGTTCTTCAGTGGCACAATTTTTAGTCAATTTAATAATGAAAAAGTCTACCATTTCAATGAGCAACTTGTAAGGAGTGAAAATCTAAGTATAATTTAATCAATCAACATCCAACCTCTGAAGACAACAGTATGACCTCTTCCGTATCGTTGTAATTGCCTAATAAACCCGAAATTAGGATGAGATAAAATAACCTTTTGGCTGTTCTTTGAACAGCACTTCTTCACTAATCCCTGAAGTCAGTCTGCATCACATGCAACCAGCATGCTAATTTCATTTAAATATACAGAGCTGTTCACATCCGATGCTCCAGCTTCGCACTCGCTGACAGTCTCCAACATCTTCTAGCCTCACGTGGAGCAGCAGAGCGCAATCTGCTGCACTTTGCCTAGGTCTGTTATAAGCTGCTTTATACAATGTTTGAGCTGTGGGAGTCGAGCTAGTGGTTCTGGTGGTTCCAGCTCTCCTGTATAATCCAGCCAACTCTCCAAAACTGCGAAGAGAAACAAAAGGGTCACTACTCCTGTTCTCAGCAGACGAATCACCTTCAGCCAGGAATTCATTAAATCTTTTGTGAATCTTGAGAGCGTGGCGAGAGCAGTATCTTTGCCACGTGGGTTTTGAGAAATCGGTAAGCCAGGCTCCTCGTACCAATCTTTACAAATAGCTTTTGATACAGGATCAAGTAATTCACATTTCTGGGGGGAATAGGGGAAAAAAAGCAGGTGTTCTGAGAAGAAAGCAGGGGAGGAAAACACAGCACTAGATATTGTGAAGACTGGTGCTAAGCTGCCTCTGACCTGTATCAATTCCAGAGGAAGGACACTGCCGTGCAGAACTTTATACCACTAGAATCCCTTTAAGATCAGAATTAGAGGCAACTGAAGATCTTAAAAGGCTAGGACTATGGTAGTGACAACAGAATGCACCAAGGCAGAGAGAACGGGTAACACGGTATGGGGATGACATCCAAAAGCACAAGTAGCAGACTCCTGCACAAAGAAAATGAATTCCTGCTCCAAAGCTTCTCAGCAGGAAACATGAACCAGAACTACTGACCAAAAGACATCACAGGCAACAGTGTCACACAACCATGAGAAAGATGGTCAGCTTGAACTATGAGGCGCTCACGAGACAGGACAGCACCACAGGAGACTGAAATCCTGCCGGCAGAACACACCTGCCAAGGGGAGCAGCAGTGGCCACTGCCAGTACCGACATCAACAGGCTGCTTTAACCCAAGGGCAGTATCTGATAAGAACTGGTGGGCATTCTGTGATTCTGTGATTACACAAATACTGACACAGCCAGCCTCGAAATAAGAGAAGTCCTGACCAGAGCAGCAATGCTCTGAGCAGCCCTCCAAGCTCAGCAGCAGATACCAGGATCCTGACTTCCGTGAACCCAAGCTTCTTCCTTCATAAAACAGGTGTTATGATCATAGACCTCACTGATCTTCATTACCTGAAACACTCCTTTGATTGTTCAACTTTGCAATACCTCACTGAACTATGAAGAGAGGACTCCAGCTCTGGCCAAGGGGAGCCTCCCAATTCCCTTGCAAGAAAAGCTGATGTTGTAACCACTACGCAACTAATGGACAGACTTTGAGACATTAAGAAAGAGAACTATCATTGATTGTTTGCTGTAACACATAAAGGGTTTAGAAGTTTTCCATTACCAGGAAAACAAATTTCAAGAGACATTTAAATAAATTATTTGGAAGAGACAGGAAAAGCTAAGAGCCTTGTGCCCCAAAGAGGCCACCGAGAATATGCCAACACAGCCAGCAAGCCCCTGAAGAACAGGGAAGTTCAGATACAGAAGAGTACATCTACTACCTGAGTGCACTCTCAGCAAGTTCGCTGATGACACCAAGCTGGGTGGTGCAGTTGACATGCCAGAGGGACAGGATGCCATCCAGAGGGACCTGGACAGACTGGACAGGTGGGTCCAGGTGAACCTTATGAGGTTCAACAAGGCCAAGTGCAGGGTCCTGCACCTGGGCCAGGGCAACCTGCATTATCAATATAGGCTGGGAGAGGACATGCTAGAGAGCAGCCCAGTGGAAAGGGACTTGGGGCTACTAGTGGCTGAAAAGCTGGACATGAGCCATCAATGAGCAATGGCAGCCCAGAGGGCCGATCGCATCCTGGGCTGCATCAAAAGAAGTGTGGCCAGCAGATTGAGAGGTGATCCTGCCCCTCCGCTCTGCTGAGACCCCATCTGGAGTACTGTATCCAGCTCTGGAGCACCCAGCACAAGGACATGGATCTGTTGGAGTGTGTCCAGAGGAGGGCCATGGAAAGGATCAGAGGGCTGGAGAATCTCTCGTATGAAGACAGGCTGAGAGACCTGGGGTTGTTCAGCCTGGAGAAGAGCAGGCTCTGGGGGGACCTTACAGTGACCTTCCAACACCTGAAAGGGGCCTATAGGAAGGTGGGGGAGGATCTGTTCTCAAGGGTTTGCAGCGATACGATGAGAGGTAATGGTTTTAAGCTAGGAAAGGGTAGATTTAGGTTGGACATTAGGAAAAAGGTCTTTAATGTAAGGGCGGTGGAACACTGGCACAGGTTGCCAGGGAGGTGGTGGAGGCTCCATCCCTGGAGACATTCAAGGTCAGGCTTGATGGGGCTCTGAGCAACCTGACCTAGTTTGAGATGTCCCTGTTTGGACTAGATGACCTTTAGAGGTCCCTTCCAACCCAATATATTCTATGATTCTAAGAGCTACAGAAAACGACAAAAATCCAAAAGCAAAACTACACAGAAGATATTCCAGTACGTCACTTGATATAAGTATTTGGAGTGATCTAACTAGAACTTCTTCTATAAAATTCTGCTCAGTTTTATTTGCCCTTTGTTTTAAAATCCACCCCCCAACATCAGCAGCATGTCTACTTTCTCTTAGTAAGTGCAGTAAATCCGGCACAGCAACACTTACCTCTTTAGATCTGAAGAAGTAAAATTTTGTTTTGAACTAGCAGTTCAGTTAAATAGTTATTTTTTGAAATAGAAAAACGTTACCTACCATCTAGCTCCTTCTCAATGAAATCCATTCTGTGTATGACTTCATCTTGCAGAGATTCCACGTGGGCTAAAAGATTAAGCTGCCACTGCAGCTGCGAGTTCACAACTCCTTCTTTGTCCTTTTCCAGCAGTTTCATTTCAACAGCTTCCTCTGGAGAGACTTTCTTAGAGACAGGCTCTCTTACCTAGCAGAAACACACCCATCAATACTGGATACAGTGAAACAGAATTGAGGAGCCAGACTGAGTTACCCCAGCTAATTGCCCAACCCATCTTAGGCTAGAAGAGGAGAGACAAAGTGAAGAGATCACACAAATATGAAGGCAGTTTGGGCAAGAGGATCTAGATACAGGCTTTACTAAGACCTCCTCTTGGCACTTCATGTGCATCTGAATTTCAAAACATAACTTATATTCATGTAGTCAGCTCCCTGGCAGCTTCAAGCTGGAAGATCCTGCACTTAATCCGTGCATCCAAGGGAATGCTGAAGCCAGTTTTAAACACAACATGAATCAACTACAGAGCAGGTGATTTTGCAGTGAGAAGAGATTTTTCCAATCTCAATTCTACTAAAACTTTCATTGAAGCCTCTAGAGAAAAGCCATTACTACCACTTGCAAACCTCGACTGCACTGTCAGCAATGTTGATTCTACTCCTCTGCTTCTTTCATCATTCTGCTGAAGCACAACAGGATTTAGAAAAATGCTCCTAGAAGACTGAAGAAATGAAATATATGCCTTTCTGGGAAACAAAGCCATCTCAATTGATTCAATAGAGAAGTTAAAAAGAATGTAAGTTACAGCTTACATATGCATGAAATAAAAGCTAAACAATGTTAAAATCTGAAAAAGGGAGGCCAGCATTTCCCAGAGACTCTCTAACATTTCTAAGAACTTCTTTTATATGACTTGCCACTAACCAACAGAAGCAGAATTTTTGCACTGGGGTGTAGAAAGAAAGGCCTGATAGACCTGAGAGAGCTGAGAATGAGCATCAAGGGTCAAAAAGATAAAACTCGAGTGCTCCAGGAGGAAGAAGACACAGGACTACTTGATGGTGATCGTTCTTAAATATCAGTTTAGGCTGCTACTTCTTTGTTCCACCATGAAATGCTGCCTGAAGAACCTAGCAGTTTATTTAATGTAACTATCAAAAGAAACCTGGAAACAAGATGAAAGTAAAAGCTGGAATACAAGTGGATTTGCTAGTATCATACATGCTTGTCCTATTCTCTCTCTATCCCATTGCTAGTGCTTATTTTTACATTAACACACATAAGTAAGGAGCAATGAACTGTCAGGGGACCATGATGCATTTTCCACAGACCATGTAGATGATTTAAGGTCCAGAAGTCCTTTTAAACCTAGACATTTATATTTATAAAATAATAGTTAGAAGAGTAAAATATTAAATGGAGCAGTTGATCACATCTATCATTTTAATTTGTATTAGCAACTTAAATTTAACAGGATAGGAAAATACTAAACACAAATAAGCAAACAAAATACTATTAAAAAAGTTAAGTTTTGCACTTTGCCAGGCAAATGCAGAGAGGGTTATTTTAATACAAATACCTTAGAGTAATTGTGTTTGGATTCATTTTCCATCTTGCATATTTCCCGGTCCAGATTCCAGCCAAATCTCTCTGACAGTGCATCATCCCCATTTTCCCTTATTCTATTCACCCCATCCTCCATGGCTGATCCCCTGGTTTCCACCACCAATCTCTGCTCTATCGCAGGGTAGTAGGCTCGAGGCTTCTGGTAACAGTGTTCACTCGTAATGTAAGATTCCTCCACAGAAGGAATGGTTGAGGGTTTCTCAACTGTCCCATTCCAAGTTCTATAACTTGCTGTCTCCTCTTTGCAACAGTTCTCCTCAACGTGAATGATGTGTTTTGTATGAATTTTTTCATCCACCGTAATGTGCTTCCATGGATGGCACCAAAGCTTTAGGTCAGGATGTTCTTTATTTCTGTTCAAACATGAAAAAATAAAACATCCAAATTTAAATGTCAAAGTGGCTGAGCAAGCTATCCTATTATGCAAAGAAATAACCTAAGAAGATTTGAACTACTCTATGCTTCATTCATCATAATCAGTAAAAAATACTCAAATATTCTGAAATAATATAATTGCACTGACCTCAGTTGTGTATCTTCCTACAACGTTCTGCTAGGTTCCCTATTTTCATTTCTATAACATGGTATATAAGCCAAGTATTGGCATTA
Organism: Eurystomus gularis; assembly: GCA_013400335.1. NCBI lineage: Eukaryota > Metazoa > Chordata > Aves > Coraciiformes > Coraciidae > Eurystomus > Eurystomus gularis. Next base: position 301,336 of record VZZY01001530.1, read on the forward strand.
AGAAAAAAATTGAGGAATAGATTTTAAATAGATTCATAAAACTTTTCACCAATGTTGCCCTTTAACGAGCACTTTGCTTCAATATTTGCAATTTATTAATAGCATAAACTCATTTTCACTCAGATATTTTTACTAAGGTTAAGTACACTGAAGCTAAACTAAGATTTTAATGATTTTAAACACCAGTAAAACAGAAAGAGCCCCTCAAATCACTCAAACTTTAGCCTGCAGTTCTCCAAAACAAACCTCAAAATTCAATCCACTGATTTTTTATAACCCTCCAATAACAACAATAACTGGGGACGTGGGGGTGGTAGAGTGTAGAATTTGTTTATTATTTCCTTTAAATCCCAAGATGCTGAGCAAACTCTACTGCCAGGTACATGAACATACATACCACAGTCCCTCCCACCTGCTTCTTATAAAAATTCTTATTTCATTGTTTTCCGATGGACTAATACGTTATTTATTCCAGCAGCAGAGATTACTATAGGTGTCAGATTCTTACTTGGATATAACAAACAAAAAATTTAAGAGAGTCTTGTCACTGATGCTGTTTTTCTGCACGTCTGTCAGGCACTAAAACAGCAGTGAAAAGGAGAGCAAAGCAGAACCACCCTGCTTATCTTCAAAGGGCAGGCAGCTTATCTGCTGCGGGCTGCAAGAACACAGCAGAAGCAAATCCTGACCCTAAAGCATGTACATTCAGCTGCACAGAAAGGAGAAGGTCTGCCCCAAAATCCACTCTGTGCGTCCTTGCAGAGGCTGATGGACTTACTCCGTTAGACTGATGCACCTTCTCCAGCTGTTAGCCAAGCCACTCAACAGAACATGAACGTTTCACTTCCGAAGTAACCTGCTTCTAGTCTGTTCTACAGCAAAGGTTTCTTCAGAGTCTCTCAGAGGAAACTAGAGTTGGTACAAATGCCAAGGAGTTGCTCAGACCACTTCATGCAAGCACCTCTGCCTGTGCACCCAGTGCCTGCACCTCTGTGATCTCCTTGGTGGGCGGCCCTGAAGGCATGCCTCGAAAAGCAAAAGCCAAGTGTTGGTTTACGAAGCTTTCTACTCCAGCTCCACTGATACGCTTCACTTAAAGGCGCTAATTTGCTCAGCAAGGAGCAAGGGATAACTTTACAGAAGACAGAAAATGGAAAAACGATGCACCAGCTACTTAGGAAAAACGTGGACGCTTCATACTTGAGCAACCTTTCCACTGTTGTCTCCGAGGCTGGCTCTCCGTCCCACTGCACCGAAGCTGTCCACATCACCTCTGATCCTCTGCCACCTCCTTAAAATACTGAGCAACACTCTCCTAATAACATCAGGTAGCTGTGAAATCAACTCCTCTACCCTAGATCGTGGATCTGCATCAATATAATCATTCTTCTCATTGAGCAATTTAAAAAATTATTTCTGATTTATGTGATAAACAGGCATTACAGCTTTTAACAAGATGGTCCCAACAGGACCACACCTCAACTTTAATTAAATCAGGTCATCACATCAACTTCAGGATGGGAGAGAAAATCAATGACTCTAACAGACTTACCCAGTGCTCCATATCTACCTCAGCACTCAGCAAATCTCAGTTTATAAAGCCACAAAATAAAGTCTTGCTATTTAAGCAAAGACCTAAGGAGCAGTCTTACAATATATTTACATTCCACCCTCTCCAAAAAGGAAAGGGATTACTTACAGATCTGACAAAGTTACTGCAATGAAATGCAAAATCTTATGTTAAAAATCGCTGCTCTCTTAATTTAAGCATTATTCCACTGTTCGAGCATTTCCAGTCCTGCCAATGGCCCTACTGCATCACCACCCATTAAATTTCAGGGAAAATGTTCTAAAGAACACTGGAAACAGTAAAAGCTTTGCTTTCCAAATTGCTGCTGTTGTGCAACTTATTACTCAAATACAGCCAATTTTAAGTGGATTGAATTCCATATTTATAATTTATTAGTTGATAATTTTTTTTTTAGTCACCAGAGCTCAAGGATGACTTCAAACAGTGAAAGATGCAGAAAACGTCAATTCTACATGTTATTGCAGAATATGTTATTTTTTCACATATATCCATAGTAATCTTTGCACAAAAGCAAATTGTTACAGGTTGCTGAAGATGCAACTGCTCTCCCACTACAAGAGAGCAACACATTATGCTGAACAAAAAGATCTAATTTCTGCTGGAAAATCTGTGATTTAGAATTACTGGCATGGAGAAGGCAAGTGGTGTAAGAATGCTGCCATGGGGTATATGCCTCCCTGCTTCTGCTACTTAAACCTATTTGGGTGCTTTAGGAGAAGCTGTTATCAGCTTTCTCCCTCTTCCCTTCATATTTCCCCAACCCTTCTAAACACATAGTACATTTACACTCCTCCGCACACTTAAGTAGTTTAAGTAGCCAAATCCTTTTCCAAGATCACGTTAGCAATTCAAACTATGTTGTTATACATCCACAAAGAAGCACAAAAATAATTCTGATTTTCTGATATTTTTCTACTATTTGAAATCTAATTCACATTGAGAACATGCCAATTGATACTTAAATACTGCTTACTGTAATATGCTCATCTTCAGCTGCAGTCCATGCAGTACTTCTATCACTCTCTGTACATCGCCAAGAAGCTGGTGAGTGGCTACTATCTTCTTGGCATTCTGGTGGGAATAATTTTCTTCCAAAAATGCTAAGCCATGCATGTGACCATTACTTAACCACTCCTTCTCATACCAGTACTTTAAGCTGGACCTCTGACCTAAAGCAACAGTAATGAGTGTGTTAAAATGAAGCATTAACTATAGCATGTCAACATTACTGGTAGCAACTCAAAGTCTTGCAACAAGCTTATTTGTTCTCAGCAACAGTACCAGTAAAGATCCTATAATAGACAAAACCCTGAAGACATGAAGAACTCGTAAAGTGGGAAGCCAGATGGTAACGTCAGTCAAAAACCTCTGCCCAGCTGTAAAAGCATTCAGACCCCGCATTCCATCTGCGGACATCCACAACAGGTAACTGCAGCTGATGCACAGAGAAAAGTTTATTTTTAGCAGGATAACACACTGTCTAGCAACCATGGTTATAACTAACGCTACAGTTTGAGTACAGCTTTCTTCAGACAGAAAAATGCAGCAAAAGGAGTGAACTTCCCTTCTACAGTGGTCTAGGTTTTAAGCACCACACCTGTATTAGTACAGTCATTCAAAAGTAAATTTCAAAGAAATCAGCAATGAGGTTCTGATAGAGAATTTGCCTAAGTCAGGTTATTAATAATGTTAATTCCAGCTTAAGAAGCTGGAATATGAGCAGCAGCTGAAAGTAAATTATGTTAAATGTGATAAATGCATCAGCAAAAGTAACTTAAGAAGCCAAACAAAATGCTATTAGTAGGAAAAAGTGGAACTTGAGATGTCTGCTAAATCTCAAAAACACAAACAAAAAGCCAACAAAAGCCCACCCACACCCTGTAAAATGTATTGTTACAACAGATGTTCTCAGAAGACAGCTCAGCACCCTGAGAAACACATCATTCGCTAGCTGACATACAGCCCAGTCAGTGGAACTACGAAGCTCTGAAGTAATATTGAAGCACAGCCTCAGAACAATATTAAAAAAAAAAGTCTCCAATTTAAGCAGGTTAATATTGACTAGAAGGTTCAGCAGTTAAGGAGAAGAAAAAAGGAGTGACGATGCAGCAGAGTAAGAAGAAGGGGTCGTGGCACATGCAGATCAGGAGCATCGCTGCCTGTGCTATTAATGTTGGCACAACGAAGCAGAGTCAGTCTCTGGAAGCAGGCTGACAAGTGAGCAGAACAGATGTTTATGTGCTTCTGGACAGCATCTATGGAATGACAGCAAAATGGTTTCTATATCATGTGAGGTATGAACATCTGTGGACATAAAGAACACTTTCAAACTTCAATTCAATATTAACGCTCTGTCTTGGTCAAGGAGTAGAAGCAAAACAAGTGCGTTTAACAGCACACACAGCCACCCGGCTGCATAGGAAAATACTCAATGTTTTGAGGCAAGACCTCCAAGAACTCCCACAGAAACCAAAAGAGAGAAGAATGAGTTTTCAAAGCTGTAACAGCTCAACTTCCCAGGCAGATACGCTGTATCTAGCAAGAGATCTTCTAGGTATGGCCAGAACCACGCTGTAGACATCTGACACATCTGTACTAACCCTCACACAGTGATTTTCAAGTTGGGGAAGCTACCATGTGTGACAGAAAATGAAGTTCAGTCCACAAGCATAGAACTGCGAATTTTAGAACTCCATGGTCACCTGAACATCACCGAGATTGTGCAACTGAAGCTGATCCATGGCACTGTTTACTCAGTGGTGTTCTCAGAGACAAAAGGTGCTCTCTTCCTAGGTGTGGAAGCTTAAGAGGAGACACGAGACAATATCCAACAATGTATGTGTTCTAGGGCTTGAATGAATCTGTCACATCATAAGCATTTGGATGATGTTTAAGCAAGGGTAAATGTTAACACATCTCTTAAAACGTCTACCTGACTCAAAACTGTCCAAAATTACATCTAAACTCTCAGTACAGATTTTAGGCATAATTACACTAAACATGCTTTTATCTCCAATAATACAAATTGTGCTGTTACCAGTCCCAGCACTAAACTGAGGAAAGCTCTTAAATAAGAGCTTGCCCAATGGCTATGCCCTGTTTTAAAAGCAACTTCTTTGCAGATTTATAAAGCTTATTTAGCTCATTTCAAGCCAACAGCAGATTCACTGAAATTGAATTGCAGTCAGGAAGTTGGATGTGTTTTCCTTTTCCAAGACAGAGGTAAAAATTAAGCTCAAATTAAAAGTTTCAGGATCTTCAAAGCAACAGCCAATCGAAATAAGTGATTAATTAACCAAATGAGGTGTTAGCTGTAATCAGTTTTTACCAGAAAGCATTCTGATGAAAGTTTCTTACTAAACAGAAATAGTTGAAGTGTGATGGCCAACTTCAATTTGCATTGAAACTTAAGTGCAACACTAGCTCAAATTGACACAGAACCAAGCAAAATATCTTGAAAACAGAGGGTTAAAATCCTGGATGCAAGATTCTGTAACATTTATTTGAGATTTTACTTAGATGATTGAATGTCATTGTAGTATGTCTTCCTTGCTATGAGTACAAACAACATTAGTATACAAACTACACAAACCAGTGAGGTAAGCTATGAAAGAGCAGAGCTAACAATCCAAATACGTATATAAAACTAAAAGGTCTTGTGATTAGGCAGACATCCTGTTTTCTCATAATTTATGAACGCAGACTCGAGTCCACATTCAGCGAGGCTTTACAATTCAGAGTAGGAAGGCAGAAAAGATCCACAGAAGTGTAATTTTCCCTGCTGCTTAAGGTGAACTAAGACATTTAAAATATATAGTTAGGAGCAGAGAAAATACTGCTTCATCAACCCTGACTGCATGACCCAAGGTAAATACAAGTATCAATTATCTTGGGTCAAGCAGTCAGATGGGTAAGATCCTTGGCTGCCGAGAACCAGCAAGTCTCTTGCTGCAGTCACACCCCGTAAGATGTGCCCGTGGGGAGCCTTTGCTTAAGTTTCCTGAGTGCTCCTAAATTCATCTTCCACAGCCAGGCAGTACAATCCTTATTACTGGCAAATATGTCACAGACGGTCATCACAGTTAAAGCATTCATTTCCGCTCCTGTCTGGCTGCAATTCCACACTATTGACTCACGTACACTCACATAAATTAAACTTTCTGCATAATTGAACTCGATTACCTATAATAACAGACACAGCTAGAGGAAAAAAAATTACTCTTTGCAATATATATAAAAACTAATCAAGTTAAGACATATATAAGAAGGCTCTAGAACCTTAAATTTCTGTACCTGGAGGATCTTGGCAAATATAGCAGGTATATTTCTCAGGTACATTATCTTCCAGTAAACCCATACAGACTCCATGCTGCCAGCACAGACACTCTTCACACTGTTTAAAGTCAAGAAGTGCACATGAACAGAAATGAAGCCTACAGGAGCTCTGAAACACCTCAATAAAGAGACACATCATCCACATATTTTAAGACAAAGTGTATTAATACCTTCCCCTTCTCCCCCTCCGGCTATAAGCAAATACTTTAAAGAATCAGACTACAGTAAAATCTGAACCCTTCCCACACATTTTTCACATGATGACAGTAACTACAAAGTGGAAGTAGAGATCCTGAAAAGTGCCAAAATGCTCCCTTTGGAGATGAAGATCTTTCATCAGATGCACGCACACATCATCAGGACAAAACAGAATGCAATCAGGCTTTCTTTAGCAAAATATATCAAGTTTTCTGAATTAAAAGGTTTCCCCCTCGAACACTAAATCACATTCAATTATAAAATCCAAGGGATATTTATGTCACATAGGACTAGCCAATATTACGCTTTACTGGTACTTTTACCTGTAACTTTTTATTTATTTCAAAGGTAGCTCTAACATAAAACCAAAGTGCAGATACAGTTCTACTAGCTTTAAAAACTGACATCCTTCCAACTGTGAGCAATCATATTGGCAAAGACTGACTATAATTTGGCAATTTAAAATGCAATCACAGCACTGTTCTACTTAAAGCCGTACAGTTTTAGAGCAGGAAAAAAAACTATATCCACACATTCTGTTACAGTCACTTCTCCCCCCCCCAATCCCTTACTTTTTTTTTTTTTAACAAAACTTCAACCGTAGTTTAAAGACCACAAACATGGGACAAAATCCCACATAAGAATATTAAGTCAATTTTGGTTTTAAACTGTGGTGTCAGTTCAGAATTACATTTTCACAGGCAATGAGACAAAAGATTATAAACTCCTTCTGGAAGCGCAAGCCAAAAGCTTAATGCAGAGATCTCGTCAATATTGGCAAAGGTTTTCAAACTGAGCTAAACCAAATCTAAGCAATCTTAGATACTGCTCCTCACTGACCTACAAGAACTTGAGAGAACAACTTGAGAAACATCTCATCTGTGTTGAACACACATCACTTTTTAGTGCTCTTATCTGCTGCCTTTCCTCAAGCTAGAAGACACAGAAAGGGGCTATCAGTTTTTGAATCTGCCATTGTATTACATTAGTGGTCTAGGTGCGAAGGAAGTCGAACTGGGAACACAGGATGTAAAAAGTTAGAGAGAAACAGGTTTCTGAAAGAGGGGACTAAATGCTTTGCTTTACAAAATGAGCCAACAGCCCTAAAGCAGTAAGGAGTTTCCAGAAAAAAGGCTGAGAGATCACCCTCCTTCCACAAACATGATTAACAGGAGCCAGAAAAAGGTGTCCTAAAATGGAGAAAACAGATTAAGAAAAATAGACTGTGTGCTAAAAATAAGAAGGGAGCTCCTGGTCCTAGTTCTACTTGCATCCTATAAATTGTGCCATATGGCACAGAGTTACACTCAGTGATTTTCCAGGCAAATCTGCCTAGAACCCCAGTGAAGCATCCCAACTCATTCTATTTTCCTCAACTGATAGTTAAATATCCAGCCTCAGGACACAGGTCCTTCCTCTGGTCTGCATGCTCTACATCACAGCTTGGCTCTGGACACATACTACACAGAAGCCAGCCCTTGCCCAGGCAGTGGTAGGGAGATTCAAAGCAAGCCAAGTAAGAGATGTGGAAGAGGACTAACGTGCAGTTGTGCAACAGTATTTAAATTGAAGTTCAAATGAGAAAGAAGTAACCAAAACCAACGGACTGTATTTAAAGCAGATTTTCCTTTACCAGAACAAAGATACCCCAAGTCCATTTACAGCCATTACCTCCAAAGCCACCAAATCCAGCCCCAGAATTCTCTCCATCACACACAAACTCACCAATGTTTGGGTATGAAAACACAAAAGGGAGGGACAAGGACATTTTGCCTGGGCCCAAGCCTTACCCTAAAAAGGGAGCGCTGTGCCTTCAGGCAATGTTAAGCTATTCCTTTATGCAGGCTCCATAAATGAAATCTAGTGACCTCCTTGCAAAGTTAGAGACTGGAATGAAACAGCATTGACCAAGGATGTGTTGGGGTTTTTTTGTTTGGTTGGGTTTTTTTGTTTGTTTTGGTTTTTGTTTGTTTTCCACTTTTTTCCAGTTTTGGCTTCAGCTAACTGAGGCAAGTACTTTTATTAAATGCAAAACCTTATTTCTGTATCCTGGTATAATAAATAGTATTCTCGATGCATAAATTGCATGAAAATTTAAGCCATATTCAAGATAAAGGAAGAGTTTTTTGCAGGCTGAATTTTGGGGGTTTTTTATTACTGGTTTAAAGATCTGAATGGAACAAACTCTTGTTTGTTTGATGTGTAAGAGCTTCGTTAAACCTTAATGTTCCCCAGTCTTTTGGGAAAAATAAAGGTGCTTCTTGTGTTTAAAATTAATATGGTTTGCTTCATTATTTCTAAATTTGGCACACTCATGGAAATGAGCGCAGTTCAAAGAGAAAATAATTTGCCGTTCTCCCTCTGGTAAGAAGGCACCGTACATGTATCCTGGGAAGAACGCACCCCAGTCACGAGCATGGAGAAGCTGCCCTGGCTCCTGACTTTCATACTGAGTCAAGGCTGATCAGCACATGCTCAAGCAAGTTACCCAAGTGTCAGCATATTTCAGTCTAGTCAGAGTAACAAGTAGGGGCAGACAGGTAAACACTCCAATGGAGACAAGCACAAAGAACAGCAATATTCCTCTAAAAACCCATACACTGCGCAAAATTACGTATCTTCAGGAAGAGAGGAAAAGTGTAAATGTAAGTTCTTTAGGGTAGACGCTTCCAAATGTGAGTTTCCAAGTGTCAAAGTCTGAGCAGGAAACAGGGAAGAAATCTTTCCTTCTTACCAGGTTATGACAACAGGGTGCTCTATAAAGTCAAAGGGAAGCGTCAATCTCAACACTACATCTCTGAAAAACTGAAAGTAGGTTCCCCTGGTCATAATGCCATAGCTGTATAACACAGCATCTCTGCTTTGTACTAATGTTCTGTACTTAAAGAGCTAACTCAGCTATTTCTACATCAACAACGGAAGACCAGACTGTTCAAAACATCTTCTCAAAAAGTACAGGTTGACAGAAATGCTCCCCACACAGCATTTAGGACCTTAACCAAACCAGCTGCCTAACCTATGCCCCTCAAATCCTGCTACCAGGTCCTTGCTCCCCAATTCCTGTTCCTTCAACCCTCTTAACGAATGCAGGCACTCGCCATGATGTCCATCTGCATCTCTTCTCCAGAGAGAATAACCTGCTCTCCTAGACAACTACTTTGTAACACTGCTGAAGTCTTTAAAAAACTTTGCAATATGCTTAAAGAACACCCCAAACTAGTTCAACCTAGAAAATTCCCAGGAGCAGCCCACGGAACCTTCCACAAGCTATCCATGGACTGTCCCCTGAGCTAGCTGACAGTTCTCTGCATTCTGCAATCAAAGCCTAGTGTTGAGCCTACTTTTGCCAGAAAATTACACTCCAGACTATCCTCATGGTCTTCACTGAGCCACCTCCCCAGAGGACAGCCAGCCCCCTTTATTCCCAATGCACCCTTCCCTACCAATGCACAAGATCTATCTTTTGACCTCATTGCCAGGATCCAACACTAATACAAAGGTGTGCCTCAAAATGCACTCAGCACTGTGAGATGACGTGTCACACCTCTCAGAGCAAATCTCCGTAAAGTAGTACAGAAGGCCAGTGAAGTTAGCTGTTAAACTCAACCACTGAGGACAAAAATCAAAACTTAGCTGCATTAGCTAGCCCTGTTAAACCTTTTTTAAATTAGGTTGTTGATGTTCGGAGCAAAAAAGGTGTTTTTACTGTCCTGCTGCAGAAGCCAAGGATTCTTTGCACTACAATTTAAATAGTGTACTCCTCCTTCTCTTGAACAGGCTTCTGCCTCCGCTCAAGCAATAAAGTCCACCAAAAAAATCAGCAGCAGGTATAGATCAGCTTCTGTCTTTCCTCTTTGTTCCAAAGAGCAAAAAAAGAAATGTGGTTCACAGTAACGTGCAAGGAACTATCCTAGAAGGGGTCCCATAATGTGGGATTCAAACCTCACAAAAATTAGCAACAGCACACCTGCAAAAGTGAATTCAAAAGCTGCAGATTAGGGTGAGCTTTGTGTGCCAGAAAAACATTTCTGAAGCCAGTGTCATGCCGTACACTTTCACAAATAAAACAACCTCCTCAAAAGAATGCTGTAAATACCTTAACATTTGCAATGAGCACAGCTGCCAAGCTATACTGCTGTCACTTTGAACTGAGGTCCCACAACAAGCAAAAGAGCTGTCTAGGTAGAAAGACTGGGAGCCTCCTAAAACAAAACACACCCACAAAAACCAAACAAAACCAAAACAAACCACTCCAAACTCATTCTCCAGAAGGGCAACTGTGAAAAGCTTGTGAACCCATTTCAAGAGCATCACATACTGAAGCCCCTGCATATGCTTCTTTTAAGACTTAGGGGGAATTACCGAAGGTGACCAGGCAGCTCACATAAGCCAGCAGTGACAAAATGAACTACTGAAAAAATAAAAAGCTGAAGAAGTTTTTTATTTTGTACATTTGACCACTACTTGAAATCAATAGGAACTGTGTGGAACAACCCAGAGCAGATATGTACAGAACAGTCTCCTGATAGTCTACTAACATCTCAAGAATTCAAAGTAAGCAGCCAGGGCAGTTCTAAAGAGGCTTTTATCAACAGTTTTAAACCAGAGAGGTAATAGACACTGCTCTGGCTGGAAAGAGCAGTTTGAAAAAAAAAGTATAGGAGAATGGACAGATGGCCTTATGCAGACGAGGAACCTGAATTTACAAACTACAGAAAAAGCAGCAGAACGGATGAATGCAGCTCTACTTCAAAACAAAAGACTCGAGTAGTGATTTTTTGTTGTTGTTGTTCATCCCATCTAGAGGGTTGTGTGTTTAAGTCCAGCTTCTTGCTGGGGCAGAGAAGTAGAAGGGTACCACCACCTCATGGCAACATTCTGAACATGCTCAGAACTACAGGGAAGCAAAAACACCCGATTAAAAGCCGCTGATTGTCTAAACCTATGAAGTGTTCTGAATTTTAGAAAAGTGAAAATCCAGAAATGACAAGCCAAATGTTAACAGCTTGTATAGAAATGTCCCTCTTGCCCCAACTTCCTTAGATTAAAAAACCAACTGTATCAGAAAGCAAAGTTTTCTACCGATCATGGCAGCTGCTCACCCTGACATGTTACCTTAAAAATACTTATGACTTCAGAGAACAACAACAGTTTATCTCAGGTACAGAACAGACACATGCATATTTCTACAATAGCTTTTCCACTGACACCTTCCCATGTTACCATTGAAATGTGCATTCACCCTCTACTTCATACCTGAATCATGAAGTCATTTTCTTCTTTTACTTCACAAACACACCGAACAATCTCAGAATCACTTTCTTCAACTTCTTCATCAGGGTTCGTGGTTACATCAACATCCTGACTGCAGTCATCATCACTCCAAAGCAGGCTATCCATAGATGACTCACTCAGGGTGTCGTCCTCTGTATAAAAAGTAGTTAGATAAAAGCCTGAGTGATTACAAAAACGTCAAGTAACACTCAAGATTTCATCCCAAGTGTGCAGACATACATTTCTAGAAGTATGAGTTTGCTGTGTAACTTAAGGAACATCACAGTGTTACACCGTGTAGCAACCTTCACTAAACAGTACATGTATTGGTTACCACATAATGAAGTTTTCTATTCTCATCAATAGCTCTTTCAAAAATATTCCAACTTAACAGCTTCTGTCATTAAAAATGTACTCTTCACATACAGCGTTTTGAACCAAAGGCACAAAGTCTCTTTAGACAAGTATAATAAACAAAACTACATTCATAAATTCAAATAGGATTCACAGTAGTTTCTGCAATATGTACAGAACTGTGACTTGCTACTTGAAGCATAGAGCTCCCAAAGAGAGATAACAGGCTTCTGTCTTAGGAACCATTCCATCTCACTAAAGTAATGTCTCCATTACAGAAACATTCAGAGTCAACACAGAATTTAGCCCTGCTTCAGAACCAATTATTTTCATTTAGTCTGCTATTGAGGACACATTCATCTATTCAGGGGCAATGCACTGCCCCAGATATTCTTTAAAAATGCTCCCATGCTACTTAAAGCATTAATGCATCTTTGTATATTGAATACAACTGCCAAGAAAATCTTTAATGAACAACAGGCTAAATTATTGAGACATTTACCTCAATAATATTAATGCAATGTGTACGCCTTCCTTGGGGATAGAATGGGAGGGTCAGAGGCAGAAGACAAGGATTATAACTATTTGGGAAATACTCCAATGAGCTGGAGGAGAGTGGAAGGTAAGTTTTAGTCGCTTTTAAGTAGATTGTGGTCCCTCACATACATTGGGTAGAATTATTTTGATCACTTAGAAATAGAAGAACCAGTCTGTGGCCCTAAACAAATCCTTTAGAGGAACACCTGTTCTCAAATTTAAGGGGCTGAGAACCTAATGCAGGAGTTAAATTTTCACGTTTGAAAGTTTTATTCCACCTCTGAGAGAGGACACTTCCCTGGAGTACAAGTTAAGCACACTGCACTTTCATTCTATGCAGGAGTTTTACTTACACAGGATCTTATTTATCTAGGGACTGCTCTTATTGTTAGCACAGGTTCTGGAGATGCAAAAAGCAGCAAAGCAATTGTGAAAAGGGTGAAATAAAACAATTTCCAGTACTGTTCACCTCTTTCAATGTCTATGAATGTATCAAAAGAAGTCTGAGCAACTGGCCAAGTTACTAAACTACAAGTATATTCTGTGGCCAACATGCTCCAAAACCCCAACTGATCAGACCTACAGAATGTGTTTTAAGACGTTATCACCATCTGTACTTCAGTAGTTTAATGTTTCCCCTTTTTCCTTTATAATGGAATTAACTGAATTTCATTAGTATTTTGTGTAATACCAAATAATAAAACAGTTGTGTCCAAAACAAAAAAAGAGCCACCAAACAGTCACCAACAGTGTATCTGTACCATAAGGAACTGAAGGTTCCTGTACATAGTCAAGCTGTCATGCGTTTCCTGTTTCCTTAAAATTTATGAGTTAAGACTAACAGAAAGAACAAAATGTTTGTCTTCCTTTATCATACCAGCTTGTGACAGTACATAGCAAGATGGACCAAGATATTAAAAATTATGAAAGCTGGAACACAGCGGCCACATTTTTATGCCCTCTGTTTATGAAGTACTATCAAGACACAAATAGCTACTCAAGCGCATCTCATCACTATGAAGCTGAGGAAGTCATTACAGCTGTGTATCATCCTGTCCTACCTATCCAACTACACATAACCACACCCAGTGTGTGTGGGGTCTCAGCCACGTACTGTGTAAGACTTGTGCAGCCTCCATTTTTAACTGTGACTGAGTTACTACTACTTTGTAGAAATCTTTGGAAATACAAAAAGTTTAATTATAATAACAATGTTCAGACTTCAGTAGAGTTACGGTGTTACAAAAAGGTGCAAAATGAGTTTGAGTTCTGAAATCAGGGGAACAACCTTACAGCTTCTGTAAATGTAAAGTCAAAGTAAAAAGCAGCAACATCAAGCTCTGGCTAATGAGCTGGGCTCAACTTCTTCAGGCAAGGGAAAGGAAATATGCACAGTCCTGTATAAGAATAGCCAAGTTTACACCATGATTAGCAGCTTTCATGTGTATTAGTGCAGTTCACACATTTACTGGTAATAAAAGACTGAACCAGTAAACCACAGAGGAGAGCCATCTTACCATTTGTTTTTGATTTCCCCCTGTGCTGTCCAGAATCAGAGCAGTGGAGCAGTGTGCTCGGGTGGGCAGATGATTTATTTGAAGAAATGCATTTTGTGACAACTGATTTTTCAGGAGAAAGCTCCTGCGAGACATCTGTGTTTTCTTCACTGCCAGAGTATTCTGTAAAATTTTAAGAAGTGTCATTATTAGAAATCTGTGGCCAAGAAAATCTGACAGAAGAAAAAAACCCCACAGAAGAAAACATGCCCTCAGCAGGCATATGTAATTCACTGAGACATTTTTGCTTTGATATGGTAGGACTCTAGGACTTCACTACTGCTGAAAGACCTGCAAGCTTTCTACTGGCAAGAAAGTTATCGTTCGAACCAAGGAAGTCTTACACAGCTCAGTCATCCTTCACTGCTGACGTACCTGCATACAAGTGCACTTGCTAATGAAAAGGCAGATTTAAAGACTGACATATCCATTCTGGAATTAGATTTACTCTGTGCCATTACAAGCACCACTGTAAGCCATCATCCAGCATTAATGATGCACCTCAAACAGGAAGTCAGTAATATTAAATTGTGATTGGCAAGATAAACTACTTAATAAAAACAAAACTAACAGATTAATGAAGAAAGCAGTCTTATCTGCAATGCTCGCTCTTAACAGCGTGGAACTGGGTAACAGGCTAAACAAAATAATGAAGTCGTTTTCCTCTACAGAAATAAAAAGAGCTTTACCTGACTTAGTTCTCTTTTTCTTTTTTTTCTTTTTCTTTGACTTGGACCTTCCAAAGTCTTTGGATTTTCTTTCTTTGTTCTTCTCATGTTCTTTAACAGCTGAAATAAGACAACATTCCAATTTAAGTTTTAAGATACATATACATTTGTTCTACTAATTAATTTTCTTAAAGACCTCCATAGGTTTTTTGGACAATCAGGGCCAGTTCACTGCAAAAAAAACAACATGAAAACTATTTAAGAATTCCCAGCTCTTGTAATTGAATGGGCTGTTGTAAGTCCTAACTTGATTGCCCCATAACAGAATTACAATAGCATGTGGGAGAAATCAGCTGTACACCAATGCTCACCTACTACTTATGCGCTTCAGAGATTATGAAAAAAGAAAATATTGGCAGATTTGTTATATTCATTTTCTAGATTATGGTTGAACGTTTCAGTAGCCTTGTGACGGAAGTCTGACAAGAACAAAACTGCAATCCCCCAAATTCTAGTACAGTTTCTCAGTCAAATACTTAGTTTTCATTAAAAATGGAGTGACAACTGGTTCAGTTTGGCTTTAACTGCTATTCTCTCACCATCTGCTCTCCATCCTATTTTTATGGGAATAAAAAACCACCATAATTTTTGAATGATTGGGTGATATCTTTCAATCAAGTCCATCCTGAAAGCATGCTTCCAGAGCACTTGCCATGAAGTATAAACCTGCTGGAAGGTAACATGCACAAAGCCTTAGATCCTAGCGTTTCTTTACAACTCCTGTCTCTCAGATTTAGTTCTCTACAGCAGAATTTCTAGATACTTACACAGCTCCTTATGTCAATTATCCTGACTCCGCCAAGTCTTACAGGTGCAATTATAAAGTCTATTACAGAAGGATGCCTTGCATCTCAAAACGGCTCTGCTCTCAGAGTGCTTAGATGATTAAACCACTCATCATCCCATTTAGAAACCTAATTCCAGATTACTAGTATCAGAATACATACCTAAAGACACTCCATACTGTAAGAAGTTTTCTCCTACACAAAACACTTAACTGTAGCTGGCCTGTAAGCACTCATGAAGCAAACCAGCGACACCGGTGTATGACCTTCACCTCTTTCATACATGCTGACAGTAAACTCCCCAGTTCACAATCTAAGGCTATATATTTGTGGTACAAATGGTTCACTCAAACTGGCAATCTCAGTCCTGTTTTACCAGCTGTGATGAGCACGCAGGAGATAAGCTCATCAGGTTCTCCTCATGAGAGTCTTCAGCTCTGTATCTCCCCATCCTCCTAGTCCTTGAGCATCTCCTGCTACTTTGACACTTATGTTCCTTTTCTGGCACGTCATTAGTGACTGCTGCTGAAATTGTGCATTGCCAGCAGCCCCAATAACTGCCAGCACTGCTGGCAGCCTGCCATGCCCATCACATGTCCTTCAAAGGCACTGTGACTGGCAGCACAACAGAAAAACATCACCCCCTCTCCATTAACTTTTGTTGAGGGTGGTAAAAAAGAAAGGAAAAAGACTCATATTTTCATATTTAAGTATCAGTAGAGAGCTTCCAACTTCTGTCTTACTTCCCTTTGTCCTCATCTCCTAATCCTCCAATGGTCAGCATCCTCTGGGTACCACTTCCTTCTCCCTGCTCACAGGGATGTAAGTTCTGTCATTTTATTCTTTCAGAAGGGCAAAGAGAATAAATGAGGTAAAAATTAGTAAGAAAATTTTGCATCCTTTCATTTGGGAATTGAAATTTGCAGTCAGATCATCTGATTTAAGATATCACAGAGCACAGAGTACGATACTTCAGTCACTATCAACATATGTGATAAATATGACAAAAAAACGTCACTTTGTTCCACGCTCTTTCCCCTTGAGTTTGCCAGCGTATCTTTTAAAAGTATGGAAAACCCAAGTATTTGCAAATTTCTGCGTACAGCTATCTTCTCATCTGCACAACACAGTTAAGGTAGGTTTTCCTAAAAAAAAAAAAAGCACCACACCAAACAAAACATCACAAAAAAAACCTCCCACACAAAAAAAAACCCCACGAACAAAAAACCTGCAAAGAATGACTATGATAAAAGTGATGTTCCAAAAACTACGTACTGAAGAACCTTTTTGTCTCAGGTTGTTTCTTGTAAGCATTCTGAAGTCTAATGAATTCTCATAGCAGAAAAGGCCAGATAAGGAAGCTACCTAAGTTAGGAGCATCCTCGTGGATTCATGTGATCAGAGAAAGTTAAACCGCCTTATATAGTCCTAAAAATTCATCACAAAACAACAACATTTTTTGGCAAATCATAACAAGACCCAAGCCCTCCCAACCTCTTTGAATGGCAGAGACTAAGGAGGACCACGATGAGTCCTCGGTCACATCCTCCACCACCAATGAGGAACTTGAATCTCTACATGCCATACTCTCAAGTAAGAAACGTCCCACTGCGCCCAGTGAAGAGGCACTAATAGATCCCATTCAGAGCTGCTTACAAGGGAAGGCAGAAAAGGTGCTAAGTACTGACTGACCAAGTACAAAAGAAAGACTAGGTTGTCCTAGTCTCCAACCCCCCTTTTTTTGTTTTTTAAGTTTAGGTATCTCAACAGCTTCAGGATTACTTGAAATATTTAATGCTTGGACAACCAAGAGAATAAGAGAATTAAGACACAGATAAAACAAGCACAAAATAAGCAACTATCTTTTCATGCCCTTAAACACTTTTAGCACTTTTTGTATCTTAAAAATATGACACACTAACTGGGAAGAGTAAAACCCAATGTGTATAGCAAGAAAACATAAAAATCCCCTATACTGATTCTTCATTTGAAACTACTGCAAAGAAACAGTGAAAAAACCACTTACATTTTATACTGTATATTTATAAAAAGCTCAACTCTCCCAAAGAAGGTATACAGAATACTTTCCATCAATAATATTGGTTCCTTACAATGCTTCAGACTTTTCCAAGATTTTTCCAAGTTTAACTTTTCCATGTTAAACTAAAAAGGCGTACCATTTTCAACTCTTTCTTTTTCTTGAGGCTTCCGCAGTGATCTCACTACGTGGTTCTTGGTTTGTTCTCTAAGAGAATGTCGGTGACTATTTAATGCACTTACAGGAGTTGAAGTTCTTCTCTTTTCTATTTTTTCACCTCTATATGGGGTACTCCTTAGGGCTATGTGTAGAGGAGCATCTACAAAGAGAATAAAGATGAAGTCCATGCTTTAAATACTTTCAAAATAAGTCTACTTCACCAGCAGCAGTTCTGGTAGTCCATGTGGCGTGTTTCTGATCAGACAGACTACTCAACTCACAGTCCTAGGACCCTGACCATGGAAAAGCTTTTCAATAGAAGCTGATTTAGAGGCTAAAACCTGTACTGCTTTCGTTGGTTTGGGTTTTTTCAGAAAGAAACAGTGCACGTCTATTCCCCAAAGCTCTATTCTTCCAGAAATACTGTGGCTTTGAAGAAAGAAGGAAAGAGAAACAGTTCCATCTGGTCAGGTAATTTTTAGTATTAGTTACTTTAAGAGAAAAGGGGTCTTGTTGCTTTAAATAGAGGAACCACAGCCTGTTCTCAAAAGTGTGCTTTATAATGAAGCATATAGAAGTGGCATAGAGAAGCTCTACACACCTAAGGAAGGGCAGTTTTTAAACACCACTGAAACAACAGTGTTTCAGCTAAGAGCGAGATGCAAGAATTCAGGATCACTACCTAAAATTGATGAAATAATGAGACACAGACATCGCTTCATCTGAGATTCCATTTACTATTTCAGTCAAATCATTCTCATCATCTTAACTACAGCTAGCAACTCCTACTGAAAGATGCCTGGACATGGAAAAGGAGAGGTGAAGCTGATAAAAGCCAAGGCTGCAGGGCATGGAGGACAGCCAGACTAAACAAGACCAGTACACTGTCTTTTTAGAGTGAGACATCAAATATGCTGGCCAATGAGACCCAGTAGCTAAGATGACTGTGTGCTGACTTTCAACACAAACATCCAATTCTATCATCACAAGCATCTCTAAAGTTCAGTGGACACAAAAGGCAACTTCCTTCTTGTCTGAAGGCTTACCATGTCAGCCAGATTTTTCACTTGGACACCTCTAATTAAATGTAAGCAAAATTTGAAATGACTGAAAACTGAAGGAAAAGAGTCCAAGAGAACATACTCAGGAGAAGAAATGGTATGAGGTACTCTGCCCTGACCAACATTTCAAGCTGAAGCCATAACGGCACATTAAGACACATCATTATGGAGCTTCTGGAATCAAGTGGATCTCTTCACGCAAAAGAAAATCCAAGATCTAGAAATCTGAAGGCCATCAGATTATTTTTTCTCTTGATCCTCTCACTCTGAAGTTGCATTAGAACTTAAGGGGGGAAAAAAAAAATAGGAGCCATTCATAACTACTGCTGTAAAACCAACTGTTACCTTCTAGTCACCTGCCATAGCAGTCACAACAGAAGACAGAAATCAGACCAACCCTCAGACTTCCACACAGGACTGTCTTGTAAAAGCACCTTTTGTCCAGTCAGGCAACCAACCCACTGCGCTTATTTACCTCAAGAGCTGCAATACTGAGGAAAGTAGAATGTTTTGTCCAAGAAGAATTATCAAAGCCAGAAGACACACCTTGATAAGATACCACAGTATGCTGAAGTATCAAACCCAGAAAATACTCCTTGATAAGATACTGAAGTATGGGTATGGCCTCCTGTTTTCAGCAGGACCAACTTCTCTTGCAGGAGTAAGTATAAAATGGTAGGTTTTGCTGTTGGGTTTGTTTTTTTAAAAAATACAGGTCTATTTTCATAGGACTTCTTGCTAAGAATTTGGTCATCAGATTTGCTGATCATTTCCATGATCAGTGGGTTGAACAGGACAAAACTTTGTCCCATGGTATACAGTAGCTGAAAAATGAGATTAAAATACTTCATAACCTGTTTGGGAACACCACTGTCCTAACAAACTTTCTGAAATGCAAACTCTGCAGCAGTACCGGGTGAGAAGTCATGTAAACAAGCCTTTCTTGAGCCTTTCTGATTGTCTATCATTCCGCATTAAGTTTCAACAATATTTACAGAACACCACCTCAGGGAACCCCAAAATTACAATACAAAAATATATACAATCAAAAAAACCCTTCATTTAGGCCTCCTAACTTGTCCCTCGCCCAACAGCTCAACCAAATTTCATTAATTAATATTTGAAGAACCCCATGTCCACCTTGATCCCAAGGTGTCTTTCACAGAGCACAAGACATCTGGGCATCCTGTGGGCTGTTACCTGTGCACACAGACTCCTGGTGGACCCAAACCGTATTTCGTTTCCATTACCTTTTCTTAGCTTTGCAAGGCTGAAGTTTACAGTGATTTTTACTACGAATATGTCATATCTTTTATGACACAAAGGTTAATACTTTGCTGTATTTTTTTTCCAGCCACCAGCAGCACTGTCCTGGGGAGTTCAAGGGTACTTTATCATATACTAGATGTACTTTCTTCAATAACTGACAAAAAAGTTTTCAAGAAGTATGTTAAGTTTTGAAACACCTTTTGTTCCACTGATATAGAAGTTTAGAGAGTCTGAGACCTTTGAGCACTCTGAAACAATCCAGGAGTTGAGACTAAATTTGAGAAGGTAAGATTAAAAACTGGAAAGTTATCCTAATTTGGGGGAAAGTAAACATTAAAACTTGCGCCATGAAGACCCAAACTTGTAAGTCTTCCTCTTAATACAACATTTCCAAGTATAATTCCAAGAGGCCAATTTATAAAGTTACCCCCAAAAGAACAAAGAGCAATTACTTACTGTAACAAGCACAACCAAGAAGTTGTATTTACGTATATACCTTTAAGACCTGCACATTCCCCAGGTTCAGACTTTCTCAGTGCCATGTTCATCCTTCTGAGCCAACCATCACTCTCCAGAAGACTTCCTAGCTCCTCTGTCTCCTCCCCATCACAGAACTCCCCACTTGCAGTTTTGGAAAGGCCAACACAGAGTGCACAACACATCACGTGTATTGATGGACAACATCTTCAGCTTTTTCAGTGATATAATTAACTTCTCCTACAAGCCACTTGTCCATGCAAGCACTCTACTGAGACTACCAGGCAACAAGATGACTGTGCTGCGAGCAGGACTATACTCATAGAGATTCCTACTAGGAAGTTCATATGAGACTCCTATGCACATTCTAAAGCTGTCTCTGCAGGTCCCATGAAGACACCTGCACCTGTCACCTGTGTGGGACACAGGTGGCATCTAAGCTACACCTTCCATTCCTGATTGTAGTGGGTCTGGCTGAGCTGGTTTCCCCACAGCAGCCCTCACGGTGCAGGGTTCTGTGCTGGGAGCTAGAAGGGTGTTGATAACACCCCCGTGTTGTGACTACTGCTGAGCAGGGCTCGCACAGCACCAAGGCTCTTCCCAACATTCCCCCGCAGTGGGATGGGGTGGGCAAGATCTTGGGAGGGGACACAACTAGGACAGCTGACCCGACCTGACCAAAGGGATATTCCAGACCATATGACGTCAGCTCAGCTATAAAGCTAGGGAGAAGGAGGAGGGGAGGGGCCGTTCCGTTGTCCTCCAGAGCAACCGCTACGTGTCTTGGAGCCCTGCTTCCCAGGGAGTGGCCAAACATCGCCTGCTGATGGGAAGCAGAGAATAACTTCATTTTCCTTTGCTTCCGTGTGTGGATTTGCTTGGCTTTGCTTCTATTATTATTAAAAACTGCTTTTTGTTTCTCATCTTATTTTCCTCCCCTTTTTTTGCTCTGCTGAGGAGGGAGAGAGGAAAAAGGGGGGGTGATGGAGTGGCTTGATGGGCACCTGGCGCTCAGCCAAGGTTAACCCATCACACTGATGATGACCAACTCACAAATCAAAATAGATATTAGCATCCTTTAATAGCGCTGTGATCCAGAGTATCATTAATCATCATTAGAATTACACAATTCTCTACAATAGACCACAAATGCCCTACTACCATATCCCAAGCAGTGAACACTTTCACTGCTCTTCAACAGTGATGTTATAATTAAAACACCAGTAAATTTCTAGCTCAGACGACACTAAACACCACTAACAGGAACAGGAGCTATGTTCATAAAAACCTGGAGATGAAGAGGCTTGCTGATTAACTGTCCCCAGCCTTCTTCCACAGAGTTCTGTCAGGCCTCTCTTCTCCAAGCCTGGCTAAAGTATCCTCTTCCATTTAAGGAACTGATCCAGAAGCAGTAAGGATCTCAGAAACTAATAAATACAAACCTGAGATATGAAATCACCTCAACCAGGCAGAAACCACAAGGACAGAGCCTGAAGAGAACTTACACCTAAACATATCAAGTCTCAAGGACAGACAAGGCAATAGCTTTCTGTCCAGTAACACAAGAGATGTCAGACCCGAGCTCAGAAGGTAATTCAGCCTTCACAAGAAGCAGAGACTGAACTCCCAAGTGTTGTCAATTAGACAATATTCACCATCCACAGCTGTGAGATCATTTGCTGAGAACATCCACTGATGTTTTCAAGAACTGAAAGACCACATAGAATCTTGACTTGCAGCTGAAGTATTCACACAGACATCCTCCACAAACTAAAGACGTTATTCTCAAGATGAGCCGCAAAGACTATTAGCAATTTTGCAGAACACAGAGGGTGTTAATGCAGGTTTTCACCTACTCAAACAACAAATCCTGTGTTTGTAGGTCAGCCATGCGCACTGCATTGCCTGGCAAAGAGGCATCCCTCAGCCAGTATTCAGAGGAAACACGAAGCCTCCCCCAAAGGATCATCCTGATAACCAGCAGGCCAGATGCCAGAGGTTCACACGTTAACAGCAGCTGACAACTGGATGCCCGAGATGTTGAAGCTGTCACAGCAAGCTTGCCAACCTGTTCCCTCCACATGCATGATTAGGATCTCATCATGAGGAAAGCAAGACTCCTTTTTTCTTCACATATATTCCTGACATTAAGACACTTGAGCATTAACATGACATGCTGTAACTAGCTTTGAGTAGGCAGAACCTTCTAACTCAAGGTCATGTACAAAAATTTAAACCTACTGACGGACTCCTCAGTAGGGACAGATTTTCTACAGTCTCTGAACTACAAATCACAGGTCTGTTGCTCATGGCAAGAACAGCAGAGTCAAGGCTAGCAGCAACTTGCCAGATTGAGGCTACCATTACATGTTCACATACCAAAACTGCAGCCTAATATTGCAAATATTTTTAAAGTCTCAAAACCAGGTTTAGCTTCCATTAGAGCGAAACTCTTCAGGGGAACCAAACTATGTCCTAGGACCATAAGAGCATCAACAGATGAAGTCTCTGCCAGTGGGACAACTCTGCTGAGGGCAGTGTCAAGTCTGTCAGTTACTAAGTGGTTATTAAGAGCCATTTTGCAGGTTTTAAGGGCATTTCCTTGCACATGTATCAGCTCCCCTACTTGTTCACATCTAATGAGGTTAGGATTTCCTGACAAATCCTCCATACCTATCATAGATTCATTAAGGTTGGAAAAGACCTCTAGGATCATAAAGTCCAACCTTCCCAACATCTCCCTGACCACTAGATCATGTCCTGAAGCGCTACATCTACTACTTTTTGAACACCTCCAGGGATGGTGACTCCACCACTTCCCTGGGCAGCCTGTTCTGATGCCTAACCACTCTTTCAGTAAAGAATTTCTTCCTAACATCCAATCCAAACCTCACCCGGCACAACTTGAGGCCATTTCCTCTTGTCCTGGTCATTAGTTACTTGGGAAAAGAGATCAAAGTATACTTCCAAAGTCTGACATGAGGTGCATCAGCTGTGCAAAGCACTGAAGTCTGGCACAAGGTGCCCTGTTCAACACAAAGGTATGAACTAAATTTTGTTGAACCTCTGCATGAAAGCCATCAATTCAGAAAGGCTCAGAGTCAAGATGTTTGAATTACGAGCTGCAGGTACAATGAAATGAAGCTACTCCATGCCTCATGCCTTTGGAGTGGTCTAGGTCAGCAAATAACAAGCTTTAAAGGTAACGTTTTGCAGGTACTTCACATAAAATAACATGGACAGACAGATGTAACTGAAAGAAAAAACTGGCACCTTCAGAGGAAACTGTTCACAGTAAGTGCTGGTAGGACACAAGTCAAAGTATGGGATGACACAACAATAAACTGATTGTGCAGAGAAAGAGAAGGGACCACCAAGAAAAAAGCCTATCTTAAGGTTAATGCATACAAGCATGGAATGTGGTTCTACTCCTTTTTTATTACAGCAATCAGCAAGTAACTAACTGCCAAAAGTTTTAACAGATACTACACCACATTCAATCTCCAAGTGATAAATTTGATAGAACATCTCAATTTGAACTGTCAAAAACTTAAGCAACTCTCTCCTGCAAGACAGACTTTGAAAAGCCATCTGCAGCCTATGCTCAAAAGCTTGTTTTAAGCTTATGCATCCACGTACATCTGTGCAGGTCTTGATTCTGCTGTTCACCAGAAGGCTGCAGGTGGCTCTACAATGTGCCTGCAGAACTGCAACACAACCGAAGAGCTGAAGGCATTGGTGCTGGCACCTCCTGTATTCCAGGGGGACACCAAATCAACTGCCTTAGTCTCTTTAAGGACAACACTTTCAGTAAAGACCAAACAGCAACAATACTCATGGAGGTAAGTGTTATAATACGGGGCTGGAAGAAGATGTTGTTTCAGTGAAGGCTGAGGGCAGCCTT